>VXBA01005910.1:270107-404386 GCA_013399895.1 Serilophus lunatus | reverse complement strand
CTTAAGAAACTGAATGCTCAGACAGTTGTGAAGTTATTCGTATGACCTTAATTATAAGATGCTCTGCATTACAGTTTTTTCTTTTATTTTTAAAACCTCTTTAAAAAAATGTTAGTTGTGGGTGAGCACAGGCCAAAGCGGGGATGGCATTGATGGGCAGCGTCAGCCTGAGGGGGTTCTGGTTAGCTTTAGGGTTAGCTGTGGGAAAAAACTTCCTTGGTTTGTATTTTCCTGGATGTGCCACATTCAAGAAGGGAGAGAATGTGTGTGGAATATGCCAAGGGCAGAAATCTGTGAGATTCTGTCATGGCAGTGGTAGGAAAGGGATATTCCCCTTTCCAGTTCAAGAATGCAGGTGGCCTTAAGAAGTGAGTGAAATATTGTAGAGTTGAAGGTTAAAAGTGGATATTAAGGAATTAATTTGCATACTATCTGAAAAACCTGAGAGACATTAAAGATATCAACAGATTCTTTAGTCAGAAGATGATTATGAGCCAGCAGTACTATACAACATAAAAAAATTAAAGAAAACATGTATGTATTTTATTTCTGATAGAGCTTGGAAGCATTTAATGCCACTGTGCAAGTATTGGTGAGTAATAGGTATGGTTTTGATTGCTTGTAAACAAGATGAGATCTTGCTTTTTGCAAAAAAAAAAAAAAAAATCAGCAGGATTCACATATGAAGATTTTGAGACTCTCCTGAGGGCTCAGAACATTAACTCTAGTGTGGACAAGGTATCAAAGAAAGGGATAACCCCTAATTCAGAAGGTCCCAACCAGGCTTTCCTCAGAAAGGAGTCTGGCTAAGGGTGAGGAAACGTGAACAAATCTTTGTTTGGGGGTTATGAGCTTCACACATTTAGATTTGGGAAGCCACAGTCTGGTTCCACAGAGAAAGCCAAGGTTTTCTTTCTAGCTGTTTAATAAGCAGCTTTGAAGGATTATTATAATCTCCCACCCCTGTGCCTTATTTCTACTTTTTCATATCATTGTCTAATCTTTTTGGCTACTCTCTTTAAACAAATGCTCTTAAAGGCAATTTGACATAGTGATATATTAATATACTTTGCTTAGGACCATATCAAATATTCCCTCCCAAATTCTTCTCTGAGAGGAGAAGTCTTTAACCTTTCTGGATTCATGGAAGTGGCTTCAGAATGCAGTGAAGACATGATTTCACCTGCAGATGTTTCAGATGTTTGGAGAGAACTTCAGGTGTATTTGACCTGTGTGATGGACAGTTACAGTCTTCTCTCAGTGGGATGACTCATGTTTGCTGGGAGGGTTGTTCCTCTTTGGAGTTTTGAAGATCAACCATGAGAGCTGATTCATCCATGATTCATAAGCCTGTGCATTTATCCATTTTTCTTCATCAATGTTTTTTTTTCACAAGGCTGAATCTGGTGGTGGCAGCAATTACTGAATTTATCTCTGCTGGAACCTTGAGCCCCCTCAGCAACACCTATAAAAGCTTTTAGAAGCTTTTTATTTACAAAAGCTGATGCATAAACTCAGGGTTTTGCTGTGGTGTGTTTTTAAAGGGGCATGGTGTATAAAGTCCATAGTCAGGGCTTTATGGAATAGTAGAAGGAAAGTAAATCTATTTTTGTTTATTTTGCAGAGATGTGAAAATTACTGTGTTTATGGAAATGTGCTCTTCAGAAGCATGACACTGTAAAAGGCTGCTCAGTAATCTGTTAATTCTTTATTAACATATGGGTAGTTTCAGTGGCTTCCAGGATAATAGCTGGAGTTTTTAGGAGGGAGCTTGGATGACCACTTTTCCAGGATGCTTTAGGCAGCACAGAAACCAGAAAGCAAAGCAAACTTTAGCCCCTAAAAGGAGTCATCACTTGTCTGCTTTGCTTTGCTCAGCCCAGCCTTGTAGGTCCCCCCACTGCCGAGTTCTCTCCTGTCTCTGTCCTGTCAGAGGAGTCTCTGAGGGGAAGGTTCAGCCTTAGGCACTGTCACCTCTCCTCTTCTTCGATGAGCAGGTCTCCTTGGGCCCACATATCTTCCCTCCCAGCAGCTTTGGGACAGATAAACTGTGAGCAAGCCCAGGTTTGCCCCTCAGGTGAGCTGTCACACACTCGTAGGATGAGGAGAGGAGAATTGTGCTCTGTTCAGATGTGGAGAACTGCCACCAGACCAGCTGCTTCCTCCCAGCTTTGCAGGGTATGTGGGGAATGAGGGAGGTGGATGCTGGCCAGCTGCTCCTCTCTGGGAGTGGCACAGACCTGACACAATTGCAGCCACTTGGGAGATGCTTTTCTTCTGCTCTGGGTTCAGAAACAGGAGGAAAAGGGGCACCTTTGTACCCAGAGCAGCTGCAAGGCTGGGACAGAAGTGAGAGGCACCACCTCCCAAACTGAAGGGGCACTGTAATGGCCCTTGTGCAGGAGCTGCAGGATTCAGACAGAATTCCTGCTGCTTGAAGTTATGCTTATTTTAATGTTAAATCAGCCAAGGACTGTAGCTTGTTCTTGAGTTTGTCTCCCCATTTTAAAAGGATTGAAGGGAACTTACTTTGTGATATTTTCACCTTGCTTCTTAAATATTTATATTCTTTGAAAGAAATCTCCTCTCTGCCTCTCATGTTGTGAGGGTGAGATTCATCTTGTTTAATTTGAAACATTTATATATTTGAACTGCTTGTCTAGATCTCCTTATAGTCAGTGGAGAGAGAATAAAATGTATAAAACTTAAGCTGTATGATCAGTTCTGGGCACTGACCTTGGCATGAAGTATGTGCACCTAAAGACTTTCTTCTTTGCATTGTGTAAGTTTCAAATTAGATTAGATGGATCTCACCCTCAGTACTGATTTACTGAGCCTTTCCCAAAAATAGAAAAAAGCCAAAAAGGCTTCCAGAGAAAATTTATCAGAATGCAAGAGGAGGTTTTAAGACAAGAGTTTGTTGAGGCAAAGGAGAGAAGCTGGTTAATAATGTAACAGTTCCTTCCACCTGCAATGTTTGGAAACATTGGAATTTCCAGAACTAAATACAAAATGTCAGTAGGTTTTGCTAGACCCAGACTGAGGCTGTAGCAAAGCCAGGTTCTCTGTGATGGAGGTGCTTGTGAAGTAGTACAAGAGTTTAATTTATTTATAAAGCTCTTGTGTTTCCAGGGAAGGGTTTGAGGCATTTGCCTGGGAGGTTTGCTGAGTCCGGTTTTAACAGAGAGACATCTTTGTCCTGGTGCTCCTGGGGGTACAGGTTTGTGAGCTGGAAAAGCACAGTGGTGCCTCAGGAATGGGCATATTCCTTACACAGACACACCAGGCCTAAAACTTGTCCAGGAAGGATTTGAGCAGACCAGACAGAAGCTTTTCTCTTTTCTCTTCTTTTTTTTTTTTTTTTAAAGGACAATGGTTTTAGTTTCTCTACAGCACTAGAAGGCAGCAGATATTTTTATGGGGTTCCTCACTTCTCTATTCAAAATTTATTAAAACTGCCATCGTGAGGCAGTTTTGCTCAAATTGAGGTGCAGTATGATGAGGTCTTGAAGTAAAGAGCTGAATACTGGGTTTTAATGTAGGGTAGGTGGTTTTCTGGAGTGTGGAGAGTATTTAGAGACAATCCATTGTGTTTCAGAGAAAGATCCAGATATGTTCTTCTGCATTCTGGCTTTTGTTTGTGGACCCCTTGGTGTTTTTGTGCTGGGAAATGGGAAAAGGTTGGAAAACAAAGTCTTTATATTAGAAATTCATCCTCGTTTCACAGAATGATTTGAGGGAGAGCAGACCTAGACAATACAGTAATTTCAGTGAAGAGGAGTATCAGAACATTCCTGACTCTGATACAGTGATATCTTTTTGCATTATTCAGTAGCTTTCTTGGTGATACAGCAAATTCTTGAAGCATTCCTGATCTGTAAAACAAAATCCAAAATAGCTCCCCAGACAAAGTGGAAGATCTATGTGGATCTCATGTTGCTGAAGCTTCTCAGTTTCTATAAACTAAATCACTAGTGCTGCCTTTTATGTTTGAGTCTCTATTAAATGCCACATAGGTTTGGTTTTCCCCTTCCCCTGGCACAGGTTGTACAGCAATCAAACTCCTTTCACTCCAAGGAAATGATACTGCACTTAAAATGCTCTATGGTTAGAGCCAGATCTGACCCACTTTTGAGTAATCTGGGATATTAGTACTTGGAAATGACAATTTACAGAGATCTCTTGCACAGTAAAGATAAAATGTGTCAGTAACAGGTGTGGTTTTGCATGTGGCTGCTCTTGGCCAAGATCCAGTGCTTCAGAAAATCAGCTACAGTCTGAGTTTCTTCAGGCTGCCAGGTCTGTTTGAGAGGCAGAGAAGTACCTGTGCATCTGGCTGGGAGGGTGGCGAAAATTGGAGGATATTTTTTCTTCTGCTTAGTGTGATCTTGAATCTGACACAGCAATGATAGTGTGGCCTTCTGTGCTAACAGGCTTTGAGCAATGTCAATGTCAAAGTGGGAATACTTTTCTAACTGCAAAAAGCATAAATGTCTTCAGATGAAAGGGAGTTTTCTGGTCAGCAAGAGCTGCACAAGACTCTTGGCCTATGGTGTGTGATTGGAAGCATGGTGTAACCTGGGTGCAAACTGGTGTCTCTGTCCTGGTGATGTGACAGCTCTCACTGGCCTTGGGAGCAGCTCAGTGGTGACTGAGAGTGAAAAGAAGTTGATACCAGTGAGTACATTGTGGGATTGATGTACTGAGGATGTGCTGTTTAACATGGCCGTGGTTTCAAATGGAGCTGTTAATCTAAAGAACTTCCAGTCACTAAAGGGACATTACAGCCCGTGGAAAGGTAAGGCTTTTTGCCAGGGCTAACAATACTTTTGCCTTGGTTTGCAGAATAAATGTGGCAAGCCTTTTAATACTGACTTTTTTCTTTGCTTGTCTGGTTTAGAACTAAGTATTTAATCAGTCAGTTATAGATGACTTGTTGATTTCAAATCATTTGAATTTATCTAGTGTTTTTCCCCCCTAGGGATTCTACAAATGAAACTACTGCACATTCAGATGCTGGCAGTGAGCTTGAAGAAGCAGAAGTCAAAGGAAAAAGGAAAAGGGGCCGTCCTGGCAGGCCTCCAGTATGTGTAATTTAGTTTTGTTTTGTTATGCATCTATTTAAAATTGACTGCAAACTGTTTTTTATCTGCTCATCTTGTGGTCACATAAATAGGCTTTCAATGAGTTCTGTGTCAAACTGTATGAAGACTTGAGTATGAAATATTTATCAGATGGATATGCAAACAATGTGCGGAGTATTTAAAATGGGACATAAAAATGATCTCATAGCTATTTTTCTTTCACTAGTTGCTCACATGAACATTAAGTTTTGTTTTTGTCATATTACAATGTTCAGTGTTCAATGAGAACATCCTCAGTAAACACAAGCACTTTGTTTGAAAGTTGTAATGGCTGTTAAGTGACAGATGACATTTGAGCCATCCTTTTAGTAAGTGATAATCTTTTAATGGGAGTGGAAGAGATGCAGCATAATAACACTAAGTGCCTCAGAAAATCTATTGACATACCTTAAAAATTCTTGGAATTGCCATCAGCTGCATCCTACCTATGGCTTGGGAGCTGCTGTCTGGCAGTGCAGCAGGGGATGTTGCTGTCTGCTGGGGAAGATCTGCTGCCCTGCAGGAGTCTTTGCCCACTCTTATCTCATGAATAGGAACATACAGAAACACTTCTCTGTTACAAATGATATTTAAGGAAGCTTTCTCTTCTATATTTATTTCTTTTCTAAAATAGCAAATTTTTTGAAAATAAAGGCAGAGTTCGGTGTGTTATGTTATCCTTCATCCTGCTACTTGAAGAGCTTCCGCATTGTCTTAACTCCTTAACCATGGGCTGGTGAGGCTGAGAGCATGGACAGACCCCTGTTCCTCTCTGGTGTGCTGTCCAAGCTGGGGCAAACTCCTCCTTGGGATTTGCATTGGGCCTACTTTGGGAGCCACCACTTTTAGTCCTGGTCTTTTCTGGGCACATTGTTTTCCTTTTTGAAAGCTTTTGAACAATTCCCTGTGCTGCAAATATTCTTCCTCAGAATTAATGGATTTGCTGATGGACATGGAGCTTCTTTACAGGAAGCTTTTTTTTTTTTTCGTTAGAAGCAAAGGGCAAAATCAAAACTTTAGCTTAGGAATGTCCCAGTAAATTTATGGGGTTTTGCAGATCTGATTAAAAAACCAGGCTGGTGCAACCTGACTGCTCACCCAGAAGGTCATCAGAGTGTAAAAATTGAAGTTACAGCAACATTGGTTGTGTTTTGTATCCAGAACACATTCACTGGGAGGGAAAGGTGAACGTTACAAAAGGCATCTCTCATCCTGTTTCTACACAAGGAATTGCTCATTATGCTCATAACAACTCCAGGCTCGCGAAGTGTGTGTGTAACTGTAGCAGCCATTGCTTTGTTCACAGAGCGGTGGCTGTGAGCTGACTGCTGCTGGGAAGGAGCAAAACCTTGGGGTTGTCACAGATGGTCCTGTCAAAGTATCATCTCAAAAAAACCCAAATCAAGTCTTACAACATAGAGAAAAAAAATGGAACAAATACAGTGTCCTTTATAAGAGACTGTGGTTTGCCAAAATTTGGAATAATTTGCACAGTTCTACCTTCTCTTTCTTTCTTGACCTCCACCCCAAAATCTCAGGACTGGAGGAGCTTCAGAGAGGAAAACTAATAATGATCAATCACGGAATGGGGCTGGGAGGGACCTCAGGTGGTCTCATCGCAACCCCCCTTGCTCAGAGAGCTTTGGGCTCAGACCTCATTGCTCGTGGCTTCTCCAGTTTGGTCTTGAGAACCACCAAAGCTGGATACTGTACAGCCTCTCTGACACCTGTTTCTTTTTATTTCATGATAAATTTCTCCCTTAGTTCTACCAGAAAAATGCCCAAAAAGTCACTCAATGTCTGATATCCTTGAGAAGAAATACAAACACTTTGGCAAGGCTAATCTGGGCAATTAAATTTACAGTGTTATTTGATGTTAAGTCACGAGCTTAGCAATTGAGATACTGGTTTTGCAAAAATTGTATTTCACGTCCCTTCCTCCTCCATGTTCTCACCTCTGCATGTTTCTAACCCATCACACCCCTCAGGTGAATTGTCTGGTTCTTGCAGGAGGTGCATCTCTGACAATTTCCCCCCACTCTTCCATCTACTAATGGGATTTTTGTTTCCTTCACAGGTACCTTCCTCCCTTTACTCTCAGATGTGAAATATATTAAAGTATTTAGTTAAATTCAGAGGTGTTTTTCTCAACTGGATACATAAGCTTTGATGTTTTTCACTTCTGTTGTAGACCTAAAGAAAGGCTTTTCTGCCCAAAGGCTCTTCTGGTTTTTGTGGTTGGGGTTTTTTTTCCTAACAAAATATTATGGTCCAATAAGATTTGATCTCTCTCTGTAAATGCTGATTTGCTGATGTCCTTAGGCCATCAAGGCTGCAGTGGCAAATCTGCCATAAACACATTGACTTCTTTTGGAAAGGGAATTTACTCCTCTGTGTAGCACCATGATTCTGTTACAGAGCTGCACACAATGTACTCCATTGGATATGTGGAGATGTATTTGGAACAGATTTCTGATGTGGTTATAGAATGGATTCGACCTTTTATCAGAAAGATAACTCCTACTAGAGGATTTTCCTGGCTGTTTTCCAAAGAAAGACACTCCTCTTTGCAGGTTTGAGACTTGTAAGAGGAGAGGCTGCTCATTTGAAAATTTGTAGCAAATACTTCTTCATTCATAGAGAACCCTGATGTTTTGGGGGTGCCTTCCATTCCTGAAAACCTTGGAACTACTTGATCTTCAAAATCCTTTTCAACTCGTGTCATTCCATCCTAAAACACTGCTTTTCACATAGCCCCTCCGCTTGTGTGGGACTATTCTAATGAGTTCTTGACTAAGTAGACGAGATAGTCAACCTGCAAAGAGATTTAGTGCTCTCAGGAGAGCTCTCAGCATCTCCCCTGCTCGTCCTGAGTTCACCAGCCCTTGGTGCGAGTGCAGCAGGTGTTGCACCGTGTCCTGCTGTAGCGTTGATAGTGCCTGGGGCCGTTGCCCACATCCCCTCCCAGACACCGAGGCTTGTGCACCAGCTGCCTGTGGAGTGACTGGCCCAGAGGTGCACCTGTCCACTCAGTGGGATGTTTTGGTGTGTGTTTTTGCTGTAGGTGGAGGATCCCATCTGCATATATGTGTCATGAATTCTATGAGGTGTATTTAAGGAGCGACCTATAAAGCTCCTCTGATTGAAGTGCCTGAGTGACATTGCTAAAATGCCCTTTCTGTCTGCTGTGTTGTTGGAATTCATGGATGTGGATGTGCTCTCCTCTTTTAGGCAGGGGATTTGAAAACCATGGGGCTTCTGATGCAGTGCAGTGTTCACATTAGTGAGGCCCAGGTCAGTTCTTTATCTACCTGCTTTTGCCTCCTCTCAGATCAACACCCCATTCAGTTTTGTTGGAATGCTGTATTTTCGCCTTACCTTCCCAGGAGCTCAGAACAGCTTGGCTTAAACCTCAGCTGTTAGAGCTTGAGGGAAGGAGAGATCCCTGGCTGTATCTCAGCTCTGGAGCAGGAGTAGACAGAAGAAACTTCAACCTGTCTGTTCTAGAGATGGCACATCTCTGCTGGGGTCTCTCTCATCCCATACTCAGGGCCACAGTGTGTCTTTCTCTAGTTGAGTCATGGCAGAACAAAGCTCTTCTGATCCTTTTGTCCCTGGACCAACCGTTACGGTTTTGCTTTCAGGTCCTTTTGTAGATTTTGGTATGTAGGAGACAGACCACAAGGCCTTGTCTTTGCATTCACATGGGAAATTTTAACTTTGCAGCAGACTCTTGGCCTTATTTCATCTTGGAGCAGAGATGTTAGATCCAGCAGGGGATTGAGTTTTGCTTCCAGTTCCAAATCATACATATCCTGATTAATAACAGGGAGGAATCCTCTTGGAAGAATTTCTTTCCATAGCAGAGGTTTGTGGTTTGGTGTGATTTCCATCAGTGTCCTGTTTCAGCTCGTTTACCTGATGCTTGAGCTCTGTCTTTTCTACTGAACCACAGACTTCCTTCAGTTTTAACTGCAGTGCATCTGTAGCATCTGTGGGAAGACTTTCCTATCTATCCCACCCCCTGTACCTTCCTGATGGAGAAATCCTAACAGCATTATACGTTTTCCTTTTAAGCTTTTGATGGGCTGGTCCTTGTATTCTTTATTTGCTGGCAGCTGCCTCAACTAGAAGAACTGATGTGCTTCAAGGATTTATAGCAGACACCTTGGTTCTTTAAGATGACTTTTAGAACTCGATAGATTTTTACATAAGGGTGAAAAATAGCACTACCATCCCCAGCACTGCCTCTACTTGGTTTTTGTTCTAAACTGGAAGTGCTGTAGCTGAAGCAGCTCTATAATCACTGGATATTGGGGGACCTGCATCTGAATTTGTTTGCAGGATGAGGGTTTTTACAGGGAACATCTTCTTTGTTTATATGACCAAAAAGTCCAAAGAACTGACCATTTGAATCCAAAAACCTTCTCCCTAGATAACTGTGATGGTGGTACAAAGTGTGCCATAGATATTTTTAGTCAGGATTAACTCAGAGAGTGATCAGACATCATCACTTGTCCACTTAACACAAAGTTATAATGCAGAGACCTCTCAAGAGGCTTACTCAAGTGAAGGTTAAAAAGCTTCTTCCATTTGTCTTGAGAAATGGGGTATTTATTTATTGCTGTAAATGACAATGTGAATGCACACAGAGGCCATCATTTTACAGTGGCACATAAGGTGCAGTTACTGACCTATTACACTTTTACTGTCTTTATTTCTTTGTGAAATGCATCAGGGAATGGGGAACGTTAACGGAAAATGTCAGGCCACTTATTTTTTGGTAGCGTGTGAATTAACTTTCACTGAATTACTTGATCTTACAAATGTGGGGCACTTTTTTCTTCACATTTCATTTTAAAAACATGAAAGGAAAAGTACTATTTGTTACAGAATTCTAAACTGTCATCATTTTAGTTCAATTGCAGTCAAGTGTTTTGCTTCCTGTTGGCCTCAGTTTGAGCCTTGAAGCAGCAGATAAACCAAGTGGCCAACATGGCCATATTTGAGTTGCTTCTGTGGCATGTTCTGGAACTTCTGAATTTCCTGATGCAGGTGTCTGTAAATTCTCAGTTTTGGTTGTTGTCAGTTGAAAAATCATCAGTAGTTCCTGGGTTCTTTTGCCACCTCAGTCCTTTTTGACACCACCCCAGCCTGACTGTCCTGGGTCTCAAAGTGAAAGCACAGATGGAAGTGCTGCAGGCTCACAGCTCCAAGCGGCACCTCCCTTGGTGTGTGATTAGGAAATCTCAAGCATTCTTACCTTGCCATGCTGCTTTATCCCTCCCTCAGTGTTGGCTCTGCCATTGCAACAGGTGCCTGGATTATGGAAGTTGTCAAAAGGATTTAGGAGTACATTCAGATACGGATTTGCCAACCAGTTTGTCTTTGCCATGACTTTTCAGAGAACCCTCTCCTAAACAGAAGAACAGTCAGTGTTGAGTCTGGAAAACAATCTGTTCTTAACCACCTCAAGATTCTGACAGACCGATGCTTAAAAAGGGAAGAAGTCCCAAACATGTGACTGTCAGTTCAAGGCAGGAACTTTCTGGCTGCAGAGCTGTAAAGGGGGATGTGCAATAACCACGATTATGCTCTTGATAGGACACAGAAGTTCTGTGACCATTGGTGGATCTCCACAGAAATAGGTTTTCCTACTGGACTTTGTGCTGAGGGGTAGAACCCGTGCAAAGGTCAGGCAGACATCTCCACGTGGCCTGGAGAGTTTCTTGCTGTAAATATGGGGCCACTGTGCCAGTAATGTTTGACAAGGCAGCTTAGATGCAGAATGGCTCTTGTTAAATGTAAGACCCGTTTTCTCCACTGTGAGAGATGTTCTCATTGTCAAAAGAAAATCTGTATCGGAGAGAAACTTTATCTGAGTAGACTCTGTAATATATGTGGTGTCAGTTCAGGGCCAGGATATTGAGAGCTTTACTTGGGCCTGAGGACTCTGGCTTTGTCCTGTAATTTCTCAGAATTAACATCTGTCAGTTACCTCTTTAAATCCTCTGAGGGCTCAGTGGTGTTCTCACTCTTCCAATTCAAACTATGAGTCTTGGTCAAAGCACCTCCCTTTTCCCAGAGTACCTGGCAAAAGGGGAATTTGAACTGGGCATTTACATGTCCAGTGATGGCTCATTTTGAGCCTGTGCCCTGGTCCATAGTACTCATGCTCAGGAGCTCGAGCAGGTGCCTCTTCTCATTGCTTTGCATTGACAAGGTGTCTTTGGGTGTGTGCAGTTCACATCCATCTCTTACTTCCTTTCCTTCATCCTTTGTGTTTAGTGAATTACATGTTGAGAAAAACTCTTCAACACTTGGCAGAGCTCAGATATTTCACCTGTTGAGAACATTCCTGCTGTCACAGGCAGCTTTGCACATGGTTAAAAATTCATTGAAGGAAATAGTCTTTTCATCCTGAGTGCAAATGTTACCCAAAAAACTTCACACATTATTTTAAGCTTTGCAGCTTGCATTTCCATGCAAGACCTTAGCTGAATATTTGCAAGAGGCAGTGACACTCTCCCTTGGCCTTTCTTCAGCTCTCTGCCTCTCCCAGCAGTGATCCCTTGGAAAGCTGGACTGCAGGGCTGTCTCTACCAGCTCCCTGCCAGACATGAGATCCCTTTCCTCTGAAGTAAAACTCTTAATGTGTCTGCATTGCAAAATGCAACTGAAAGTGTTGACTTTATCTTCTTTACTAAAAGCTTTAATAGCAGCTTGGCTGACAGTATGCTCAAGTAAATGGTACCACAAGGATATTGTCTTAAGTGTAATCTTTGGGCTGCTTGTGTGTTGTTTTCCTTAACATAATTCCTCAAAATAGTTTCATTGTTCTGTGGAAAACTGCAGATTTTGCTTTTTTCTGCTTCACAGTGGGGAGAAAAAATAGAATATGGAAGTAAAAAAATCTAATGTTATTTTTCTCAGAATTTTTTTGTTTCTGTTTCACAAGTGACTTAAATTCAGAGCAAACTGTCAGTAGATGAATCCTTACAAGTGGTATCTGTACCACCTGATTAAAAGCTTGAAGAATCTAGGGAAAATTTACATCAAATAATTTAGATTCATAGGGAAAATGTCTTAACTCATAGAATTTTGAAGGAGGGGGCTGTTACAATGGTCTAGTAAATCTGACTGTACCAAGAGCTGACTGTGTGCGCAGTAAAAGTTATATTAAAATGAAAATACAGAAAAGGAGTGTTAACATTACAAATGTATCTTTAATAACTTACTATCTTAGTTATTCTAAAGGTTTATTTTGTGTTCTTGGCTTCATTTGTGTTGTGTAAAACTAATATGGTTGTTGACATGAACTGATAACTCCAGCACTAGGAGTTCACCACTACTTATCTTGACATGGCAGTGGCTTTTAAGTTGTTCCTTGACAACTAGTGGTAAATAGAAATAACTGTACCTGAGTGGATAAAGCCCTGAGCAATCTCCTCGGATTTCCCAGCTGACCCTGCTTGTGGAGCAGGAGCTCAGACTGGAGATCTCGGGAGATCCCTTCCAGCCTAGTTTATCCTGTGATACTTGTAAATATATGTGTGTGTGTGAACATGTATAAAGGAGCACTGGGTGATTTCAGATGTAGCTATAATAAATTTTCTCTCTGCTGGTTTTCTTTGCCCAGTCTGCCACGAAGAAACCCCGCAAGTCTCCAGCAGACAAGGGTCGTTCTGAGTCCGGAGCCAGGGGAGCAAGTCGTGGGAGAGCTAACGGGCACCCTCAGCAGAATGGAGAAGGGGACCCTGTCACTCTCTTCGAGGTGGTTAAGCTGGGAAAGAGTGCTATGCAGGTAAAATATTGTCGCCTCTCACACTCCAGTGTATCCTGACTGCAGCTTTTGTAACCTCAGAACTGTGTCTGTGTGCAGGGTGAAGTGTGGGACAGAGTGAGCGTGGAGTCAGGACTCCAGTGTATTCCTGAAGGACAAGAGGGACATCAGAAAATTGTCTATTTTCAATTCTCCATTATTAAAAATACTTGTTGCTGTTAAGCAGCCCATTAAGGAATATCCTGGAATCAGTTTTATGTGAGAAAAAATGTATGTGGAGGATCCAAGGCTTTTTTGTTCACTTGTTTTTTTCAAGGACACCTGCTGACATGAGCAGTTTGGAGTACTTTGCACTGCAGTTTGCATTCTTACTTTCCCTACCAGGACAGAAGATAATAGCTAAAGGAGTTGCCTGGACTTCTGTGTGTCTGAGGGAAAACAGGGACACATCCTGAAGGCCAAATCTTCATTATAAAATGAATCAGAGGGTTGTAGTGAATTGCCTGCGGAAATGTTTCCTACTCCTTTGGTTGTGATCAGTTCAGAGGTCTTGCGGGATCTATGGGCCAGATGAGTCCACCTCAAGAGCCTCCCCAGGGTTTGGCAATGTTGTGTGGTTTTAGTAAATATGCTGTGCTGCAGCCATTGGTTTTGGCCCTCAGAAGAGAAACAATGGGCCCAAAACACTGCCCATCTGGGGCAGTGCAAAGCCAGTGGTCAAACCTCCTTTACTTTGCATTTCAACAAAGCAGGACTTGGCAGCATCAATTGGTTTGTTTTGGTGCTAAAATGAGAAAACTACAAATTAGGAAAATTCCGTGCTAAGTCCTATTTTCTGTATTGCTTTTAGTGTAGCTAAAAGCTAAGAGCTAAGTCTGATTAAGTCCCAAGGGAATTGATTATTCTGAATGAGTGGAAGCTATTGAAAATTTTCTCTCAGTCTCATCTGTGGAAGATCTAACTTTAAGGTAATAATGATGTAACTTTAAGGTAATAATAAACAGGAAGAAAATGAGAATGTTTTTTCTTTTTAGTGTCTGTATTTATACCTATTTGGCATTGACCTTCTTATCTAGTAGGTGAAGACAGAACAAATTTACTCCTGACAAAGCTGCAGATTGCTTGTGCCTTTTTTTTCCTACATCAGAGCTTCCAGCTTTGCTTGGTTTTCAGCACTTCTTCAAATTTTGGTTTTGAAAGTATTTGAGGAAACATCTGGAGTCTATTTTCTGTTTTTACTGTGGCACAGAACATGCAATATACTTTGTGTAGTATGTTTGTCTTAGAGTTATTGATATTTGCAGGAACCAAATGAAAAGCAAGGGGCAATTGCTTTGATATTTGATGACTCTGTGTGTGTGTGGGATTGACTTTGATACCTTTCTAAAGAGGTACCACAAAAGCCTTCTGAAGATGAAATTCTAAAAAAAAATTGTCTGCATGTTTGTATTAAGAAACCCTTGGAATTGAAATCCAGTGAATTGTTTTGAGAAATGGAGTATTTGCCTGTGGAGATGGATGTCTGTGTATTTGGGTGTGTTTACATGGACACGGGGATGCACAGGGAGCAGGGAGAGGTAGGCAGCACAATCTGAGCAGTGGAGACATGACATGCAAAGAGTGGAGGAGCAGGTAAGTGGGTTTGAAGGCCTGGGACACAAACAGGCATAAATGACTTGAGCCATCATTTCAGGAGTATGTGTCACTTGTGCACCTTTGAAAAATTTACTGTTGGTAACAATGATTTAAAAGGAGATTCTATAGTAGGAAAGAGAATGCAATTAAAATGTGATTTAATATTTTTTAACTTGCTCTTCTACATAATAATCTCAGGTAAAACCAAAGTTCTATAAACCAAACTTATTAGTGTCTTTATACTTCTAGTTTTCTACAATAGCTTGGGGATTTTGATGTAACAATTAGGAATGCTTGCCATTTTTGTTTTTCATAGTTTTGATGCAGGGTTTTTTTGGCCAATTTTAGCAATTTTGTCAGTATTCCAATTTTCAGACAAGTTCTATATAATCGGATTTGTCAGAACCTATTGTTTCTCAACATTTAGTTCCTTCTCTGGAATATGAACATTCTTTTTTTTTTTTTCTGTTGTGTTCCCAAGTTTCCTCCAGCAATGAAAACTCAGGAAAATGCAATTAATATACTCTGAGATTACATGGGAGTCATGTGCTTTAATTTCTGATCTATCTGCTCCTGTTCTTTGCTCTCAGAATTTATTTTAGTTGTTAGATTTAACTGGCCTTGTGATGCCAACTCATGGAAGCCTGTAGCTCCATTCAATTCTCACTTCTTTGAAGCTTTTCCTCTATTTTGGTTTCATAGCAGGAATCATTTACTAGTTCTCTTCTGGCGTATTGTTGTTTCCTTCTTCCAGGGAAACAAAGTCAGGTTAATATTTTGTGTTTCAGGGCTGCTCTTTGCAGAAAATCTTTGCCCTTGTCACTCAGTGCCAGTTGTGTTGGTGTTAAGTCTCATGTGAACTCTGCTGGTATCAGGTTGTTGTCAGTGTTTTTGGTTTGCTCAGTAACCTCTTACCCAGTCTTGTACAATTAGTTGCATCAGAAGCTTTTCTGTGGGCAGCTCTCTGTGTATGAACTGTGACAGCGCCTGCTGCTCATGTTTTCTCCAGGCATATTTTTGAGTTTTATTCCACTAAGATTGTTCACAGAACTCATTTAGACTGTGGTTTTTATTTTCCTGTGCAAACTCTCCTGCTTTTTGCCATTTCTCTTTTTCGTTTATTCATTTTTTTCCTTCAATAACGTTGTGGAGACAGCTTTATCCACTGTATTTCCCACTGAGCTTCCACAGGCACAGTGGGCTGTATCAGCATTTCTCCTGTGCTAAACTGCCTGAGTGGGAATGAAGGGTTGGGGAACCTCCTCTCCTCCAGCTGAGCCCCCTGGGCAGGAACTCAAACCTTTACAGGCCCTTCTGCACTGGACCCTGATCCTGGGGTTAAACTGACAGTGAACTAAAGAGCCTGGGATGGTCTCAGATTTTGTTTAGGCCTCAGACTGGGAATTTCTCACAGTAAGTGCCTGTAATGAAGTTTGTGTTTCTGTTGGTCAAACCAAGCATTGCAGTGTTCTGCTTTCTTGTGTGCTAAGGGGATTTGTTCCCCCGGAACAGCAGAGATAATGGATCATCAGGAATTCTGGGAGGTGCTCAACAGCAAGACACAGACAGAGCTGTGCCTCAATTACTCTGGAGTATTAAATGCATTACCAGTCACTCTTAATTGATGTTTGCACCTCACTAAGATTAGGGGCTGACTTGAAAGGAAATTTGCCCTCTCTGCTTATACTCAGCCAGCCAAGGTAATGTTGATGTTGATTAGATGTGGTTCAGAATAAATATGGCTCCATTATGTGCCAGCAAGCATTTTAGACATGGACCCAAGGTGTGTTGAAATGGAATCTTTCATTGTGCCACCAGTCCTTTGTCTGCAGAGATCAGGAATGCACATGATTCCCTCCTGTTCTCGTGTGCTCACCTTGGATTTGTGTCCTCTGAGGTTCCCTCCCAGCCGAGTACACCTGTGTTTGTAGCACTGCTGCCCTGAGAAGCTTTCCTTGGTTCTCATGCTTCAGTTCCTCACATTTGTGCCACCTTTGCACCTGCTGGGCTCATGTTGGTGACCTGTGGGTCTTGCTCCCAGTGCTGCTGATTATTATTACTGCTGATTATTATTACTGAATATTTTCATTGTTACTTTCAGCATGATACTGATTGTCAGTGTTTATCCACCTGTCTCTTGCAGACTCAGGTTCAACATGTGAAAATGAAGGGGATGCATCCTTAAAAATACACATTTGATCTGTTGGAAACAGCATGAAGGAAGTAAAGGAAGCACTGCCCCCTTCCATCAGGGCTCTTTTTGTGTTCTTTATGCCCTGTCTTAATGGCCTGGGTGTCAAGTTTGGATGATTAGTCATCAACATGTGTTTCTGAACTGATTTTCTGGTTGGAATTCCAGGTACCTCCAGTCTTTTTGAGATTTGATGATCTGCACAAGAAATGCAAGTTAGTTCTTCCAAAGAGCTGATAGATCTTTATTGATCTCGTTAGTATGGCATATCCCACACAGCTTCATTAACTTTTGTATTCTCTTAGCACTTAGGGCAGAAAGAAATCTGTTGTCCCCCATGAAAGGAGGGCTGCTCCTCCACAGAAGGACACAGAGCAAACCCCGGTTTCTGCTCAGCTTCATCAGCCCTTTCCTAACATGTCCTGCATGGATTAAGATTTGCTTTTCCTACTTCTTTCAACACCCCTGGAATTTTATCTCCCGGTGTTTTTAATCACATAATCATTATGCAGTATGGATAATCTCAACATTCCTTTGTCCTTCCTTGTTATGTGCCTGCCATCATCTTGCATAAGCTGCGGCTGCTGTTGAACAGATCAGTCCCACCTCCTCCCACACCTACAGCTGGTGGTTTTTACACCTTTCTTGTGTGCTGTGTAGTCACATCAAGGAATAGATTTAACTAGAACCTGCCACAGGTGGGTTTTTTTTTCACTGGATAAGCTTCTTGACTCAGCTCATCTCTGGCAGCAGCTCAGACTTGATTACAATTTCTGTACAACCATATCCACCTTATGCAGGAGGAATTACATGTATGTTCTACATGTATACTTGAGATTAAAAACATCAGAGCAGCTGTAACAGGATTATACTAAAAATCCAGTATTCTGTTTCTGACAGTGGCAACTGAGAAAGAGAATAAGGCATCAAAAAAGAGTTTGGGGAATTCTCCCACCACTGGCTGTTTGCAGCTCAGGGCAACTGTGGTGTCTGTGTTCTCAGTGCCCTTAATGGCTTTCTGTTCCCTGAGTTTCTCTTGTCCCTACCAGAAGTCTGTTTTACTGGATCTTGTCTCTGTATCTGTCTCAGCTATTTCTGATAGTGAAGGTCTCTGAAGATCAAGAATATACAAACATATGATATGAAGTATTGTCCATGTTTCTTGTGTTAAAGCCATGGTTTATTTTCACTGACCTTTGTTACATTTTACCAGTGCTGTGTTCTCTGACTTGGAGGATGGAGAATAACTCAGGGTTTCCCAGGCTCTCTCAGACTCCTTGGGAGTTTGGGTAGTCATTCTACTGGGTAAAAAGACTGCAGCTATTGACATTCAAACCAGTACTTCCTTTTCACTTTGCTGGGAGCATTTCTTCTGCAGAATTTTTTCATTGTCATGCTCAGTGTTTATGAGTAGTTTTGATGCATCTCAGAACCATTCATGCCCATGCCTGACCCAGCTCAAACTGACACAGCCCCTTAGAAATGGTGTGACATGGCAATCGTGAGAGATGGGCACCTACACAAACTGCCCAGTGCTAGAAAATGTGCTTGGTGTGAGGCCTTTGCACAGTGCACTCTTTCCTGAGGGCTCAGGTGAGGAGCTTCAGCTCTGAGCATTGTAGTTCCTGTGGTTTTGATCCAGTTGGAAGAAGAATATTTTATGCACGTCGGTAATTCCAGTTAAATTGTGCCATTCTAATATTCTCATAAGAGAACTAAGTATTTTTCCTTTAAGTAGGGTTTTTTCTCCCAAATGGTTCAGTGTAAAGTGTTGCACTGATTCCACTGTGTAATGATATTTTATTCCCATTCTACTGCATAGAAATATATGTTTACACAAAATGCCAGACAGAGAGAACTTTGTTTGGAGAGTATAAATCCCTTAGTTTTATTGGGATAAATACTTCTAGGATTAGAAAATTTACAAAGTTATGTGGGCAGACCCTGCAGAAAACAGATTTTCTCCTCTTTGCTTATGATGAAAAATCGATAAACAGGTACTGCTAACTTAAAATGAGAATCATTTTGGTTTATCAGAAAGTGCTTGCTAGGTGTTAGCAAAGTATGAACTCTTTCATGATTTAAAATTGGCATCTTTAGAGGAAAAAGAATAAAATGCAGCTTCTCAACCTACAGTTCTTTTTATTAACTCTGTGTTGGGTTTTCAGTGGGTGCACATTAGACTTGCAGCCTGTGGTTGGGAATGCAGTGACTCCTCTGGCAGTGTAAGGCACAATCTAAATTGCACACATGCTAAGAACTACTTTATCCCCAGGGGCTGTTTGTGTCATTACTTCAGTCTTCATAATATTTAACCTTGAAAGAATTTTGTTCTTAAAAGAAACCAAACCAAAACTAAGACCCGGAACAGATTCACTTAAAAATTTTTATGCAGAGCATTGTAAGTCTTTCACCACTTGCTGTTGTTTCCCTGTGTCCTTACTTCAGTACACTCTTAAATTCTCATTATGAGTTGCAGCATATTTTCTAATTTTATTTTCAGGCTGCTCTTCAGACACTTCACTGAAGTCTTTAATTTCACTGTGCATTCCATTTTTGTTTTAATAAGCTTGAAATTTCATTTGAAGATAGCTTTGGGTTTTGGCAGAAGTTGTCAGCATAAGCTTTGATTTTTGGATTTTTCCCTACCTTACTGTAAACATGCTACAGACACATCCTCCAGTCAGTTTTTGTTGTGTCACATTCACTGTAAATGAAGCATGTCCATGATCAGTTGTATGAAATGGCAAATTATTGAAATGTTCTTCATGCTCCATTTGCCTTGGTTTACAGCTGACTCAGATCTTACATTTGACATGCACTTCCTGTATGGTGTCATTTGTTTTCACTTTTGTTGGTAGCACCACTGCCAGACTGTTACTTAATTTAAATTGTGAAATGGCTTTTTTTGAAATCAGCTTTCATTAATATTTAGTGGGACTGTGCTGATTTACACGAGCTGGCAAGGGATCCTCTGCAGTTGGTCCCTCTGGTTCCTCCAGCACTTAATGCTCCTAAATGTAGTAATGCTCTTGCACTGAAGGAATATGAGATGGCTTCAGAGCTGCAAAGCCTCCAGGAGGTAATAAGATAACTAACTTCATTATTTCATTCATTGCATCAGACTGCTTTTACTGGCAAGCTGAGCTGCTCTCTCTCTTCAGGACTATAAAATGCTCCTGTTTATCTTCTAGCAGACTTGGAGAAGTGAAGGTCAATATTTCTGCAAGTTGATTGATTTGAAGATGTTTACTCACCCTGTGGCTCTATTCTGCTGCTTGCTTTACTTTCTTTAAGCTTCTTACTTCTGTATGATTCTGTATGATTGCTTACTTGGCATATTCCTCAAATTATGCTGGTAGTTCTTAAAACAGACTCACCAGGGTGTTCATTTCTGTGACTTTTGAAAACTGTTACAGTCTTGGTACTGGCTATTTATTTGTACCATACATCATCTACCCTTTGCAGGAAACCTTGTTTTTTCACTCAGTTTTCATAAGAATAGAAACATTTTCAGACTTAGAAAAATAACTGATGGAGTCTTAGTTTTGAAACATGAACCTGTAGGGACTTGTTATGTTGACTGACCCAGAGATGTGATGCATGTGTGTGTTTATATCTGTATTTTAGTGTATGTTAATGTATTTCCAGGTGATTTCTGACAGCAGGGAGTGGAAGAGGGTCCTTGGTGTTACTGGAGTAATCTTGAGATTTTATCTGTGTTGCTGAGCTTGTTGTCAAAGAACCTTTTCCTTGTGCACGTGCCTTGAATTTGGAGGATCCCAGAAGCCTGGATCTCTGTCCCTGGGCAGGCTGCTGCAGCACATGTGCTGTGGATCCTGTGCTTCCCTGGGATGCTGCATTTGTCATCTATTTCATGCACAGCAGGAGAGCACACATTTCCATATGGCAAATCCATGCCCTCTACTGCATCCAAGGGCAAAAACATCTGGAAGCAGCTGGAGCAGCTCTTCCTGCCTTCACTCCTGTGGGGATGGAGCCTCGATCCCAAAGGGCTGCCTGGCCCTTCCCTGTTCCTGGAGGACCTTTGTCTCCATGGCAGTGCCCCTGCTGTGTTTGGGCAGGGCAGAGGGTCTCAGGGAAAAGGGGACACAAGTTTGCTCTTGGCTTGTGAATGAGAAGCTCTTGAAAACAGAGACGGGATGGAGGTGGCCAACAAGCTAAAATAGTTTTGGAAGGTTTGATGTAATCTAGGAACTGCTGGTTAGAAATCCTTGTTTTTAATAGGAGTCTTCGCTTTTTATGTTTATGCAAAATAATTCCATTTCTGGCAAGGACTGCATGTTGCACCATTTGCTACACTGTTGCCTGTTTGGTTTCTAGTTTGCTCAGATTCAACCTTTTTTCCTGGTATTTGGATTACTGCTGGTTTGTCTTGCTTCAGTTGATACTTGTCTGTTTTAGGTCCAATGTCTATAATTTTTATTTTTTCATCCTAATGTTTCAGTTTTTATAGCTCTTTTCTGTTACATCAGAAGTCAACAGTTTGATTAAATTCCAACTGTTAGAGCATATGTAGTCTGGCTTCATTATCTCCTGTTGCCTTAAAGTGCAATCTGACAAAATTAACCAGCAATTGTGCCAAGTAACATGTGCATGTGGGGCTGGGGCTGTTATTTTGGGCCGTGGTTCTTAGGGGTTAGTGCTGCAGTTTGCTGGCTCTGTGCTGATGCCACTAGGTCAGGTACCTGTGTGTAACTTGTCACCTCAGCTCCTCAGACAGTCCCTGGGCTCTGCCTGGGGCAAACACAAAGGTTTCACAGCAGGAGCCACCTCACCTCAGCTCACACCTGCTCCAGAAGGAGGATTTCAGCTCCATGAAATAGTGATTATGGATGTGGGAGTGTGTGCTCACCCCTACACGTGATGGGGAGTGTAAAGGGAGTGAGGAACTTGTGCATGTCAAGTTGTGTAAAATGAATCCTCCCTAAACATTCAAATTTTAGTTAAAGCTTTGTCAATTCGAGGTCCAGACAGTCTCTGCCTGTTCTCCCTGCTCAGAACCTTAACTCTGACTTTTCTGCTTTTCCTGTCTCCTGCTGCCATTGAGGACTCTTCATTGCCTCAAGTCTGGTCCCTGAGTCTGGAGATGAGCTGCTTTTTCTTTCTGTAAATTGCACTATGGTTCTGGGTTGAAAATGGAAGTGCCACAGTAGGTAGGACAGTACCCATGGTCACAGTCTGTCCCACATGATCCTCTTTGTTTGAGAGACAGAAAATAGCAGAAGAGAGAGAGGAGCCTCACATGGCACAGAGTAGGATTATTCCTAAAAAAGAGGTGACCTGACAGGAATACAGAAAATACAAACAGAGGCTTGGGATTTGTTTTCTCTTACTTCGTAAGAATTAGTTCACATTGAATAGATCTAACAATTGGCGAGTTTAAAACACAGTTCTTTTATTTTGCAGAGAATAATTAACCCTTGCACCTTGCTGCAAGATGATGTAGGTATAAAACTGTCTGGTTTAGACAAAAACATTAATGAGAGCAGAAATATGCTGGAGTCTTAAGGGTCTGGGAGAATAACTTGAAAATACCAGTTTATTCCTGCCCTTTTTTGGATAAGCCCCCTTGGGCAGATGAACCTGTGGTCTGACCCAGCACAGCTGCTGTTTTCTTTAGGGTAAAAAACAGCACATTGTTCCAATATCTCCAGTAATGGAGCTGTTCAAACAAATCTTGTCAACTGGTAGCACACCAACAGCCTGGTCATTAAGCTCTGTCAATATTTGGTTTAGTAAATAATTCTTACATTTGGCTACATTTGGTTTATGTGCCCTGGAGAATTCTGCTGATTGATTGAGATGATTGATGCTTACAGGAACAATTCTGAATTCCTGATGAAATAACAGTCTAGGTAACTAGATTGCGCTGCTCCTTTGTGCTTCCTCAACTTGTGTGAAGCTTGATTAGAGGCCAAGACTTGCTTTTTCATTTCTTGCAAGTAGCAGATGGACCCCTTTGTAAGACTGCTTCTCCTACTGGTCGTGTGTGTGTGTTGGGAGATAAAACCTGCAAAAACTTCACTTCCTGGCCAACTGAATGCTTAGGGATTCGTGCTGGCCCTTGATCCCATGACAGTCCTGCCAGTCTGGTCCTGGTCTAGAGCTGAGAACAGTGATCTGTGTTCCCTGGACTTGGAGCACATACAGCCGGTTGGCTGTTGCCTTTTCCTCACACACCTGCCAAGGTGATCAGGGGAGTTTGCACTTGGATAAGCTGGAACCTACAGAGGGACTTTTCAGGGATCCTGCACTTGGAGCTCCTAGTGGAGAAAAAGGCACGTTTTTCTAAGAGATGGAATTGTTTGGATTTTGTCTTTCCTGTTCACTCCTTTTCAGCAGGGTGGAAGCTGGTTGTCTGGGCATGGTGGGATGTGTGTATGTGCACGTGATTTATTTATTTTGTTGTTTAAATTAATTTTATAAAAAATCGTTGTAAACCTGAACCATCCAAAGTAAACTAATCCATTTGCCAGGTGTGCATGATCAGGCTTCTCATAGGGAATGCTGCTGCATGTTTGGAACAGTAAGGATTGGGAATTTTCCTCATCAGATAAGCAAAGTATAATATTTGATTACATTAACTATAGGCAGATCCTTACTGACAGTGTTTATGAAGCTGAGGAGCTTGGAATGTCAGGGATTGTAAAATCATCTTCTGATTACCTGTAGTTCTGAGGGCAGTTTGAAACTGGGACTCAGCTCCGTATCCTGTGACCCAGGTGACTTCCTGATTCCCAAACACTCTGAGCCACCTTCTGTGGATTACTGTAATTACCAAGTATTCCTCATTGCTTTTTGTCTTCCTGAGCTGTCCAGTGTTTGAGTGATGGATACACTCCTTTACCTTTAGAAATACTGAGATGTTCACTGTGCAATGTAAAATCGGTGTTTATCCCAAATTGTTCTGGTCATCAGTTTTATCTTGGTCATTCTGAATGGAGTAACAGTGTTTTGGGTTATTTCAGCACAATTTTGAAGCTGAGAAAATACTTTTAAGTCAAGTTTTGAGGAATTACAGAAATTCCAGTTTGAACTTGTGTTTATACAATTATAATACCATAAAATTATGCATATGGTCCTGCTCTGTGACAATATTTGTTCTGTCTCCACCCTGAGAGAAGGTGCATAGATTTCTGAATTTATACACATGTATAATGTTGCAAAATAAGTCCTCAGTTATAAAATGATATTCTGAAAAGAATAAGTCATTTGCCTTTAATGAGAAGCTTTGTCAGAGTCTCTGATAAATATTCTTTTTTTCTTGACAGTCTGTGGTGGACGACTGGATTGAATCATATAAACAAGACAGGGACATAGCACTTCTGGATTTAATCAACTTCTTTATCCAGTGTTCAGGATGTCGAGGTACAGAACAAGTTGTGTGGAATAAATCTGACAGTGCTGCCAAGGTGTGTTAGTGCAATGCTGGGGAAGGTGTGGGACCCCTTGTGTGTATGGGTTATGTGGAAATATTGTCTACATTCCAGAATAACTTTATTTAAAGCTTGTTTGTCAAGGGCTGCCCTTTCTCACCTTCCTGTCATCATCCTAAATTGTCCAAGTCCTCACAGAGACACTCAGGTCCTCAGCAACAGGGCACAACAGACGTGCTGCTCCAGGTAGGTTGGTCTTTGCTTCCCCTTCCTGCTTCTTCCCCAGTTTTTAAATTACAAAAACGAGTTGGTGTAGCTGTACCTTAACTTTATTATTTTTTCTTTCTTTCTAGGAAAATGCTATTTTTTTAAATCTAAAGAGGAAGGAATTGGGCTTCAGTTGACTTGGATTAACAAGGAAGGTTTCCTGTGGATGAAGCACCAGTCTTATTTCTTGCTCTGTGGTAGTTGCTCAAGTCAGCAGCCAGTGCCCTTTATCCCTCTCTAAGCATCTCCATTACCAGACGTGCAGCACTCAGCCTTTCTAGTGTTCTGTTGCCACACTGTGCCTTCTAATGAATTTTTCATGTGTTTTCAGTTAACTCAGCCTTGAAAAGAGACAAAGACAGAGCTCTACTCTCACTGTAGCTCCCAGAACCAAACTATTTACTGTTTCCTGGGGCTTCCTCGAATTTGCTTTGGGTAGAGTTGAAAATAACCCACAATTCAGAACTTCTTTTCTTCATTTTGTAAGTGATGTGGAAATATACCTTTGGGAATCAAATGGTCTGGGTACAAGTCCTTTTTCTTCCTCCTTAAGTGTAATGTGAAGTCCCAAGTACAGTTAAAAGCATCAGAGAAAAGAAATAGAAACCTTCAGCAGCTTCAGCAACCCTTTCTCATAGCTGAAGGAAATAAACTTACTCTGTGGATGGTAGGAAAGACTGAAGCTCTGGAACCATCCCATGGAAAAGCTGAAGGTTAGAGTTCAGGTTTCCAGCCTGTGTCAATGTCTGTACCGTTAACACAGAATCCCTGAAACATTTTTCAGCTGTTTGGCAGTTTATGTGAAAGTAGTTGTATTCTGTTGGCTTTTTTAACTCTTTCCTAAAGGTGTATATGAAAAAAAAATTCCCAGTCCCTCGAGCTTCTTTGTGACAATTTGGGCAGCATTAATCCAAAGGCATCCTTGGCCATATGTTTTTATTCTTGTTGATGCAAGTTTTTGATGAAGGCATGTCATAAATACCTTCATTCCCCTGCTGCTCTGTAATTTATACCTCCCTTCGTTCTCCTTGTTATAGAAAGCAGCTCTCTGATAACATTTCTATTTTGTAAAGCTCTTGTTAGTGCCTAGTGCAGGCTGAATGCCCACTGTGAGCCTTGTGCTTCCCAGAAAAGCTTTCTGTTATTGGCTGTGAGGCAGCAGTGCTTCCAGTGGCTGATGTCACTGATTTTCTTTGCTTTATTTTATTTTAATGGGGTCTGCTATGTCCCCTCAGGGATATCTCTGCTGAGCTTCCTCCAGTGGCCTTCTGGTCCCAAACAGCAGGGACAGGAGGAAGGGAGCAAAAATGATTTATCCCCTGAATTTTTAGTGTGTTTGTGAGATTTGCCTGCTGGAATTTTTGCAGTGAGTGCAGTAACAGCTGAAGAACAGGGTTAAAATCCTGGCAAACAGTGCAGTTCTTCCCAGTTTCCGGTAACATGCCTGTTTTCGAGAATAAATAAAAGCTTATCAGAAGAGAGTGGATTTTATTGATAGTCCACTTAGGGTAAAGTGCATACTAAGCCTGTCTGTCCTTAATGGAAATGAGGTACAGAAATAGAGGGTTGCTCTGCATTTTGTGAGGAAGGCCAGGTTTCTTTTTCTTGGGAAGATAATATGCTCTATTATGACATTTTTATTTCTCTTTAAGGACTTTGTTGACATTCTTGCTTGTTTCTGATGAGTAACAGCCCCTTGTGAATCTCAATGGCTGCTTTATCTTCCTTAATATTCCTTAATTTTCCTCTTTTCAGTTTGGTCCACTAACACTGTCTCATTCTCCACCCTTTTTTTCAAAGTTGGATCTAAATGCTGACTGACAACAGCTCTAACTTTGTGCTCATTAACTTGAAGGGAGGAGCACAACTCGCTTGGGAGGAAGTTCCTTGGGAAACTGGGAAAGTGCTGCTGGGTTTAGAAATCTACCATTTTAACAGTGCTTGGAATTATTTGATATCTAAATCTATATAAAGCACACTTCGCCTGACATGTCTCTCAGAAGTTCTAAGCTGGTGAAGAGCGTGTGCTTATTTTCTGGCTTTAATTGGAAATCATTGAGGCACCAAACTGTTTCTTTTAGCAACAGTATTGACCCTGAGAAAAACACCTTTCTGTTTAGAGAAACATTGATTTTTATGTATTTATCCCATTCTATTGGGCAGCACAGATGCTTGAATGAACCTCTTGGCATCCTCCAGCTTTGCTTAGAGATGGACCTGAAGTGAGTGAGAGTGCAAATATTGAACAGGAGCATTGTGTAAACTGTTAATACTAAAAAATTGTTAAATTAATGACTTTTGCAGGAGAACCTAAAAGATCTATGCAACTTAAAATTGAATAAATATACACCAAATATTCAAATGTGTCCATCCTTCATTCTGAGTATCTGTTTCATCACTTACTGCCTGCGTTAAGAGTTCTGGTTCGTACATTAATGTCCGTTAAAATATGAGAGATTTGGGGTTAGCCAGACTCCACTCTGTACATTTGTTGCCTTTGCTGATTTTGATTATAAAGAAGTAAAATAGTTTCTTACAGAATTTTTCTATATTTTGCTGATTTTTTTCTCCAGGGCTATGAACAGAAGTCCCTGCCTGTCACAGCCTGTCTGTGTGGTCTTCATCATGTTATGTTCAACTTCTGTGGCAGAAAAATGGTTAACAAGGATTGATGCATTCACCTATTTGCTTTTTGTTTCCAACTTTTCTAAAAAGTGCTGCTGCTTTTAGGGGGAGGATCCTTTATCACATAGTACTTTAAAAAGATGAAAAAGTGAGCTTTAAAATACTTCTGCCTGAAAAAACAGCAAGTAAATGCTGTTTCCAGCCCTTGAAAAAACCCAGATTTGTCTGTTGGTATTAGGCATTTATTTTCCACAGGATTTACAATCTGTAAAGCAGGTGGTATTGTATTGGCTTCTTATTTCTAAAACAGGAGCTTAATTTAGGGGTTTGTAGTGTTAGATAAGAGGGAACTTTCTGACTTTAACTTGTCAGAATGATAAACTGATTTTTCAATTAGCTGCCCTGGGCTGGGGGTGGAAGTGTATCCATACTCCTGAGATTCCATCCCTGGTGTCGTGCAGCACTGTGGACACAGGCATCCTCCTCCCTCGCTCAAGAGCTGCAGGTCAGTGTTCAGAGTTTATTGGGGGTTTTGATGAGCTCTTTTCTGTTGCTTTCTTCTTTCTAGGAACATATTTTTGCTTTTTCCCTTTTTTCTGTCCTTTCTTTGAACACTGATGGAAAGCCCAGCATAAAATACAAACTGAAATGTCTAATCAGCAATATGTGTGTGCAGGTCCCAGAAGGATCATAACTGTGTCAGTGTGATGCTGCATCTGGGCTAATTAGCTCTGCCTCTCAGACTGAGTAATTAGCTCAGGTATCATTCTATGCTGCCATGACAACCAGGCTGTTTCCATTTCTGGAGCTCCCTGCCTTCGGAGCTGTCTGGGCTGTCTGCTTTTGCCTTCTGTTATTGACAGAAAACAAACAGAAAACTCCACCGGCACTCTGACCTTTCCACATTTTAAAGGCAGGGAGCCATACTTGTGGAATAAATATTTTTTTTCTAACCAGAAGCAATTAGTGGTTGGAACAGCCTCTTGAGCTGTGCAGGAAAACCAGCCATCAAGTGCATGGGAGAAAAGCAGCTTTCTTTTACAGGGGAAAACTGAGGGAACTACTTGACTGCTTTCAAGTGTGCAGTGAAATTATTTCTATTCTTTCCCTCCCATCCATCTCCTTCCCTCTCAGTTCTTTTCTGCTAAGCCAGAAACCTGTACATTCTCGTGGAGATTTTCTAAAGAGGTTGGACCACTGCTGCCCCTGCCTGCCTTGCCTCTGTCAGACACCTCTGAGACACCAGGTGCTGATGGAACAAAACTGCTGGCACTGCCTTACTGTGTCCAATTCCAGCAGTGCCGTGGCCTTCTCTGGACTCTGAGGGGCTCTCCATTTCTTAAGTGGATTTTTCTGATCTGGCACACTGAAGTTGTCCTTGAGAGCAGCTGGAGAAGGAGGCAGGTGCATTTCCTTTATATAATGTTTCTCATATCCTGTTTTCCTCCTCAGAATCTTCTCCTTGGGCTCTTGTGTGGAGTCAATCATTGATGAGCAGTTAAAACTGTCACCTCTCAGCACTTTTTGCTGGGGTTGCTTCAGGTTGGGTTCTTCTCTCTGTGGCGGAGCAGGGGTCTGTGTGTGGACTCTACCCAGTGCTTAAAGCAGGACACCTTTATGAAGATTTTCCTGTCAGTCAGAGCCTTGGTGTTCCACACACTCTTCCTTACTGAGCCCTGGATGTTCATTTGTTCCTCACCTGTTCTAGTAAAATCCTGTGAAAAATTCTGTGGTTGAGTGGTGTAAACTGAGTCAGTAAGTGCAGGAATTACTGTTGAATAATTGCTTGCATACAAGATGCATGCTTATTTTGAATCTTACTAATGTTCTATGTGCTTAATTAAGGGTGAGCTAATAGACTTTTGCTTTGCCAGAGGAAACTGAAGACTAAAACCAGGAAAAAGCACCATAAGGTGGCCATCGTATGGCCTGAAAAAGCAATGAGCAAGTAACTGCTTGCCTTGCTGTTGGACAGAATTCTAGAAAGCAAATTAGCCAGGAAATAGTGTTATTTACTCTGATTAATAATATTTTTATAGGGGGCATAGCATTGTAAACAGAGTAATGGCTTATAAAAGTTACTTGTGCGGGGTTTTGTTGTGTGATCAATGGAATAATCGTTCTGGACAGATGGGTGTTATTGAGCAGGGAAAGAAGACTTTGCTGAACATCATTTCCTGCATATGGGCCTTTTGCAAGGCACTGCAAATAGCGAGAAACATTGCTGGCTTTGGCATGTGTTGAAAAGCTTTATCTCTTCAGTCATTCATTTGTAATTAAGAATTTGGTATCATAAGTATTCTGTATTATGAGCAAATTAGAAAATAATGCATTCATTGCATTGGAGGCAGTATTTTTATTAAGTCTGCTTTCTCAGTTTCTTCAACAAAATCCCTTTTTAGTGTGTGAGTGTAGGGGGAAGTTGCAAAGTAAAGGAGCAAGATACACTTTGAAGAGTTATTATTTACTCATACAAGATTTAGGTCATA
This sequence comes from Serilophus lunatus, assembly GCA_013399895.1. Lineage (NCBI taxonomy): Eukaryota > Metazoa > Chordata > Aves > Passeriformes > Eurylaimidae > Serilophus > Serilophus lunatus. The sequence continues at coordinate 374,873 of VXBA01005910.1, read as the reverse complement.
GCCATGTCAAGGATTTATAAAATATATTTTACAGAAATACAAACACCGACAAAAACTCTCTAAAGCACTTAACAACTTGCCTTTAACCACATTCAGAAATGGGCAGGTAAGACTGAGAGATGGAAATTACTTAGTTTTAATTTTAATGTGTGGTGGAGATAAACGAGATTTGAACTTTGTATTTCTTGTTTCTGAGCCTTGAGGTCATTTTTACAGTGTTTATCTTGAAAGCTTATAAAATTCAGACTGAAAATAGGGTGAAAGTGATGAAGTGGCTTGGATGGAAGGTGAATGGGACTGCCAGGCATGCATTAAATGTTCCATCACTTCTTTAAAGGAAAGTAGGTGAAGTTAAAAAGTTCATGTCACACACTTGAAAATTACATCAAAATCGGCTTTTTGTGAAGAAGTACAGAGGATTCCTATTTGTTGACATTCTTAAAACTAAAGCTGTAGTTTCATTGTGCATTGTTTTAAATCAAAAAGGGTTTCAGTGTTTGTTCCTCTTTGCTGCTGGATGCTATTTGTACTTGACATCTCATGTACTCTTTCTTATTTTTTCTTCTTCCTGTTTTTTAGCTCTTCAAAAATTCTTTGACTATGGGCAAAGAAGCTACAAAATTATTTTTTGGATTCTTCTAAGCTTTGCATGTTCTTAAGTCTTCTGGAGATGGGAAGCCTTAAAAAATTAAAGTAAAAAATTATTTAGATCTGAAAGCGTGAAAAAATGTTGAAGGAGCACACTTGTGAACTAATGGCATCTCTTTCCCAAAAGATGTGTCCTCCTACTTTCAGACTGAGTGGAGAATAAAGCACAGGAATTTGCTTTCAGTACAGGACATGTGAATGAAGAGCACACTGGTCTGTGGGTGGAAAACCTGAATGAAATACCTGCTGTGCTGACTCTGACTGCAGGCCAAGACTTCACTCTGTGAATTGGAAACAGCAGCAACAATAATTTAAACCAAACATATTTTTCTTTATTACATATTACCTGAATATATTGAACTGTTCGTGTTTCATGTTTAACAGCAGCCCAAAAATAAGATGGCTTAAAATCAACTATTAACTAATTTATGAGTATGAATTAATATAAACTTTCAAAGAACTTAAAATAAATTTATGGAATTAATTGACAGAACTGGCAGTGCTAGAATATTATAGAGCAAATATGTAATGTAAGGAAAGACAAATTACCTTTGAAATGAATTCTGTGCTGCCAGTTCTGTATAATAAGTTCAAATCTCTGCTGAAAATGAAAGCACTCCTTGTAAGCCTGGAACAAAACGTGTGTTCTGCTCTGTGCACTACTAAGTAAAATCATAGCTTGTAAAATTATTTTTGGCACTGCTCATTGGAGATAAATTGTGTAAGGCTTTCAAATACTACTGCTTGTTTTCCACTGTATTAATTTAATTCCATCGACATCAATGTGGAAAGTAGAGCTACTCATGTGACTGCAAAGGTTAAAATAGAGGAGTCTCAGTTCAATACTTTAATGCTACAACTTTTTAAGAGAAGAGCAATAAACACCTCTTGATGTTAATGCTTCAGAATAGTCACTGTCTTACCAGCCACATCTGTGCCATTTCCTCTTTATTTCTGTTTGTTTTCTGTATAATACAAATTTGTTGCAGGAGGGACACTCTCTGTACTGAGCAGATAAGAAAAACCTTACTTGGATTTTTTTTGACAGTATTGTTCTAAGACTTGTGAGGAAATGATGCCAATGTATGAGTTTGCTACCTGTGTGTCAGATACATTGCTGGGTTTATTTGAGATGACACGGGTGGTGCTTTCTGTGAGGACAGGGACTAATTAGCAAATGCAATCAAATACCACCAGATCTTAGTGCTTCCTGACTGGATTACAGATGGGAAGAGTCCTGATGTCCCTGGTCTTTCCAAAGATGTAAATTCAGCTGAAGTCAGACTTTTTGCAGACCAAGGGTAGGAATTAAATTGCAAAAATGACATTTCTCTCAGCAAACACTGTAATTACAGTTCTCTCCCTTTTGCATTAAGGAAGCCATAGACTTGATAGAGTGCAGTGCTGGTACACTACACTAATTACTTCTGAAGAGAAGGAGATGGGGCTGATTAAAAAGGTCTGTGTCCTAATGAAAGAGCCATATTCTCTGGCACAAAGAAAGTGGTTAAACCAAATCAAATATTCTCTTAATCTATAAGCATTCGACAGTAACTGAATTTAGGAAAAGAAGAGAAGCTTGAGTTTCAAAGAAGATAGATCTTAATTTGGAAAAAGTGGTCTCTCAAGCATGTGCTGCTCATATTCCACCCCTGCCCACTTCCCTTATTTATACAAGTCTCATCATTCTGCCTCAGTTGTCTTTAACTGACCCATGAGCAGCTGAGCCTTACAATTGCTCACGTCCTTTTAATGGAAGTTACAGCATTTTTGGGCACTGCTGGGGGAAGAAAGGTGCAAATGACCTTTACCTTGTCTTCTCCTTGTTTGCATGGAGCAGGAAGCATAGTGGAATGTTTGTGGGTACCTGGAAGGGTAGAAAAGAGCATTGCCCTGGCCAGCAGTGTCTGTACCCTGGGTTAAATCTGGCCCTGATAACCCCAGCACAGCTGAGCCCAACTCTGGGATACCCCTCACCAGCTCAGGAGAGAGGGGTGGAGTTGTGCAGTTCTTTGTCTGAACACCACTGGCTTAAATTCCAGCTTAGAGCAGCTGGTGTTGGTGCTGTGCACCTGTAGCGTTGGGGCCTGGATGTAAAGGGAAGTCGGGAGGAATTAGGAGGGTAAAACACCTTTGATTAGAGCCTGTTCCCTCAGGAACAGTCTCTGGCGTTTAATAGGCACCATCTATTGTGGGAATTGGTTTCTACAAAGTTGTAACATCATCTTCTGAAATACCTTCAATATGGTTTGTCAGATTTACCATTGTCTCTACTGTTGATTTTGTATATTTCATCTTTATTGAAATAAGTGTTCTGGATAACTTATCAGTTCTTGTGACTTAGGAAAAAAGGGCCTAGAAATACTTTCAGTAACTTATAAGAGTGAAAACTTAACTGTGGAAATATTTGACCACATAGATATAGATGTAGTGGCCTTTCAGTTTGTGGTGACAGAAATAATGGCAATGTTCTAGTCTGTTGGTTCAAACCAATTTTGCCTCCTGTTTGATTTTCATCTTATTTTCTTCAAGCCACTTTAATTTGCTATTCAAAGTGACTTTTTTTTTTTTCATTGATGAGGAAGAGGCAGATGCATTTCAAGAAAAAAGCATCTTTTGAGGTTAATGAAGGATTGCTGTTCTTCCTGTGTTCTCACAGCCTGCCTTTGAAGCTGTTAGTTTTTTTCCTTATGGTGGAGAAGGCTGGAAATTTAACACACCAAGTGAGATCAATCTGTTACCACAGATCCCCATAAAAACAGAGGAAATTTCTTGCAATTAGAGCTGGATTACTCAAGGGTCCCCTTTTTCTTTCCAAAGTTTTGAACCAAAGAAAAGAGAGAATTTTACCAACTACAGCATATGTGTTTCCCATGGAATTTCTGCTGTAGGAAGTGTCTGTGTGTACAACTGTGTTTGTAGGGAGCTCCTCTGGCTCCAAGGATATTGCTTATAGGACTCTTGTTTGAAAGGAGCTCAGCCAGAATCCTCAAAGTACCTGCTCCCTTCAGACTCTTTTGATATCCCAAAAAGGCCTGGAATCCCCTGCCAGCCTCAATGCAACTGGAAATTGGCCTCTCTGATCTTAGGATCTCTGTCAGTTCTCAACTGAAACTGTCAGTGAATGCAAATGACAACAGTAGCTGGGCCAGCCAAGCTGCCAAGTGAACTTTCTGCTCTTAATTGCAGCTCTTGTAACAAGAATTTTGTGTCTTTTGTATCTTAAGGATTTCCTTAAGAGTGCAGATCCAGCTGTAGATTCTCACTTCTTGTTCCCCATCATTCAGAACAAAGCAGAAATCATTAAAATTCTTTCTTTAGAGCCCTTGAAGACAAATCACTTCTGATCTGCAAGAGGGAGTTATTCTATAACTGTGGCTGGACAAAACAAAAATGTCAAGTGATTTTTGCAGTTCAGAGAATCAGAGACTGGTTTGGGTTGGAAGGGACTTCAAAGCTCATCCAGTTCCACCCTCCTGACCTGGATCTGGACACCTTTCACTATCCCAGGTTGCTCCAAGTCTTGTCCAACCTGGCCTTGGACACTTCCAGGGATAAGGCAGCCACAACTTCTCTGGCCAACCTATGCCAGGGCCTCAGCACCTTCACAGGGAATATGTTCTTCCCAATGTCCCACCTATCCCTGCCCTCTGGCAGTGGGAACCCATTGCCCCCTGTCCCTGGTCCCTCTCCAGCTCTCCTGGAGCCCCTTCAGGCTCTGAAAGGGGCTCTAAGGCCTTCCTGGATCCTTCACTTTTCCAGCTGAACACCCTCAGCTCTCCCAGCCCGGCTCTAGAGCAGGGGGCCTCCAGCCCTTGGAGCATCTCTGTGGCCTCTTCTGCACTCGCTCCAGCAGCTCCAGGTCCTTCTCAGAGGCAGCTCTGCAGGTGGAGACTCAGCTGAGGGGGCAGAGGGGAAGAATCCCCCCTTCCCTGTGGGAGCAGCCCAGGGCATGGGGTTTGGGCTGTGAGCACACACTGCTGGGTCACAGACGACTCTTCAGCCACCACTTCAAATTAGGGAATACATTCTACCATTCTGCCTGCCTAGAAATCATTTCACCCTGGTACAGCACCAGAGGTGGAATCTCAGCAGACTACATTCTGTTTGAGTTCAGAGAAAAGGAATCCATTTGTTTTCACATCTTTTTTTAATTTAACAAATTGGGAAAGTGACCAGTGACAGAGTGAGTCTCCTTTTGCTCTGAATGGTGATAAGGTCCAGTTTATGAGTTGGCAGCACTTTGATTTGTAGTTTTCCAAGCAACTGTTGAACTGTCTTTTCAGCTGATCACCACCATCTTCCAGAAGATGTGAATCTTTCCATTAAAATACAGAAGAAAATAGGTCAATCCTGGTACCACTCGTGGATATTTCAGTATCTGATTGGGATTTTTAGTCCTGATTAACGAAGGAAAGAGATTCAAACTGCCTTGAATTCTTTATCTAAGTTACAAAGGGTTTAATCTTAATGGTGCAGAAAACTAGGCTGAGTTAATTTGCTTTTTGTTCTCAAGATTTGTCACCATGTCATTTTTTTTCTTCTTTTACCCTGGAGACTCCAGGGGCTGGCATTGGAATTGCAAAGATCTGTGGTTGATATAGAGATACAGAAATGTGACTTACTGGTGTCATATACAGAATACAGCTTATTCTCTCTCCTATCATAGGATGTTTCACTATGGAATATGTATTTTGATGATTTCTAACTACATCCATGGCCGAGAGTTTAATTTGTGATGTTTACATTTGGAGTTCTATACACTTTTGTAAAACAGATCCTTCTATTGGCTGTTTGTGGTGGGTGAGTAGCTTTGAGCTGTAAAGGTTCTGGAGCACTCTGTGTCCTGTGTTCCTGCTCCACTTGCAGCACTCACAGGAGAATGTGGCAAACAGGAAAGGCTCCAGCCCAGGTCTTTTCCAAGCACTTGCAAACCATTCTGGCTGATGCAGGGAAGGGTGTTCTTACTCTCAGATTTGTTTGATACCTCATATTCAACCCCTTTTCTCCCTCTGGTTTCCATGGTAGCCTGTGACAGCAGGATTATACTTTGCTGTGTGGAAAAATCACTTTGTTGAGCTCTCTGATCTGGCTACTTCCTTGTCATTTTTTGAGGACCTAACAAATAGTTGCACCTACACTTTCTCTGTCCCACATGGACTTTTGTAGAGACTTCTCATAATCCTCTTCTCTCCCCTCCTTTCCGTTTCATTCCAGTTAATTTCTTTGTATAAAAATGCGTCAGTCAAGAGTGAAGCTCCATCCACAGGATGTTTCTGAGCTGACCTTCAGTGCCCTGGATCTTACCTGCTCCATCAGGTGTGACCACCTTGTGCCCAGGGCTCCTGGGATGGCAGCACTGCAGGGAGCCCTTGGTGCAAACACTGCTGATAAGGGCAGTGGCTGCCTCAGCCCTTGGCAGGGTGTTATCACAGCACACTCAGGACTAGGGTGTAGAAACTATTTAGTTTCCAGCCAGGCTGCAACACTTGGCAGCCAGTTTACCTTGGGATATCACCTGTGATTGCCCTGATATTTTTGTCAGTGATTTCTTTGTTGTACTGCATTGCATATTTGTGTATATAATGCCACAATTGTTTCTTTTACCTCCTTGATTGGGCTATAAAGGTCAAGTTTAATATGTTGTAGGAGGAAAAAGTAATCAGAAGGAAGGAAAAAGGAAGGAGGTGATGTTCAAAGTAGGTGAACTGATCTCACCTGTAGTCAAGTAATATTAGTGCAGTACATGCTAGTGTAGTGAATATGACTATAGTACACTCTGTTAATTATATTTATTGTGGCATAAGTATTAATATCTGAGTTTACTTGCACTGGCTTTGCTTCGGTATTGGAGGATATAAAATCAAGAGCAATACTATGGACCAGGTATCGCATTGAGCTGTGGGGTAAGTTAAACTACAGGGCTTAGGGTTAGGTGTAGATTTAAGATGCCCAGATGGATATCCCCCAGCTTGCTGTCAGGGAGATACAGAATAGATCTTACCAAGTGGCTCGTGTTTCCTGGTGCTCAGAAGACAGAGCAGGCAACAGGATGCTCTTGGGAAAGGTGAGCATTGCACTGCTCACCTCCAGGACTGCTCCCCTCTGCCTGTGCTGAGCAAAGTTGGCAGTTCCTTCTGACTGGAAACAGGGAGAGACAGCACAATGTGAGGAAAAGTGCGTTTAACCCTACAAATGTTTTGAGACTCTGATCTCATGGGAAGAACACAGAGGGGACAGTGACTGTACAAATGGGAAGTGCTCTCTGCATTTCCTTTTAGCTCTTGGCAGCCTGTAAGAACAGCAAAAAAGTACTAGATGTCATAGAATCACAGAGATCACAGACTGGTTTGGGTTGGAAGGGACTTTGAAGCTCATCCAGTCCCACTCCCTGCCATGGGCAGGGAGACCTTCCGCTGTCCCAGGTTGCTCCAAGCCCTGTCCAGCCTGGCCTTGAGCACTTTCAGGGATGGAGCAGCCACAGCTTCTCTGTGCTAGGGCCTCACCACACTCACAGGGTGAGGGTGATATTTCTTCCCAGTATCCTATCTATCCCTGCCCTCTGGCAGAGTGAAGCCATTCCCCCCTGTCCTGTCCCTCCAGGCCCTTGTCCCCAGTCCACGAGATCTCATTAATAGGGCAAATGCAAGGAGAATGGGAAATTGAAGCACCTGGAACAGTGGAATGAAGGATGAAGATGTAAACCTTAAATGCAGGAAAATGCAAGGCAAAAGGAAGATCCTGAAAACGACAGTGATGTTTCTTTGAGGGCACATCTCCCCCAAGGAGCTCAGGAACCAGGAGGACAGAGGCAGCCGTTACATCCCAGTGGTTTTGCTTTGTTTCAACAGCCAAAGCAGCAGTGTTCTCTTTTTCTCTGAGAGCAAGTTGCTGGGTTGCTTCAGCTGCTGCTGGAGCCAGAATGTACTGCTCAACAGGGCCATAAGTTAAAATGTAGCTCCACTTTTGAATATTCTCAGCAAGCAGTTGATCCATAAGCATAACACCCTTCTGTGTTTTTATTGTGGACTTCAAGGCAAATTTCATTAGGAAAGACAACAAATCAATTACTAGAAAGAGTCTCTGTTGACAGAGAGTTACAGCTCAGAATGTAGTTATGCCTGAAAAAATGGAAACTGTGCAGAAAATTCAGCCGTATGGTTACACTTGGTAAAGACACCCTGACATTGAGACTTCCAGACATCTTAAACTGACAGTGAGGAGAGGGAGCACTGAGAAACCTTCAAAGGAATGTTAGCTTAAAGTGCTGAAAGCTGGGAAAAAAATACTCTGTTTGTTACAAAATATTGGGAAAACTAAATGCTCTTTACAAAATAAAACAGTAGCTGTAAATTCTGTTAAAATATTTTATTTTACTCAAGTATTACTTCGTATTTTTCCCACTTTGAAGATTTTTCCTCCAAGCTGTAAGACACAGTTGTGGAGAGTTGTGGGGCTGGTTCAGCTGGTGTAGTGGGAGGTGTCCCTGCCCGTGAAGGGGGTGGAAGGAGATGAACTTTGAGGTTCCTCCCAGCCCAAACCATCCTGTGATTCTGTGGGTCTCTGAGTAAAGTGGCTGCTTTAGTCTGTGTCTGCCTAAGTCATGGTTTGCATTTGGGTATCTACAGAGAATGATAATACAGGGCACATTTGCACAGCCACTTTTGAGCAGAATACAACTTTCCAGCTATTTCTGGTAGTAAAATGTGTGAGGCAGAGGATCCAAAACATTCCGAGAGGAGTTATAAATAAGGATTTAAGCATTTTCCTGATTAAACCTGTCTCATTTGCAATGTGCCTTTGTGGTTTTCTTCTTTCCTGAGCAGCACTTGATTAATTTTCTCCTTTGAGTCCACCATCCTTGTGTTAATTAATGTGCTCAGATTCTTCCTTCCCTCTTGTCTTTCAGCTGCTATTTGTTACTATTTGTCTTCCAGCACTCTTTCCAGGGCTTGCTGCTTTATTACTTTTGTAAAGTTTTGGTTTTCTAGTATGATTGAGTTTGTACAGGTATATCTTTTTTATATTTTGCTGTCAAATACTCCTTAGGGAATCCTAGACATGCACTCTGGAGATATAAGTTGCATGTTGAGCTTTCCCAATTTTCTGCTCCTTTTTCCACATTTCCACTCGTATTTGTCTTGCCAACACTTGCTGTGATCTGTGTGTGTTCCAGCAGTTCATCTTCTCTGTTCTGAGGTGACAGTTCTCCCTTGCATTGTATTTTTAGAAGCATATCCAGACTTTTACTACTTTTGGCCCTAATAAGTGCTCTCTTGTTCTCTTACTCATGCCAAAACGTGTTGAGCAAATAAATACTCATGGTGTTGTTTTAACCTCACTCTTGATATGATGATTCCTCTTATTTTCCCATAGTAGCCAAGTTCCAGTCAAAAATTTAAAAAAGAAAAGTTTTTCTCAAGGGTTATTTTTTTCGGTTGGATTTCTTCAGTTATCTTTGTAAATCTAAATCCCTTGTAGATAAAGATCCTGTCTCTGCTCTGGAAATGGATAAGCCAGGCCCAGAGTCATGGATATCAAAAGCAGTGGATGGAGGATCTGTGCCACTCCCCGTGGGAGGTTTTCCAGATAACAAGTGACATGTTTAAACTGTTGCTGTTATTGATTTCCTACTCCTCCTCCAATTTCTTAATGACTAAGCTCAGAGTACCAAGATTTCCTAAAGTTTGTGGAATGGAAACTTGAGGTTTCTAATTTCGTGTGGTAGGTACATATTTGCAGGAGGGGAGAAGGCAGGACTGGGGCCTGAGGCCTCTTCTATTCTCTAAGGAGGGGCTCAGTCCAGCTTTGCCCCTTCCTGAAGCTCATGGTTGTCACAGTCAGGGCACCAGAGTTACAATTGTTTGTACATTCACCCATGGCACTGCATGGAACGTGCCTGGAAAAGGAAGAATGTGCCATTTTGGACCATCTTTGAGATGGTTTAAATTGTCCAGACTCTTCTAGGAACTCAGAAGTGAAAGCAAATGGCATTGTGGAGCATCCTGATCAATCCCTCTTGGGACACTGCCCCTTCCTGGCCTTCCTTCCCTGTTCATTGGCTGCAGCAGGAGCTGCACACATGGGAGAGGTGATAATGTCACATCCACCACTCCTGCTCCTTCCCAAAATCCTTCTGTTCTCTGTGTTAATGAAGCCAGACAGAACAGTGGACAGTCTTGGAGCCTGAGGACTCATCAGAGTCTAAAGAGACTAAATCAAGGTTGCAAAGGGCATCTGAAGTTTGGTACTTCTTAATTTCTACTTGAATTTCTAAGCACAAAGATTAGGTATTTCTTGCATGTGATTTTTCAGATTCTTAGTATTTCCCTGGGAAAAAGCTCCGTACATGTGTTCAGACAATCAAAAAATAAAAAGGGATATTGGAATGAGCTAATAGCCAAGGGAAAGTAATTTTTTTTCTCTGTAGCAAAGTAGGAAAAATAATCTTGTGAAAAAGGAGAATCCTCTAATCTTACATACTTTTAAAGGGAGAGAGAGAACACTAAGGCATCACTTTGAGCCAGCTCAGCTCACTTGTGCGTTATCTTTTTACAGCTCATGGTCAGTAAATGCTTTAGTCTTAAATACACTATTAATAAGTGATTTCATTAGAAGCAGAACTAATGAAGAGGGATTTCTAGCGGATCTGTGTTCAACTGTACTGAATTAAACAAAAGCAGTTGAATGTGCTCATGAAGTGTCAGATAATCCCTCAGAGACAATGGGGTGGATGCCATGGAACTCCAAAATGATTTGGATGCACTTGGCTGAGGAAGAAGTGGTTGTACTGCAGGTGAAGCTTTTCCTGAAGAGGCAGCAGCACTCCTGGTGTGACTGTCCCTGTCTGTCTCCCGCTCAGTCAGGGGCTGAGAGAGTTTAAGAGATCCAGGTCGTGCTTCACACTGTGTCCCAATGGCCTCTTTGGCTTCTGTTCAGTGACCTGCTTTTGCAAAATTTATTGGGACTCTTTATGTCCAAGATCAGTCAGCTTTAAACAAATAGTTCAGAATTTATTACATACATAGTTACAGACAGAAATGGGCCCAAGGCTCATTTCCTTCTTTCAGGTTAAGAAAAAATCATAGAAAGGTCTCAGGTAGGTGGTGGCTTTCACTTAATGAGGGCAATCAGATGTTTTAGCTGAAGTTGTTTCCAAGATGTCTCTGTACCTCCAGTCTTATTTTGAAGCAGAGCAGCTTTCCTGAAGCTGACTCACAAAGTTCTCCTCCTTTCTGCAGCAGCTCTGCAGCGCTTACAAAGCCTCTATTTCACTGTTCTGTGATGTATCTGTTTTTTCCATTTAATAACTGATGGGGGGGGTACCAGTCAGCCTTGGCCTGCTGGCTCTCCAGGCAGTCATGGAGAACACTGGGATGGGCTCTGGGATACCTGGAGCCCAGGGGTCTGTCTGGTGGTGCCATTGCCAGTGAGGTTTGTCTCTCCACAGGTGCTGTAAATGCAGACACCCCTCTAGTCCTGGTCCTTCCTCCCCTGAGATGAGCTCAGCTGTCAGAGCATGGTGCTGGGGGTTTGGTCCCTCTATGGGCCTTTCACTTAAGAGTCTCCTTTAGGGAAAACATGTCTGAGGGGATGGTGCAGGCTGGCAGTGGGTCTGTGGGTCACTGCTCAGCTGTAGGTGGGACAGGCTCATCCACAGGGAATGGAAAGAAGGGTGGACACTGCAGTGAATGTTCTTGGCTTCTATGAAAGAGAGCCTCAGGTTCTTTGAAGTAGAAGATGTGGATAAGTGGAATGTGGTTAAAGGAGTGCTCAGATTTCCAGGAGGCCTTCAGTGGAGTCCTCACTCTCCTGAGTGAGAAGCAGGTGGGACAGGAGCCAGAGGAAGATCTTGCTTTCTTCAATTATTGTGAGAGTGAAGAGAAGGTGAAGGCACACTCCTTGCAGCTTTGTGGCAGATACAACAGATACACAAACAAGTTGAAACGTGAGAAGGTCTCACGTGCCATTGGAGGTGGTCAAGTACTGGAGGAGGAAGGGGAGCCCTTTGTGGGAGAATCCCATGTGGATTCACTGCTGGGACATCTCAAGACTCACCTGGGCACCTGATCAGGGCTCTGCTTTGGGAAGGGTTTGGACTATCTGACAGGAGTCCTGCCAGCTGAAATTATTCCACAATTACAGACTTCTAAGGAAAATAAGAAACTGAGTTTGTCCTTCTGTGGAAAACATTTGGTAAAAACCACAGGGATCTGTGTTTAAAATCATAATTATATACTTAGTATTTTCAAAGTTGGTGGATTAAGCCTTTTAGCTATTCAGAAGAATGCATCATAAAGTATCTGTAGTACATGATCTCTGTTTTGGAATGGTGGAACAGAAATCTGTTATTGCTCCTTCAAGAATATTTTAAAAACTGCTTTGGTGTTTCCTGTAGTTGCTGTGAAATATTGCACAAAATACATTAGTGGTAGAAAACAATTGTTCTGAGCTGAAATGAATTTATCAAACGGATTGCATATTTTCAGGGCCTTTTTTACTACAGTATCCACACCTGAAGTTGTGCTCTAACCAGAGACACCTGGTCCCAAGCCTTCACACAACAGCTACTGGTGACACTGGGAGCTCCCCACCAGCCCAGGACTGAGGCTGTGCACAGGGACAGTGCCTGTGGGCTCTTGTTGGCCATAGCAGTAGTATTGTCCCTCCAGCCTTGGCTACAGGAATGCTCACACAGCACTTGTGTGCTGGTGTTTGGATTATCTGGCTCTTCTGCTGTCACTGGGCACCACTGAGAAGTCTGGCTCTGCTGTCTTTGCACCCTCAGGTCAGGTATTTATACACTCAGATATATCCCCCTGAGAGGGGAGAGCTGAGGCCACACTGGGCCTCTCTCCTTTCAGGGAAGAGTAAGCTCAGGGTGGGAGTGTGTTAACAGGGCAGGTGATGGGAGGGTGTAGATGTGAAAACAGCCTTTGGTAAAAGCTTTCAGAAAGAGCAGATATACCTAAATGGACTTATTCCAAATATTTATGTTGTATCTTACACTTAAGGTTGAGCTCAACCTCCAAAGTGTTTCTGTTTATATTGCTGGATTTGAGTCACTTCTGAGAGCAGGCACCCCAAGGCTACTTCCACACACACAGTGAGAAGCTGCAGTCAGTCACAGTTTTCTCCTGCAGCATCATGTCATTGTAAATAATCTGGAAATACAGCTTCTGTGCTTGGCAGTGCTCGGAAAGGCCAAGTTAAGAATTAGAAATAAAGCATAAATTTATATGTATAAGAAAAAAGAAAAAATCTCTCTCAGACTTGCACTGCCCCTGCCTCTTGGCTATTGAATATAGTTCTGAGCATCCCACTTCCAAAAGAATATACAAATTTAGAGAGAAAAACCCAGGCAATGGGGAAAAGAATGGCAAATAGAAGAGTAGTTATTCATGCATTGCAAAAAAAAGATCCTGGCTTATCAAATAAAGTGAGCAGGCAGCAGCTTTGGAATGAGAGTGAGAGTCCCTTCTGAAGGGCACAGAGGTAAAGCGCAGGTTGCATGGATGCATGGTTCTGTGGAGATGAAAAGTACAGGAGTTAAGGGGTGATAGATCCACAGCAGCTGTTAAATCCAACAGTCCCCAGTGTGGCTTTGGCTCTGGATGCTTCCAAAGTGCAAAAGCTGTAAGGCATTACTAGGAACAAAGTGCTGCCTTTCGGGCAGCAAAGGCTCCTGAGCTTTCCACTCATGTTCATGAAGTTACCTGACAACAAGGTGGGTGCTGTGTGAGAACTGCTACTTGAAGCCATCAAAGCGTGAAAAGATCTCTTTTGTGAAATAATTTAATACAAAGATTAGATTGCAAGTTTAGTGTCTTTGGTTAGGGATTATTTGGCTTCTTGTTTCTCAGTAAGTGACATGAACATGAGGATGCAAAGCAGCTCCCACTTTCCAAATGCAGGTACTGTAGAGCCATGTCAAAACTGCATCACCTGCCTTAAAGCCAGAGTAAGGAGGTTTCCTTTATCAAAATTCCAAGATTTGAGCATGTGGAGTGTACCATTTCTGAAGCACTAAATGATGTAGTCTACTGCTTTCTCCACTGGTAGTCTGTGGAACCAGCTTGCTTTCCTCCTGAAAAGCATTATTTGCCATTTTCTGAGCTTCATGACTCTCAAATCTTTGGCAGTGTTGACTGTCAGCTGTCATTCTGGCTGTTCTAAATAATTCTGTCAGCAGCAAACTGCTCTATTATTATCCTTTCTTTTAAAGCATTTATTTCTGCTATGTAACCTATTTTATCAACACTTTTACATAGAAAGATCTATTGAGAGGTTCATTTGGTTCTGAAAACTAATCATTTTTGCTATTTTAGTACTTCTGTCTTTAATCTGAAAACTTTCTTGCATATGATCATTGCATATCAACTCCTTTAAGAAAACATGACAGAACTCATAATAGGATTTTGAAAATGTCTATGTATTGCATAAACGTGTGGCTTTTAGCTGATTCCTGGTGCCTCACGGAGCTCCAGGGGGGCCGTGAAGCATCATTTGGCAGAAATAACATGGACCTTGAACAGGCACAGGAGTTTTGTGATGCAGCACCTTCCAGCACAGCACTCCCACTGGACAGTGAGGATTTAACAGTGTCTCTTCGCAAGTCACTGGCTTTTGAATATTGCTCCATTGGCAGCAGAAGTTGGGCAATGTAGAGTTCATGCTGCAGGAAGAATTGGGGAATATATCAACAAGTCTTCTGTTCCTGTGTGTGCTGAAGTTGAACAAAGTATTTAGGCTGGTTTCCTTCTACACTACTGACTTCTGCTTTCAGAAGAGATTGTTTTCAAGTACAGAAATCAATAGAAAGTCAGGAGCCCTGGTGGGATTTAGGAGTCTCAGCATCTCTTAAGATGTGCTTTGACTGTCCCAGTACTGCTTCCATTTAATGAGTAATGCCTGTTGATTCCAGTGAAGGAAGAGCTCCCTCAGTGTTCCCATGTGAACAGGAGCAAACCCCAGAAGACAGAGGTCTTTACTGCCTTGAGTAGTTTCTGGTGAGCTTTGGGCAGCTCTGTTCTGGGAACAGCCAGTGGAAGTGCTACAGCAGTGTACCGTGACCCAGACTGAGCAGTGAGAAACAATGTGCTCCTGATGGTTTGACTTCAGTCTTTGTTTATCATCTTTCATGTGCAGACTTGTCACTAACACTTCAGAGACAATTAAAAACTGCACTTAGGGACATTATAGAAGTGGATTCTTTCTTATCTGAATTAGAAGTGTGGAGAAAGAAATAAGAGATGCACATTGAATGATACCAGGGAAGAGAAATATTGCCCATCCAGCAATTCTGCAATCACCATCCATCCTTGCAAGATTTTTATTAAACTTGCCCTCTCTTGGCAGTTCCAACAGCCCTCATTAATTCCCAGTGCTCTGATCCCCACTATTGCCTTTCAGCTGATCCAAAAGAGCACTTTGCCTTTTCCACGTGATCCTTTCCAGGGCAAATCTTCTTGTGTCTTCATCTCAATGCCTTTATAAATCTTTCTCCTGATTTTCCAATTTGTGGGCTTGAGAAATACCAATCAGTCACCATGAATGTGAGGTCCCACTATTAATCTGCCTTTGGCAGGAGGCTCTGGGATTATTTTATATCCATTGGCTTTAGTCTTGAGCTGCAATTTTCCCACTGTTTTCTTGCTGCTTACTCAGTATAGTCAGGTGGTCCAAAAGAGAAGGAATAAAATTGGCTGTGTAGCGTCTGTGAATGAAGGTACCAGAAATGAAAACTGACTGTATTGTACAGTTAATACACTGCAGAGGATATAATTTATTGCCAGCAGTAGTTCAGATTTCAGGAGTGCATTTCCCAGTGAGTCATTTGTGCAAAGGACTGGGGGCTGATGTAGCTGCAGTCCCACTTGTGCAGTGACTGATTTCTGATCCAACCTTCCCTTTGCTGTAGGAATCCCAGAGCTGCCATGTGCAGGAGTGCACCATTTGGTAGGATGGTGTTCCCTGGTACCAGCAGGGCTTGTACCTCCTGTTTTGGAGGAGGAAGGGTACTCTAGAGACAACCCGCATCCAAAGGGTACCTTCTTTAACTCCTGTTGTTAAAGGCTGGTTGCTGCTCCAGCTCAGGAGCTTACACATCCTACAGAGCTCTTAGTGCTCTTTATTGCTACTTCTCTTTTGCAGGGCTTACTATGATAACTGGTTCTTCTTCTCACTATAAATACATGTTATATATGCTGAGTCTGTGGGGTGTTAGATCTGGAAATACTATATCTTGTTTTGTACACAGTTTGGATTTTAAGATGTATTCATCCAGTTTTTTAGACCACTGTAGTCTTTATCTTCTTTCATTGGAATAAAATTGTGCCTTCTGTATGTTTTTTCACTTTTAGAGGCTGGCTGGGATGGTATGATTAACTATTGACAAATTAAAGTGACACCTGTCTTAGCTGAAAGGTAAACTGGAATTTGGTAATTAAGGGTGTATACATATATGTCAATGAGACTTAAAAACACAATGTGTGTGAATAGGCTTGAACTGAGAACTTAGTCCTGAAGTAGAATAGGCTTCTCAACTTTTAATGGACTGAGACAATTCAAATACTCTTCACTCAGTAAAGTGAGAGCTTCATAATAGAGGTAAAACTGAATTCAGAAAAGGATAGAAGACTAGTAGCAACTTGAATAAGGCAGAGACTGTAGGAATGCTTTCCACTCCTTCAGTTGTCTTTAATAGAAAATCTGTTCTATTTTAAGATTTGCTTTAAAATGGGAGTTTCACTTTTCACTAATTATAAGAACTCTGAGTTTGAGTAGTGCTGGCCATTGCAGTGGTGGAGTGTTGTGAGGACACCATGAAATGTGCTGTGAGCAGAGCTTTCATAGCACATTTACAGAGTGTTCCATCAGTTTGTCAGCAAAGCAAATGGTTGGTTGGGTGGGGAAAGGTGATGGTGGTGGGAAAAGCAGGCAGGGCAGAGCTGTTGCCCACTGCCAGGTGAATGGAAACTCTCATTCTGCTTCCTGTAAACTTTATCATGAAAATTGGAGGGAAGAATGAGACGTGGCAGTGAGCTGGTAAGAGCTGTTCACTCTTAATGCTTGCTGGCACTTCCCTGGCAGAGCTGAGCTCTTTTCCACCCTGGCATCTCTAGGAGATGTCAGGAGTGAGTTCCAGCCTTCTCCTGAAGAAACAAACAGTTGGGTTTTTTTGGAAGGTGTGTGTAGGATCCCACTAGCCTTATCCCACTCTGCACAGGGATCAGTGAAACCCTCAGGTGCCAAGGAGAGGCTCTGTCCATTCTAGTCATGGAAGGTGAAAAGCTTGGCCATGACTCCAGAGAAACTGAAGTTCTTTAAGGTCGTTAAGGAAAGTCATAAATAGATAAGAATAAAATGAGAATTGGGGCTATAAAGCAGTACAATAACCAGGGTCAGTAGGTTCCTGAGCGACTGAAGGATGTGTTGCCCAGAAGAGCAGGAGGTGCCAGCAGGGACAGAAGGGACATCGCTGCACATGGAGGGGTTTCTGAGAGTCCCTGGCCACTATTCAGTACTGAGACATAGTGTGAAATTGTTTCATTTAATCGAAACTTTCAGTATCAGGGGAAATATTCAAGTATATCTGCATGTACGGATGGTTTCTAAACTGATAAAAGACGCCTTCAACTCTCATATGGTGTTACTGTCTTGGGCTCCTGGTTTTGTCTTGAGATATTGCATTGCTAGTGTTTATTAATGATATGGAAATTACCATGCACAAGTTTAAATTGTCATTGTTGGAACTAAGGTTGACAGTGTTACTCGGGATGAAATAGATAACAATTAAATATGATTTCATGAAGAAGCAAAACTGATTCAAGAAATCAATATTTAATTTGTGTTGTAGAACATTCCCCTACTAACACACAGAGGCTTGGTGTGCTGTGCTTGTGTGTGTGTTGAATAATGCTGCTTTCTCAGTGAATAAAATACCAGAATTAAAACATTCATGTAATATTTAGTATGTTTAAATCATCTTTATTTATACTTTGCACAGGGATAATACTGCTGCCTGTTAAGCTGCTTCTATTATGGTTTTAACTTTTGAAGCCATGTTGTGGATCATTAATCTACTTGAACTTCCTGCAAAAGCTGGGGGACTTGCTCTTTGTGATGTTAATGATACTGAGATGGATTTTGTAGCTCTGTGGTTTGATTCATCTTTCTGCATTTCCTGCATTAACCAAAGGAGATTGCGAAGTGACAAAGAGAAGCAGCAAAAAAATGTCTCTATGTTGCCTTGGGTGATATGGTTGAGTATTTAGAACCAGGTATCTCTGGTTGCAAAGGCAATAATGTTGTCAAAATACTTTATACTGATTGAGTTCTGATCAAGTCATAAGAATTTTCATTTATGGCTGTTGTGCTGATACATTTTCAGTGTTGGCGCTTGGTTCCATTTGCACTGAGAAGTTAATCCCAACAATTTGGCTGTTGGTACCGAGGGGGAATGGCAAAATCCAGATGAAGGAATAACACGGACAGGTGCCCTTTCTGGTGCTGAGCTGGCTCCCAGCTTGGCTGAGTCCTGTGGAGCCTTTGGATGTGGAAAACTTGCCTGGTTCAGTGAGCTGTGCTGGTCCTCACCTGGGCAGTGTGGAAAGTACTCCATGTCTCTAATAGAAAACATGAATATCTGTAACCCAGGTGATTGACAGACACGCCAGAGAACTGCAGGCAGTGCCATGGAACTGGAAGATGGTCTTCATTTTACTCTGCACACAAAATTAAAAGCACTGGGCACCTGAAGGCAGGACACGAGTCCCCCATTGCTGTCTCTGCTGCTCACACTTGCTTGGCTGCAAAGAGGAAAAAGATGGAAAATGTCCTGTAATGTGCTTTCAAAGTGGGAGTTGTAACAAGTTATTTCCTTTTACTCATTTCTTCAAGAAACAGCATTGTTCAGAGCATTCCTATTATTGTTGCACTATATACTCTTACGTGTATTATTGAGCTGTTCATTTAGCAGCAGAAAAACGTTGAGATTTTGACATACCAAAAATGAGTTGTGTTAATTTCTGTTGTTCTTTCACTCCATTACAGGTACAGTAAGAATTGAAATGTTCAGGAACATGCAAAATGCAGAAATCATAAGGAAAATGACAGAAGAATTTGATGAGGTAGAGTATACAAACAGTTCTTTAAACATTACAAAATATAATATTAAATACTCCTGTTAAATTGAAAGTGCAATGGGCAGGAAAAAAAAGGGGCAAAAAACCCAGTGGATAAACAATGCTTCAGTATGAGAAAGTGCCCTGACAAGCAAAGCAGAGATTTACACTGTTGGGTGAGGAAGAACAAGCCAGCGTGAGCTTTGGGAAAGATAAATAATACTGTAAATAATGGAGAACAACGAGTAATACAATAATTTGAAAAGGTGGTTATGGACACTTAACCTTGTCAAGTGCTGTGGATTGGGTAGGCCCTGGAACCGAAACACTGGTAGTGAAAAGTTAGGAATTAGCCAATTTAAGGTCCTAAGTGTGGTGTCCCACAAAGCAGGATCATTGCAGTGGTGTCAGAGAGCCAGCTCTGACTGCAAGAACTGCCTTGGGCCCATGTTAGCCCTAGGCTGGATCCATGGAGACCCCCCCCCCCCATGTCTTTGTGTGGCCTTGGGGACACCCTTGTCTGTGTGTCCATCCTGGGTGCTGGGCAGGTCAGGGAGAGGAATTGTAGAACTCTTCTCCCACTGCCATTGGCGGTGGCATTCTGGGATCTGCAGGTCACCTCTTGGAAGTGAAGGGAGAACTCCAGGTCCCTGAGACAGGATTGCAGCTTTTGCAGCATTCTGCTCTGTTTGCCATGTGCAGATTAATGTTTTGTTCATTCAAAATGGCAATTTAAACCAAACAGTGACTTGATGTGAAAATTTACCATTTTGGAACAGTGATACAGAAAGAAATGCTCTTCCAAAAGATCTGAGCATTTAGTTTGAAACAAGTGTATTACAATTCAGACTCTGTATCTTCTGTCAAAACAAACATGTTCCTAATGGGGAATGCTTTTTCTCTGAGATTTTTGAACTGGGTTTTCTTTGATTTTTCATGTATAAAGAGCTGAATATTCTGACATTTTGTTTAGTGAGGAAAACAAATGCTGAAACAGGAATTCTCTGTAGGAACAGTGTGTCTCTGACCAATTTTAAGTAGAATGCCAAGGCTGTGATTCAGAAAGTTAGGCAGGAAAACTACAAATACGAGCACTGCTCTTTTCCAGGATTTACTTCTGCTGTATTTCCATCTTGTTCATGGCCTTCAGTAGCAAAATGTTTCACTAAATACCTGACTGCAGCCATGGGGGTGCTGCTTTCCTGTCCCTCAGGTATGCAGTCAGGTCAGTAATGTTTGTGTACATGGACAGAGAATAAAATTCAGCTGTACAGCAAACCAAAGGATTGTATCAGCTCCTGCTGCATTCTGGCTAAATTATTTTTGCTTTTTGAAACATCGCCAACCAGAGTTATTAAAATGCAGTGGGTTTTTACTGATGCAATGAGTTGGATATTGTTTGTAGTCTGGTCTGAGTGAACATCAACCCCCCTCTCCCCAAAATAAGTCTTCTGAAATATTTTCCTACACAGTGAATACTTAGAAATCTGAATTAAGCTGTTGGCATTTCCCCTGGAACACCTCTCCCAGTAGCCCAGAAATCCTGAATGTCACATTGTTCCATCGGTGCTGCAGGAATCATTTGGCTGCTGGCCCATATTAATCCCTGCTTTTAGGGCAGGGATTGAAGCATTGATTTTCCTCCTCATGAGTGAAGGAATAGCTGTGCAGGATTTCAGTGATGGAAATAACTTTTGTCCGTTGCTGAGGTTCAGTTTGAGGCAGGGAATTCCATGGATGTCCATCGGCTCCGCTATTTGGATGCTTGGCCTTTTGAGTAGAAGCATTTTGTAGGTGAATTCCCTCATTATTCCTGTGCTAGAGTTGGCAGGTGAACAAAGACTTGGTTTGCTTTGAGTTTTCTGAGTGTTGGACCATCAAGTATCATGTCAGTGTCACTAATGTACCATATTTTTATCAGTATCCAACAATGAAAGATCCACTGAAGTGGTTTTAGTGTAAATTCATTCTTCCCATTTCCGCCAGGTGAGATGTTCTCAGTCTTCACAGACTTTTCAAAAGGGTTGTCTGACGTGGGATTGTAGGTAGAAATACACCACACAAATGTGAGTAGTTACTCACAGCACCATTTCTTTTATCAAAAGGCAAGGTCTACAGCTAGAAAAAGGCTACATTTATAAGGTGAAAGAGAGCAGTGTTTGCTTTCTGATACAATCTCAACTGTGAACTTGAGTAAAGCAAAGTTTGTGGGGAGAGGCAGCCAGCTGATTAGAGTACTAACCTGGAGTTGAAGTGGAGGTGGAGAGCAACGCAAACTTTCAGTCACATAGGCCTTTCTTTAGGTTTTGACCTTAAATACTTAGAAATATTCTTTACTAATCCTTTCCCCCACTTCCTAACTCAGGACACAGGGAAAAGAATTGAGTCTACTTATTTTGGAGAATACAGAGCTAATAGTGCAAGTGTGAAACAGTTACAATGGAGGCTTTGCCCTTGGTTTCATGCTAATGAGCTTCCTCGTTATTGAAGAAGAATGCCTTGTTTTCTTAGTTATTCTCTGTTGGCTTTATGGGGTTGAGCTTCGAAATTTAGGCCACGACAGCTACAACAACATGAAAACAAATTCAATGGGGAGACCTTTAACAGTTGGTGTCTTCCTTTCTTTGCTGTGCAGGACAGTGGGGATTATCCCCTCACCATGCCTGGGCCCCAGTGGAAGAAGTTCCGCTCCAACTTCTGCGAGTTCATCGGGGTGCTCATCCGGCAGTGCCAGTACAGCATCATCTACGACGAGTACATGATGGACACGGTGATCTCCCTGCTCACGGGGCTCTCCGACTCCCAGGTCCGGGCCTTCAGGCACACCAGTACCTTGGCTGGTAAGTGAGTGAGGCAGCTTGGGAAAGGAGCATGCTGAGACACTGGGTCTCTGGGGTTCCAGTCATACTCAGGGCCTCCAGGGGATCCTGAGCTTATGTGCTGTGCTTATGCCTTGGATTTTGTTATTAGTTGTTCATTTGTTGTATGTTGTATGTGCCTTAATAATTTTGTGCTTCAGAGCACACATGTATTCTAAGCAAAAGTCAAGACAATTTTATTGTCAGAGAATTTCTGTCCACCAATGAAACTAATCTGGCCTTCACTCTGGGGAAGCATTAGGATTGGGAGCATTGGCCATGGTTATGGGGCTCCAGATGGTTGTAGGCCATACCACACCTTTCGTGCAGTACCCCCTGGGTGTATCACTAGATAGAAATAGGCTTTTCTAGAGTGTAATTCATCAGACCCCTATGTCTCCTGTAAGATGGATGGGTTGCTCTCTACAAGTAATTTTTTCTCCAATTGCAAAGTAATACCAGACTTGGATGTAGGTGTCCAAAGCTGGTCATATCAGGTGATAAAACACATCTTATTGCAAGGCTCAGCTTTACAGGAGACATTTGTCATAATCTGAATATTGCTACAGCCAGTATTTGTTACTGTTTAGTCTTTCCACAATCGGCCTTACACAATTTTGTTCATCTCCTGGGTGTAATACCCAGTGTCCAACAGATTCAGCTGGAATTTGTTTACACTTTCATCTCTCCTTTGAATTTGGTTTTAAAATTGAAACCCCAAACCTTCAGCTCACAGTGACTGAACTCTTTTATAAACCCATCCTCTTGTGTTCTCCATGTAACTCAGCAATGGGTTAGTAACACCTTGAATTATGCAGGAGTGAGCTTCCAGGTTTAGAGTTTCCTCTACAAATGGAGCATTCAAAGGTGAGCACTGTATGAACCCCAGGTAACCTGCTGGAAATCCATACCTGTTATTTAAACTGTATCCCTTTCCATCTGATGTTATCTGAAATTCCAGGGGATTTTGATTTGCTGTTTGTTCGGATTGGGATTGATTGTTTCATGGGGAAGAATTCATGGAGTGAGATCTGCACTCTCCCCCCTGGACTGAGTGGTGCATCGCTGCATGAGACAGGTGTTTGGAAAGGATGAGGGGCTTGAATGCAGAGACAGGAAGCAGCACCACACATTTGAGACATTACTCAAGACCTGTGCTCTGTGGGAGAAGGAGTTCCCATTATTTGGAATGGATTGTGCAGCTAGAAACTTCCAGCAAGGATAAGCTAATGGTAAAGCCAAAGTTACCACAACTAACTTCAGTTATTCCAACCAGTGCTGGATTCTTGCATCAGTTACACATGCACCTCACATGACACTGGGGACAGGACTTGCCAAAGATCTCCAGCACTTACCAGTGACAATTCGTGGCATTTATTTGTTTGTTTAACAAGCTTGAGAGCTTTGTTTCCACTCTTCAAAATTTCCATCAAGCTGTTTTTTGCACATTTAATTATGTTGCTATCCCACAGAGCAGAGGTCAGCATGATGCCATGAAGCTCAGTCTTGATCAAGTTTATGAAAATCTACTTTCAGAATTTCAGGTCTGGAAGGAGTGTTTTTGAGGTCCTTGTCTTCAGTTTTCCTCTGTGCTAATCAGTTTGAATGAGAAATGACTCCCTATAGCAAGACACTTACGGCAAGAAGCACCTGTGGGTTGCCACCTTTGGGCGATAGCAAGATAAGTCAGAGTAGCTTCACTCCTCCATTTGAGTGGTCACTTTTCTACCTTGTTGAAAGTGCTGCATTCAGCCAGAGAGGATAGGATAGTTTGTTGCATTGTTTTGCTGATTTTGTCAGTATTGTAAAATGTCTTGGGCCATGTAACCACACAGAATGTGGGAACAACCCTTATTAATGTTTTTCTAAAAATTAATACCAAAAAGTAGGCATGAACAATATCATATCCAGCATGTGTGTAAAAATGCATGTAAAGGGGTACATAGAGTTCTAAATGCACTTTTATACACCTGTACACTTGACTTGAGAGCAATGTCAGACTTGCATTCAGAGAGCCATCCTCAGAAGCTGCTGGCTGAGTCACCCTTAGTGTGGAGGCACCTGTAGTGACACCTCTCAGAGGAGAAATGTGTAACTCCACAGCAACTGTGTCCATGGTGTGCCCTGGGCCTCCAGAGCCCTGTGCTTGCTCACTGGTGCACTCAGAACTGCATCATTTTCTAGAGGAGAAGGCAAGGAACGTTGCCTGGAGCTCAGTGTGGTGCATATACCCTGTTTTCTATCTTTGGATGAGCCAAGTGAGTACTGCTTGGCTGGGCAGTGCCTTTGCAGATGTCTGAGTACCAGAGTGAGGTGGTTATTTTCTGTGAGTTTGGATCTGCTAGGAAATGTCATTTTTAGCTCTGATTACAGGAAAAGAGTCATATTCTGTCTTCTGCCTTTGCAGCTATGAAGCTTATGACTGCTCTTGTGAATGTTGCCTTAAACCTGAGCATTCATCAGGATAATACACAGAGGCAGTATGAAGCTGAGAGAAACAAGATGATTGGTAAAAGAGCTAATGAAAGATTGGAGCTGCTGCTTCAGAAGAGAAAAGAGGTAAGTGAAAAGATGATTTTTTTTTTTTGACTAGTTCATGAGCATTCCCTCCAACGGAAAGCTCAGGGTGGTTTATGACCTGAGTATCAAAGTGGCAAAGAGATTAGTTCTGCAGTGGTGTTTCTGTGATCTCGGGCCTATGACTTGGGTTAACACATTCAGCTGAGTCTGTGCCTGTTCTGCACTCAGAGGATAATTCCTATTCTCAGGTTGTAGGCAGGAACTGTTCTGATTTTGGAAGAACATTCTGACAAGAGGATCATTTTGTCCCTCCCTGCACTGCTCAGATCTCCCACTGATCCCTGCAATTATTCCATAGTCTCATTAGTGCTTCTTTTTGTAGCTGCTTTCAGGAAACACTGGAGTGGGCACTGTAGCACCCGAGCTCAGGGACAAGAAGCTAGGGAGACATTAAAGTTGCTTTTAGTAAGTACCAGTCTGGCATTAGGGGAGAAAAAACATTAGAAGGTTGCTGTAATACTTAATAAAGTATTGTATCACAGGACATTTTATTTTAGGGTTGTACTTAAAAGAAACTTAAAGATGACAAGTAGAAAATTAATCCATATACACCCAAACAGCCATAACCTGTAAAGATGCCAAGTAAAACTCATAAGAGTGATTGAAAAATTGAAGTTTATATGACTTAGATTTAAACTTATTACTTTTAATATATTAGTTTTGAGTATATAACCTCCTCCACTCTGTAGCAATTAAGGCTGTCTGGGTGCTTGACCTGTGCACCCTGGATTCTTTTAGGTATAACTTTGTCTCTGAGTTGCTTGGCTTTTATAGTCTTGTCTGGGAATAATCACAATTATGTATTCTTCTTTCACCCATACAACTCTTAACACAATTCTCTTGGGTTTTCATAATTCTTAAAAATCAAGCATAAAGGCACAAAGAAAGAACAATCTCTCCTGCAAGAGACACACTTTAAATTAAATAGTAAATTCAATGTCAGCCTTAGAGCATTTTGAAAACCTAAATGTCTGGAACAGAGTTTGTATTCCAATTGCTGACATAATTCTGTACATTCCCAGTGTTTAAACACCCTGAACTTACAACATATTCTGTGCTGGCACTTCATTAGCTGATTCTTTTGATGAAGTGCCATCATCATAAGCACATCCTGGCACGTGTGTTTATCCATGCAGTGGTGCAGGGGCAGTTCACAGGCTGGGGAAGGCAGATGAGTGTGAAGCAGAGAGGAGGGAGCACTGGCTGTTCCATTCTCATGGCATCTGCTCACTGGTGGCAGAGCTGTGTGTGGAGCTCTGCCTCGTCAGGAGAGTTCCAGCTCAAGTGGGTGATTTATGTAGCACTGCCATGAAACAGAAGAAGTTGTGTTGTATTTGCTGCCAGTAATTCAGATTTTGTGCTTGTCATACATGTCTTTTTGAGCTTCTGAAACAGCCTGAAGAGTCAACAAGAGAATGTTTCCCTCATTTTTCACTTGGATTTTGAGTGTGGGGAGTATTAAATCACTTTTGCTTTGATAAGAGCAGGAATCTCAAGGCACAGATGCTCTCTCAAGATGCCTGAAGTTAAGCACTCAGATTCAAGTGCATGATCTAGAAAAGCTCAATGTGTAAAAAGCAATTACAATTTCAGAGAAAATTCGTTACTGAATCTAAAATACATTTGGGAATTGTGTCCTTCAAATGTTAGTACACAGAGACAGAACAGATCTCACATGGACTTACTGAATGGCTGATTCTGCTGCTACACCAGCTCTGCCCCAGGGATCTGCCTGGATACCTGTGTCAGATGATGATTTACCACATTAGAGTGAGCTGTAAATTCTGAGCAGAGCCATCCATACTGTCTCTTTTTCTGTGCTGCTTCATTTTGCACTCAGAGAAATGTCATCTTCAGTGTCTGAACTTTCTCCTGGCTCAGAAAACCCAGACTGTCCTACTTCTCTTCTGTACTCTGTTTTTAACCAAATGATTCCTGCCCTGAATTCTCCAGGAGCCTTCCTTTTTCTTTCCAGGGCCTCAGTAATTTTTCACAGAGCCCCCTGAGGCTTCCTGATTCATTCCCATCCCCATTTTACTGCATAGCCTGTGCCAGGTTGTCTCTACCCCCGTGTTCCTGGGAATGTTTCCCTGCCTGTGGAGTCATCCAGCTGAGGAGTGATAACAAATTCGTGCTCCCCTTTGGGTTATGAATTCTTGAACAAGCATTTACTCTGTGCATATTTGGGTTGAGCTGAAGCTAAAATAGTGCTTTTCCCAGAAGCTGTGTCTAAATGTGCTTGTTTTGTGTACCAGCCCTGTGGTGTACCCAGAGCTGGGGTGCACCCAAATTTGCCTTTTGTACAGAATCCTTTTTAGTAGGAAATTAATTTCCTGGCAGTTTTTTGTTAATTTAGTCAAGAACCCTCAATGCCTTGTTTTCCCCGTGTGCCAAATGGAGACAGCACCTCCAGGAAACTGGGAGGCTTCATCCACTGAATTCTACAGGCTACTTCAGCTCTTACCTGGAAGATACTGTACAGACATTTTATAAACATGGCTTGAAAAACATAAAGCCTCTGGTGAAAGTGTTTATGAGCTCATGCCATGCAGGAAGTCAAAGCAGCTGCCTCTGGCTGTAAAATATTGTATTTTTTAAATATATACGTCCATAATTATCCAGGTTTAATTATTTATGCATATGTGTGCACTCTGCACTGGCAAAGCTCTGTTGTGGTTTTTGTGCTGGGAATGTGGGCACATTTCCATTCCCACACATGGGGATGCCCTGCTTGGACATAAACACACTCTGGGAGAAGGAGGGCCCTGGGTGTAGCGGCAGTGCTGCTCCTGAAGCCGACTGTATAAAATTGGTGTCATCTTATTTAACAAAGCAGCATTTAGGTGTAATTAAGTCATACTTATTTAGTACAGAAGCTGACAAGAAGAGAATACTGTAATTAATTCCAAGTAGTTAATTGACACAAGGTATGGTTCCCACAGTACTGGCTCAGTACATGCTCATCTTCTAAAGGAAATATAAAGGTTTTTTAAAAAATGCTCTTATTTATAAAAGCTTGCTCGTGACACCTCTTTCGTTTGGGATTGGGCTTTGTTTGGGTTGGGATTGGCTTTTTGCATTCTAAGGCCTGGATGTCAGGTGTGCTCCAATTCTGGAAAGCTTCCTGCTCCTGAACCCCAGTTACCCTGGGTGCTGAAGTTTAAAACATCTGACACTCACACTTAAGACTGAGAACATCTCCAACTACTTTCCTTAAATAGAACATGAATTTTTTTTCCAAGTTAATCTTTGTTTCTGCAGCTGTCACTCACTGAGCTGTGGTTCACTGTGAGCACAGTACTGCTGACATTACTGAACACGGTGTCTCTCCTTGGCACATTTTCAGTAGCAAAAATTGTTGATCACTTCAAAGGCCTCATTTGAAACTAAACTGATGTTTGTAGTGAATGTTAATTTTTTTCCATTAAGATGTTGCATATGTCAATGTAAATATTTGTATGTATGTGCACACAGTACAGGAGAAGCAGAAATGGTATTCTAATGTTCCCCCCCAAGGATCTGTAGAATATCAAATTCTAATAAGCAACGATATTTTATTTATTTCTTTTGTTTTGTTTTGTTTTTTTGCAGCTACAAGAAAACCAAGATGAAATCGAGAATATGATGAACTCTATTTTTAAGGGTATATTTGTTCATAGATACCGGTAAGAAAATGCACCTCCAGTAGCTCTGCTAACAAAGGACACTCACAAAGAGTGGCAGGGGCAATTTCTCTGCTCATTTTGCTTCTGCTGTAATATTGTAGATGCTGCAAAAGCATCACACTTGAAAGTTGTTAATTCCACAACAGAGCCCATCCACACGACTGTATTTTAATGCAGTAAAAGAGCTTTAGGGAGTTGTGGGAGACATTGGCTTTGCCTCTGCCATTTGAAAAGTTGTCCAAGTGGGAGCTCAAACACAGCCTATCTTAAGAATAATCAACTGATCCCTGTGGAGGGCACTTGTGGTTCCTGAGCCTGCATTTCCTTTTGTACATCTTGGGGGTGAGGCACATTTGGAATATGGTTTATCAGAGAGCAGCAGTCTTTTAAAATATATTTAGGGTTATTTTGCATCACAAGATGCCTCAGACCATCTGCAGCACCTTGATGCAACCAGCTCTTTAAATGTTAATTGACTTATTGAAGTCAAAAGATAAAATTCAAGGGTACTAAACTATGCAATTAACCTTTCAAATGTAAATTCTGCTCTAAAGTTTATGTAATCTTTGAGAAAAATGGCAGAAAGCAAGAAAGGGTGGATGAGAAGGAAGTTAGAAGGTGAAGAGGAGCCCATGGTTCAACTGGACAGAGGGATGATTGTAAATATGGAAAAAACTGGCAGGAAACTTGGAAGGGGTTCATGCTAAGGGATATGTGAATATGAAAAGTGGAATTGAAGTTGCATCCTCAGTACCTGAGCACTGGAAAGAAAGTTTATAGTTTATGATCAGTAAGTCCTGAGCTCCTTGGCAACAGCAGCAGAGCCAGCAGGTAAAGGGGTAAGTTAGAGCAGTAGAGCACCCACGCTGGTTTGTTTGGAAAGCAGCTTCCATGGTGGGCAGGTAAAAAAACCTGAAGAAATTAAATTCTAAAAGTGTTTCTATTTTTTTATGCCCTCAGAATTTAACATATCAAACAAGAAGTCCCTTCAAAATATTTTCCTAGTAGTTTCTGCTCTTGTGTGGGGTTGGAAAAGACTCTGCCTGTTGACTCTGTGTGCTGGTTTTATCCCCCAGTTCCAGGGAGGTTAAAAATGCAAAGGATTTCAAACTATTTCTGCTTTCATCATTTCTTAAGCATTCCTTCTCTCAAACAGTTCAAATGATTTATAAACTTGGCATTATTTTATAGTCCTTGGACCAAGTGGTAATGATTTCAAAGGAATGTTATTTTAATTATTCCCAGAGAATAAATGCCGTCCCATAATATGATTCAGACTCAGGCACAGTGATTCATGCTTAGGGACCTTTGTAACTTAAATAACAAGTCCTTGATCTAAACAAAACTCCCAGAACTCTTTCATTCCAAATGCAGTTGTTTTCCTATTGCTGTTGCAGTGTGGTTACATCTTTTCTGTAGACTGGCTTCCAATTTACTGGAAGATTTCAATGCTCACTTCTTTCACTAAGGAAACATAAAGACTTGCAGAAATAGCTAAACAATCTTCTAGGTGTAATGTTAGTCCAGTAGATTAGCAGCAGATTTGGTGAATAATCGAGATATTCTTAATAAACATGCAAGAAATTACCTCACCTACTGCATAGTTCCTTATCTCTTTCCAGAACAACTTTATCTCAGTATTTTTGTGTTGGTTTAGGACATATTTGATTGTCCTTTTTTTTTTAAACCTAAAATTGAAAACATCAAAAGGAAGGTGTGGGAGTAAATTCAGAGTCCAGTTGCTGAGCTCATGTTGAAGACTCTAAAGCCAGAGGAGATGGGGACTGTGATAAACAGCAGTGCAGGGCTGGAGGGACAATCCCACTGGAACAGGCTGTCCAGAGAGTCTGTGGAGTATCAGCCCTTGGGAAAAATCAAAAATTTGTTGCATAAGGAACATGCAGGGGCTTGGATGTGGTGCTGCTCAGGGATCCCCATCTCTGGTGTGTGTGTAACACCTTTGGGATGTGGTGAGGAGACACTGTGTACCGGCAGGTCAGGGAGCTTGGAGGTCAAACAGGCTGAAAATTGCTTGCAGGATACATGTATATATAAAATAAGGAGGCCTATTTCTTCATTTCAGTTGTATCTGCATATCAGAGGTTACTCTCAGTCTGAGGTTATTGCCACAGAGCCTCTCAGATTTGACAAGTATTTATAAAATGTTCACCACTCTCAACCATTATCCGAGTTCTGGTTTTCCTACTTCCCTGCTTATGATTTGTCACTGTGTGTCCAGACACATTTGTCTTTCAGAGAGTGAGATTTAAAAGAATTCTGATTGGAGTCCTACTTTGTAAAATTTTTTTGTTTTCAGTGCTCAAAGAGCTTTTTCTCCAGATGTGACTGTCCAGCAAAACAGAACTATGACAGTTTTAGCTTGTGGCAGAGCAGAAAGAGGATCCTCAGACTGAGGGGACATGGTGGGTTTGTGATTTGTGAGGGCAGTGAGTGTGTTCTGAGGCAATACTTGGGCAGTACTGACAGTTATGGTAAAACCTGCCAAATCTAGATGGCACTGCCATTTTTATGGAGAACATACTTGCCACCTTCCAAAGTGTTCCTTTCCCTCCTACTTAGTAAATAGGATTATGGTGACGGGGTACATGGGAATTGCACTCTGGAAAACAAGAGGATTTTATGACAAAAAGGGAGAGAGGTTATTAGATGGCAGTCTGGTGAGGAAACAGAAGCCAGACAGCACGGGGAAATGAAAACCCAAACCAAACTATACAAAAATCCTTTTCCCTCCACCCTAAATCTGTTGTCCTAAGGAGGTGGAACTCAACCTCTTAGGGGACAGGAAAATGCATTATGTTTTTAGGGAGTCCTAATTCAACCCCAGAAATGAGAGAGTCATAGAAAAAAAGTAGAAAAGACATTTTTGTCCAATTCTCCTCATAATTCCATCTTCACAATGTTTGGAAACTACCAAGCAGCCCAAGAGACAGGCCCAGTTGGGTCCTGCTGGCAGTGGTACCCTATTGTGGGGCTGCACCATTTCCTGTCCCTAGAGTGGGGATTTGAGATTCTACCTCACAGCCTAAGGCAGGTGAGTCACCCTCGTTTCTGTCTTTGTTAGAAGGTTTTCTCATAGACTAACTCTTTGCCCAACCCATTGACTGAAATATCTTCATTTTTCTAGTTGCATCATTCATAATCTTCCTTCTGAAGGTTTTCTGTAGCTATCTCTGTCTGGGGAATGAGATGTGAGAAGCAACAACTCCACGGTTCTGTCAGACAAGCAGATATGTAGTGAATGTGGTCAGGCATCCTTTAGGAGTTCCAGGGAGTCTGGATGCAGTTACTGCTCTGCTCCAGCTCGTGCCTTGGTCTAACTCAACACTGGCAATGCTTTAAGGATTTAAGCATCCAGTTCAGTGCAGATCAGCCAGGCCATCTTAAATGGCTTTCAGTTCAGGTCTTGATTAACCTAATGAGTTTATGATTAAGCAGACTGTAACTTACAACTACTCCAGAAAGACCCTGAGGGGCACACTGGTTTCCACCTGACATATCCCAAATATCCATTACAGACTCTGTGGCTCAGGGTCCTGAACACTTCTGCCCTAAGTTAATGTGTGTAATTTTCTGTAAGAATGCACTCAAGCATCCCTTCCAACAGGAAATAGAATTTCTTTTGTCAAATCTTTTAGGAAGTTGCATTGTGGGAGGGCTTGTTACCCAGCGTAGCAACTATGACCAGAAGCTAAAATGGATTTTACTGTGTGAAAATTAGAAGAGAAGAATTAGAGTTTAATGGCAAGCCTTTAACATATCCATAGCAAAGTTATGAAGGTGTTTTGGCTGTGTTGTGTTTGATACAGCATTGTATGGACATCGGATCTGCATTAGGGATTCCTGCAAGGACACGAGGGATTCTGATGGATGAGAGTTACCTGGAAGGTGGTGATGGAGTGGGAAGTGGTGTCTCACAAGTTCTCCTGCCTCTCCAGCCACTTGAGTCTGTTTAGTTGTCTCACATGCCTTATGCATGATTTTTTCCCATTTCCAATTATACTGAAGACGTTAAATTTTTATTATACTAAATCTTTTAATCAGTTGAATAGCTTTATTCTTTTTCTAATTAGCAGCTTGGACTGAATGTCTGCCCCTAGTGCCTGGGGATGCCTGAGAAGCTTTTGAATCAAGAAGCAATTTTTCACTGTCTGCCTTGGGAAGCTTGAATGCATTCTTACAGAAAACATAAATTTTCCTCATTTTTGGCTGGCTGTGCTGCAGGATTAAATAGGTGTTGACATTTGGGTTCTTTTTGGGATTGCCATTGAGCTCTCCCAAAATGCTTCACAGTTAGTAAATTTGTAAGGTGGTGAAATAAACTCCTTGGCTGTGAGGTCCCAGCCTGTCATCCCCCCTTAGAAATGGCTTTGTGGTTACTTTGTATTGTTGCATATGTGGCTCCCCCTTTTTTCTTGGTTCATACTTGCCAGCATTCTAGATTTTTCCCTAAGTCTTGCATTCTTGCTCTTAAAATAGTTTAAAAAGTAATTCCATATAAGCGAATTGCTAATCTAGTTTAGTGTGAAGCACTATATGATTAAACATATATATATATGAATATGTTAATAATTTTAATTCAAACTTATCTTCCTTGTGGCTGCATCCCCCATAATGAATGGAGTTTTTAACCCCTTGAATGTGACATTTTAGCACATTTATCCTTACTCTATCTAAACCTGCATGAGAAATGCCTGTTTAATGCCCTACTCCACTGGTGATGTGGTTTGTCTGCCCTGTGGATTGACACCTCCCTCAGTTCTGAGGTTACAGAGCCTTCAGGAAGTTTGACAGAAGAGCTTCAGTGCTTCTGTTTGGAAGTTGCTAGAATCAGTGTGTTCCATGTAGGCAGAGAGAGCCAGTGATGGTGGTTTGGGGACATTCCCACAGAGTTCCCCTCACATTCATACAGTGAATGCCTGTTTTGTGCTGCTTCATCAGTACAGAGTTTCCTCCCTGTAATTTAGAATTCAAAAGCAGAGACTGAATGGGAAAAGTTTCACATCTGGTGCTGTGGCACACTGTGACTGATCCATGGCTCAGGTGGGAGTCAGGGGGTTCACCTCGGTGTCTGGGAGATCATGGACAGTGGAATGGCACAGGATTGGGGGGAGCAGCCTGGAGGGTGGAAGTACACAGGCAGTTACACCATGGAGTGATCGTGGCTTTGTTACCCTGCTTTGGGTGTATGGACTTGTGCAGTAAGTGTCCTGACAATGAGTGGTTGTGTTTTATTTATATTGCGTAACATTGAAGACTTTAGGAAAAATGTAGTTTCTCTTATTTTGCAGTTACTCTCTTGCTCGAAGCTTGGAATTTCTTTCTTTTCTTCCCATAAATTAAATTTCATTTTGGGGCTCTGTTGGTCTGTTTTAGAATTAAATTGATGTTTATTACTTTTCTGAAAAGATTTTTTTAATAAAATACAGGACAAGAGTCTCAATTACAAGCAAGTCCAGTGTTTGCAAAGCACCAGACATTCCCTAATTCTGTGCAGTGGCTCTTTCTGTTCCCCTTTCATTCCAGATGAAGTTTGGAACTGGGAAGCAATGCCAGCTGGAGTGGCACAAGTGATTTCTCACAGTAACAGATGTCTCAGACATGAAATTACTGAAGGGCCAGATGGCCCAGTCCCTTTTGCCGTTGTTTAGCCGTCGTTTGTCATTAGTAAATGTGCCATGTTCCATGTCAATCAGGCAGGAAAGTGCCAATCACATGGAAATCCTGTCCATCCCTCATCCCTTTGGGTGATCTCTGCAGACAGTTTCCTGCTGCCCCTCCTCAAGAAGCAGCTGATATGTCTGCCTGAGATTTCTTTGCTTCTCCCATCACTTGCCACAGTCAGAATGGAGGAGAAAAGCAAGAAAATTGGATGAAACCGATGTTGAAGTGCAAGCCTTCTCCTGGAGTTTGTTGTAGGGGCTTTCATGTGAAGCATAAAATGAGGTCTGTTTATATACCAAATTCCTGCCTGTGGCAGGTTCCCTTGGTTAAACCAAATAACTTCTCCCACCTTGCAATGGTTCTCACCTCGAGCTGGAGACAGTCAGGGCTGCAAGGCAAATGTCAGTGATGTTTCAGGAATGATTGTCTAAAGGAGGTTTGTAACTTGGATTCATAATTCTCTTTGAAAAGAGAGAGCTAAAAGATGGAGTAATAGTCTAAGAAACAAACTAGGCTGAGAATTTTTTTACATAAGGGAAATATAGAAATACTGAAATTATTACATACATCAGTGAGTTCAAGGACAAAGGAACAGAAAATCATTGAGATGGCAGAAGAGTGACAGGCCTTACATAGTGAAGTTCATCAAAAGTAGAAACAAAATATTACAGTGGGGGCTACAGGAATGAGAAGCAAATGATGTATGCCTGTGATCTGGTTAATACTTGTTCTTTTCTTTCTTCCTTGTTAGTGATGCTATTGCTGAGATTAGAGCTGTCTGTATTGAAGAAATTGGTGTCTGGATGAAAATGTACAGTGATGCCTTCCTGAATGATAGTTATTTAAAATACGTTGGTTGGACACTACATGACAGGGTAAGTGTTGTGTATTCCTGCCCTTATTGTCTTCTTTTACTGCCCAGGACATGTTTAGTGTATCATTTTTGGTTTATAAAGAGATTGTTCTATTTTCTCACCTATTATCTTTAAACCAGGTTATTTCAAGGTATTTGCGTAAATTAGGGTGCAGTTCTCCCAGACTGCCTCCTTGGTTTGTGTGCTTTTCATGTTTCAGTCTGATAGAACATGCTGACAGATAGGTTTCTGTGGGGCTTTTGTTCTGATTACAAGAGCTGAGAGGCCTGCTCAGATCCCCCCTGAGAACATTTGTGTCTGAAGCAGGATGGAAAAGAGATTTCCACATGTGTCTTCATTTACATTGCCCTAAGGTTGGAGCAAAGAGAACATCCCTGGATCCTCAGCAGATGCCTCTGACTCCACAACCAGTGGAATTCTCATCAATCCAAGGTCCTCTTCAGCTTTTTCTTCAAAAACTCTTGGAAAGGCCAGGTAGAAGCAAAAGGATTTCTCTCCTGAGGTGCCTTTCTGTGTCAGCACAGCCGTTGGTGCTGCTGCCATCCACAACATACTGTGCCGGGTGGGAGCAGGTCTGAGTCCCACCCAGGTCCTCAGCCACAGTAGCCTCTTCTGAACACTGAGACAGTAGGACTGTGCACCTCTGACTGGGGGAGTTTGTACAACAGGCAGAAGTGGAACTGCCTGTCCTACCACTCTCACCAAAACCTCTAGAAACACTTGTTATACTCTAAACTCTTTGCTTAGCATGATCTGAGTGAAACAGAGGAGACCTACCTGTGCTATTGAAATGCCTATTAAATTCCAGCATCCTGATTCAGACTGTCCTCTTTCTCTAGAATCACTGCTGGGAAAAACTAAAAGTTTTCAAGTTCATTCTGTCAACTTTTATATTTGGTATTTAACAGCTGATTCTTTCAAAAGATGATTTTTTTCAATAACTCCAAACATTATGTTAACATAGAGGATATGACTTGGTCACTCTTTTGCTGAGTCACAGAATATTCTGAGTTGGGAGGGACTCACAAGGATCCTCAAGTCCAGCTGAAGTCTGAAGAACATCAGGCTTTCACAAATTAAAGAAATCGGCTGCTGCTGGTTCTTTAACTGAAGTGACAGGGACTTGCATCCTGCCTGGATCTGAATGAGGAATTTACTTGTTAAGAGTATGCTCATGCTTTAGAGACTAGATGTGGGATTTCTTCCTCTCTAAACCTGTAGTTCTCAAACTCTTTCTTTACAAACTTTCCCCAAAGTTTTACGTTAGATCTTATTGTACAGAAAGTTCTGTTTAGTGCTACAATTGACCATGAGCAGTGTGGGCTCCTGAGACACTGCGCTGTCTGCCAGGAGAGCTTGGATGTGGAAACACGGCCATCCCAGTGCCCGGAGGGGCAGAACTGCTGTTCTACCTGTGCCTGGTTGGCACTGCTGTGCCTCCCTGCTTGCCATGCTCCAGTAGGGGGGATCAAATCTGCAGGGAGGGCAGCTCAGGCTGCACGATTAGGATTTTAGGTGTGGTGGAGGGCTTTGTTTTACTAGGACTTCTAAAATAAATTATCCCTTGAATAGTTGCAGTGGATTCTTGGGAGCACTTTCTAAACCTTGTAGAACATTTCCACAAAATATCACTTCCAGAATCTAGTTAGGGTTGCACTTGTCAAGTCTGAGCCCCCTTTGAATGTCTAGGAAGTCCATCCATCTCTCACATCCCTCCCTTTCGCCATCTGTGAAATCCAGCCATTCCTCACGGCACTGTCTCTGACTGGTGTCAGCTTCTCACACTCTTATCTGTCACATCCAGCAATTTCTCATGTCATGTCCAATAGTTTCTCACATCCTCTTCAGTTAGTTTAACCTCAGGCCAGGGTCTAGTCATCTCCCTGCAGCCTTGACATATGTTTATACCTCAGCTTTTTAAAATTGACATGTTCTTTGAGATCAGAGAAATTTTAAATTATGGTGTTACAGTAAAAAAATGGACCATCTGGGCCAGACAGAAGAATTCTGTCAGACTGCTCTCCTGCCTCTGCTCTGAGTATTTTTCATTGCAGGCCTCAGAAATGCCTTGGAGTTCTAAGTCTTCAAATCACTAGTTAATCTGTTTAATATTAAGGTATATGTGATGAGTGATATTTTTCATTGATGGAGTGTGTGTTTAATGTATAGAGTGGGACAGATGGCAGGTACAGTGGGAAAGAGTCTGAGGCTGTGTTAAATCCCACTGTTCAGTCATAATTTTCACCTGCCTCATTGATGCATGGAACTGTTTTGAAATGCCTTTTCCTTCTTTGCACTCCTCTACTTTGCTTATTGTTTATTTCTGTGAAAAGGCTGAATCCAGATGTGCTTGTGCTCAACCTCCTAATTAATTCCTTACTTAAATAAGTTCATACCTTAATTTACAAAGTCTCTTCTTGTCGTTCCTGTCCTGTTTGCTGGCTTAAGTTTCTGAGGAATGACCCTAACTCAGCATTCCCACCCTCTTTCTTCCCTCCTAGAAGGTGTTGGGATGTTAAAAGGCCTTGTGAACACAGCAGACGAGACTCCATTTCTGGCACTGCAGCACAGGAACCATTAGAAGAGTGACAAGCAGCATTTCTCTCGGCTTTTTTGGCAACTGATCACAGCCATATAAGTTTTTTCTTCAAGGAAGTTCTTTTCTGTACCTTGAAAGGTCTTATGGTAGAGTCTTGAAACTTCACTTTCATGGACTTTCTCTGCAGTGTTAGTCAAAAAGATCTGTAGAGACCATGGGTGCTCAGGGACTCCTCATGAATATAAGGAGAAGATTCCTCAGGAACAACAGTTCTTCATGGAAGTTCTTTTGAAAATCCAACTTCTCTGCTTCTTTTATCTTCTATTTCAAATAGCTGTGAAGGAGAAAAGAAACTTTAAAAAATGTCAAAATAATCTTCTGTTTTTATGTCACTCTCTGAATGTTCTTTCAGATTTTAGCTTGAGCACTTTTTAAATACAGATTTGATTACAGAATAGATTCAGAGATGAAGCCCTTTGGGTATGAAGTTTTATTTATGAAGTTCAATAATTTGTCTTAGTTTTTGAGCAACTTAAGGCCTTAGACTCAGTAGTGTCTTCACTTTCATAAAAGTGAGTTCCCACTGCAGTTGAATTCTACACATAAAATTTGAGCAGATTTGTGTTTATAACCTTTTTGCTATCTACAAATATTTTCCAACAAGAATCCACAGTTTGCCTGGGCTGTGCGGTTGAGGGGAGTCGTGCACCCCCAGCGCAGGGGATCCAGCCCTTCTCTTCCTTGGGAATGTTCTGTAGGAGACAAACCTGGATCCTGAGGCCTTGCCTCGTGACACCCACG
This sequence comes from Serilophus lunatus, assembly GCA_013399895.1. Lineage (NCBI taxonomy): Eukaryota > Metazoa > Chordata > Aves > Passeriformes > Eurylaimidae > Serilophus > Serilophus lunatus. Next base: position 337,100 of record VXBA01005910.1, on the reverse strand, counting down.
TTTGCTGCCTGCAGCCACCACATCGAAGCAATCCCAGCTGAGCAGCAGCTGGGAATGAGCTGCTGCCATCAGGACACAGAGACACAACCTGCCCTTCTTCCCAGGGCCTGGATGTGTTGTTCCTCTGTTGTCCCATGGTGAGAGATGGGATGCAGGAAATTTCAGAATAACAAATCTAATCTGCATTCCCTATGTCCCTGCACTTGGGAGAGGCTTGAGTTGCTCGGCCTATGCTCATTTTGAGCACTTTGCATTAACTGGAAACACCAGGTATCAGTCAGGAGGTACCTGGAACCTCTTTCCTACAGAGAGCCATGCTCTGCGCCGAGCGCTGGAGGTTGTGAATCTTCATGTTGCATTTGCCTGTTACACTCTTTACCTTTTTGTAGAGTTACTTAAAAGAGAAGCACCAACGGATGTCTAAGTGATGGCACATTAAATCCCTTCTAGATGCAAATAGCGAGGAAATTCAACATTGTAGGCAGCTGCACGTGGGTTTTGGTTTTTAATTTCTAGCTGAATTGCAAATTGTCTTTGGTGTCTCATTTGCATAAAAATTTAAATGTATGTTAAACAAATTAGAGTATGATGTTCTTTAATATTCATGGCATTTGATTAGAGTATTCTGTCAGCTAATCTTGGTGTGTTCTATTTAGCAAGGTGAAGTGAGGTTGAAGTGTTTGAAAGCTCTCCAGAGTCTGTACACCAACAGGGAGTTATTTCCCAAACTGGAGCTGTTCACTAATAGATTCAAGGTAAGAGTTTTTGGAAGGGGTACAGAAAGTGTCATCATCCTGTTGTGGTGTTTGAGTCATGTCTACTAAGTGCAAAAAATAAACTCATTTGTTTGTGACAAGGCTTGTACCTGCACCAGTAAAACTGTATTACTGAATGCTGGGATGAAGCCAAATCCGTTTTACAGTGTTTATCTTGTGAGATTTGTCAGACTTGGCCAGGATGATTATTTGTCTGTTTGTATTATTAATAGCTTATATATTGTCATTACTCAATCTGCCTGCACTTAATTTAAGATTTATTGAATTTTAAGGAGGTGTACTTACATAGTCTAAAATATATCTGAAAGTAGTGGCCTATAACAAAAGGTCGTTTGTTCCACAGCTTTTTAGCTCAATAGGTGTTTGTGTTTGGAGGAAGAGACACTTGGATCTGCATCTCAGTCCTCCAAACAGTGAAATGCCCTTTTGCTGCAGAGCAGGAGTTTCACTGTGCCTCCAGACAACCCCCTGAGCATGATTGTCCTGCTCAGGGCAGGAGTGCTGGAGGAGTTAGCAAAAACTTTAATGTCGAGCTGAGAATGTGACTGTTAATTCCCTTTGAGGCACGACTGCTTTATTTCACAAGTGAGCTGTCTGGAGAGAGGAGTGTAGACATACTGGCCCTGCTCCTGTTGGGATGCCCAGGGAGAAGAGCTCTTAGGCACTGTCACCACCTCAGCTGGCACCTCTCACCATGGCTTCTGTGTTCTGAGAACACAACTGTGGGAAAGGCTGCCCCCCAAGGAAAGACTAATTTCATCTACTTTAAATCATTATTATAACACTGATGAAAAAATCTGTTTAGAAAAGAAGCTGAGCTGACTGTTTTATTTTAATTTAAATCATGAATATAATGCTGATGAAAAGTTCTGCTTAGAAAATAAGTAGAGATTTAAAGACTCATAAATATTGTGCACAAGGCTTAAAAAGTTCTCCCCATAGACTCTGAACTGTTTCACTGGTTTTGTCTGTAATCTGGCTATTAACTTCTTCAATTTGACCTGGACAGCACAAAATATAGAAAATTTATTATATCCTCCTACTGCGTTAACAATTTATAAAAACATAACAATAATCAGTCTTTTACTACATTCACTTGAGATGGAGAAAAAAAGATGCTTAACCTGCAGTACAGTCTAGCTATTAAGGAAGGCTTTTTGTCAAAAATGATAGTTATCTAATAAAGCAGACTCTTTTTTAATAATCTCCATTAAAGATTGTTAAGGGCAGATTAAATGTCAGAAACAAATGAGGAATAGTTGACTTTAAAACAAGATCATTTTATGAGATCACTTAAGGACCTGCATTCTCTTCATTTTATCAAGTTAGTTTCTGGGACTGTTGCAGTAAAGACAAAGTTTCCTCTCACAGAAAGTCCCTGGGAAAGAGGTTCAGACCTCAGACTATTTCTCTCATTCCTCCGTAAGTCTGCTTTGCTTTATCATCTCAGGACAACCAGAAAAATGGACCCTTCAAGTCTTCTTTTCTTGTTCTGCCTGTGTAGAGTTGGACCTCTTTATACTTGCTCCTTTTTTAATTCCATTGATTTAGGCCGCTAAAGCTCTCATGGTCCCTATACCTGCTTTTCTTTACCAGAAGGTGTGCTGGACGCCTCTCTGTCTCCCGTAATTTGTGGGGGGAGATGCTGCTTTGAGGCTGAACCTGTCCCATCCACCAGCAGAGCTTTTCAGGATTGGAGCTGTGAGCAATAGTTACTCAGGAATGTACTCCAGGAAACTGGGGGGACATGAAACCCTAAATACATCCTGGCCTTTCACATGCAGGCACTTGTCCTGGAGGAAGTCAGCTTAGCCTGTGCAGTGCTGCTGGGTTTGGGATGCTGAAAAGATTCAGAGAGGGAACCCTGTTAGGAATCCTCATCTTCTGTCCCATTAAAGCTGGTTTCACTGCAGAATCTGGGTCATTGTGAAATAAATAAGAGCAAAGGTGAGCTCGAAGTCTCTTGAGCCTCAAGAACAGAATTGTTTAACATAATGATTTATTAGTTTCAGTTCCCAGTCACATCAAGAGAACAAAAAGCTGGCATGGCCCAAGTGACTGCACTGGGATTTACAGCTGTGCTGACAGGGATGTGGCCTTTGGCACCAGGATGGAACAAAGTCTCAAATTAATGCTTTTTGAGTCTGTGATACATTAGTTAAGTGTCTTGCCACCACAAACTCTACCACCATCTCTTTGAAAAATAATTGACCTAAATGCCATTTGCAGTTCTATGGCTGCTTATTTATATTTCCTCATCAGAATTTAATGGACCTGCACAGTTCAGCTGGTGTTCACCCCAATCCATTCAAACTGTCAAAAGAAGTCTCTCTAGAGGTCTTCTGGCTGTTTAAAGAATAGATTAGTTTGATCCAGTGTTCCTTGTGTTGAGGTGTTGGTATTTCAGCCCCTTTCAGGTAGCTGTGACAAGGATCTGATAATGTCACTTTTCCAAAGGAAAATTGTATGCTGGAAAATAAGCTTTGTCCATCAAGAAAAAAAATTGTCCATCAAAGAAAAGACTTGTTTTTCATCAAAAAGTCCTGTCTGACCCAGACATTAAGTGAAGCCATATGGAAAGGATGTGAATTCCTCTCCCTCATCCTGTGCAGGGCAGTGTTGTCTCCATGGCCTGACAGGCAGGAGTTAGATTTACTCTTCAGTCTGTCTTGTTTTCAATGGAATGCTGATCTTCATAGACCCTGAAAATTAGTATTTCAAGTAATAAATGCAGGCCTGCGACCTGTTGTGCTGCTGTACCTGGTGCAGGGAATCTCTGTAAAGGCAGATTGGGCAGCTGGGGTTAGTAACTTCCTAAAGCCCAGAAGTTGCACCTTCAGAGGGGCATTAGTGTGCAGGTCTCCTTGGGAGGCTCTTGGTGCCTGGGTGGCAGGTGCCACCACACAGGCAGGGAACAAGAAATGACACAGCCACACTGTTTATTCCAAGCCTGATGTTTCTGGGGGAAATTACAGGCTTTTTGGCTTCGAAAACATTCTCACATCACAGTGGGTTTCAAAGTCCCAAAAGACTCAGGTTCAAAGGGCACCTCCTGCTCTGCAGGTAGGAGAGAAGATCCCCTCCCTCCCAGGCTTTCTTCAGGGATATAGAAGGAGTTTTATATCTGTGTGCTTACTTCTTTGTGTGCAGTTGGTTTCCCCCCTGGAGTATCCTGGAGTGTAAGATACACTTTGAGGGAGTATGTGGAATTCCACTGAAACATACAAGATCGGTATCTCTGGCTGTTCTTTCTCTCGATGTTTTATTGGTTGCTGGTCCTTGTCCAGGACCTTAGGAAAAGTTGACAGAAACTTTTTTTGTCTTGTTCATATACAGAATTTCCTATTTGGGAAGTTATTTCACTGAGTCTCTTCATGGACTTCTCACAGTCTCTAGAACTGTCTAGATATAAGTTAAATGTATCAGATTCCCCAGGAACTGATCCAAACTTTCTGTGTTGAAACAACCATCAGTTGCTTGGTATTCCCCTTCAGCCTTTAAATGCCTGGAATAGTAGAGAAAAGAGGTGAAAACCTTTATTTTTTACTGATTTGTTCTGATGACTGTCAGTGTTGTTACCTAACACTTCCCTTGTTTCTTTTCCAGTCCCTGACTTCTATTTTTTTCACATCCCAAAATGTCAAATAGTACCTAGACCTTCCTGAAGCAGGTTAAGCCAGAGAAATCAAATTTTATTTTCAGATGGCCCAATTTCTTTTCATTAACTTGATCAGTCAAGCAAAGACCATTCAGACGTACTGCAATTTTATTGCTGGATGGAAATTCTCCCCAGATAGGAGGGACAACAAACACTGAGCACAGCTATTTTGAGGTGCCAATAAGTAAACTGAAACCCTTAGGAGACTTCTTATAACTACAGGGTCCTCGAAGTTATAAAATCATCAGATCTGACTGGACAGGGGTGTGCTTGTCTCCAGCAGGAAGAGTATAGGAAAATATGAAGTCAAACCATTGAATTTCTCACTTTCCTGGGGAAGGTCTGTTGTGTAATTCTTGAGATCAGCTTCAAGCCTTAGGATGTAGCCAGGTATAAAGGCCACAGCTGTATATGTTTGCCAGATCCATGTGTTCTGGTGTCATTTTCTTCACAGTGTTTCCAAATACACAGCATTCCTTGCTCCAGAATGATTTAGTTTCAGAGGAATGAAGTGGGGCAATTTTGTGCTGTTGTCCAACCCAAGTACATTCCCCTTCAGAAAAGCCTGTTAAATTAGCCCAGCTTTAGCTCTAAAGTCTCCTTCCTTGGTTCCTGGAGAGCACACATGGATCAGGACAGTCTGAGCACTTGTTCCTGCGTCCCTGCCTGTTGTAGCACAGAGCACACAGCTGCCCAAGGAAGAGGACATTGGATGGTTGGATAGTATTGAAGGGCTTTCTTTGGCAGTGTCTACTTGAAACATCTTTCTCAGAGTATTTCTTTTGTAACCTGTAGAATTGTCCATCTGAGGGCTGTCTGTGTTTCTGCCTTGTCACTGAGCTAACACTCCTTTCCAGGACCGCATTGTATCAATGACACTGGATAAGGAATACGATGTAGCTGTGGAAGCCATTCGATTAGTCACCCTGATCCTGCAGTGAGTACTCAGAACCTCTGTATTCCCTGGGAAAATCACCTCAGACAGTGATATTTAATTGACTTGATTGCTTTGTTTGTGTATCGAATCCAATTTACACTTTGTATGAATTCGAACCAAACATGTAATAATAGGGGCATGAAGCTAAAATAAGATACTTGGTCTCATGGAAATACAAAGGCAAAAAAACCTTCCCATGTACTGCTTGAGCCAGCCTGTCCCCCCCAGCCTTGTGAGTGTGCTGCTGGAGGGCACTGCTCATCTTCTGGGAGGCATCCACAAAAAGCTGGGCTAAAGAAAATCTGTTTTACAAGCAGCTGCATAGGATTTTTTCTCCCCAGTGACTCTACTTTGAAGAACGTTTTTGGACATGCAGAATTTGGATGAAAGATTACACAGGCCCTTTAAATAACCTCTATATTTGGAAAGTGAACCAGAGATCCTTGAGGTCTGTGTTCACCCATTCAGGATCTTGTAGGAAGGAAATCAATGTTGTAGGTGTCCAGAGTAAGTTGTGGGTGGTTAAGGGGTTGAAATGAAATGTTGGCTGTAGTTCAGGTGTTACTCTCTGGCTCTTTCAGTGGGAGTGAGGAGGCTCTGTCCAACGAGGACTGTGAGAATGTTTATCACCTGGTGTACTCAGCACACCGGCCCGTTGCAGTGGCAGCTGGAGAGTTCCTTCACAAAAAGTAAGTTACCACTTCCCTGGAATAAGACCAGATTTGTAAATGCTTCCCAGAGAGGTAAGATCAGAAGGCAAAGAAGCAATAGAGTGAAATATCCCAGCTGAGCAAATCAGGTATTTCATTTAAACCAGAGATTTACTCTCTTGTTTAAAGTCAAGACTTAAAGACTTGAAGAATTTACATTTTTCTTACTCTAGAATTCAGCTAACTTTTCCTAACTCCTCCAGGGCACAATATGCAAAGGCTGCAATAACTTCTAAAGTTGGTTTAAACCCTGCAGCACTGGCTGAATTACTGTTATGATGATATACATACATGCATACATATATATATATATATATAGGGCCTATACATCTGTGGTGGGCTACCTGGTGGACAATCATCATTTTAAACCTCTTTATTTCAACACTGTGAACTCAAGAGGGTTTTATGTAGTAATAATTACAAAACTTGTTTCTACACTCACTGACTTCCCCAGAAAATACCTCACACCATGGTGGTATCTCTCATGTGCCCACTCTGCCAAAGGAAATGAGCTCACTTTTCCCTGGATTAAGTCACTCCACATCAGTAACTGTGACCAAGGCACTGCACATCAGGGGAGTAACCTCTCCAATTTAATGTTTGTAGTTGCAAATCTTTTAGCAGGAGTTTTATTTTTTCCCCTCATAGGTTGTGACAGTAAAGTTCTTTAGTATGTGTATATTTATATCAGAACCTGGGTTATCATAATCTTTCATGGCAAGATACAGATAGAAAAAAAACCAACATAAAAACATCCATTTTCCTTTGCCGATGTTCTAAGTTTCTGTGGTTCGTTAGGGATTTAGAAGTCCACATTGTAATTGTAAGCTTTCACTGGTAGATTTTTGGAATTCCAGCTTTGTGATCAAGCATTATCTGTTTCAAGAAATCAATTTACAAAATTCCATTACATTTAGTTTCTTATATGACATTTAACAAGTTATAGGAAAGGGTTAGGACCTTTTTAAAAACATACAGTGAAATTACTTTATTGATCAACAGGTGACAGAAGAATTTTGAAAAATGCCTTCAAGGTAAATGAGGACAAATCTGCACCTTGGTGCACTTAGGGTAAAGACAAAGCTTTACCCTGCCTTTTCTTTATAAGATACTGTGCTCTGTTCTATATTTGTTAAGATTGTCCCATTCTTAACAACTCATTCTCTCTGGGTTTCTGCAAAGAAAATCCCCAGTTAAGTAAGTTAGAACCTATTTGAGGTGTGATTTGTCTCACCCAATTTTACACATTTCACTGTCACTCTCTCTGTCTGTAAGTAAGTAAGTCTGTTAGACTTACTCTCTGTAAGTTAGCAAAGGAAAGCAAATAATCCAGAGGATCACTGAGTCACCCTGAGGTGGAGGTTTTAAGGCATTCAGCACCTGCAGAGGCTCTTATTTCTTATCTGTTAAGATAAACGAGAGACAAGGTGATGTCTTTCACTAAAACTTTGTGTTTTAGTTAAACTCATCCTTTCTTCAATGAATTGTAGCAGTGAAATCTGAGTACTCTGTGTCATATTCCTAGTTTGCATTGTGACACAGGCACAGTTCTCAAACTTCTCAAAGTAAAACCACCATTGCAGTAACTGTAATGTGGGCACAGCTGAGAGCCCCTTCAGCTGTAAAATGTGAGCATTGAGGAGCTTGGGACTAAGCATCAGGAACTCAGTGCAGAGTGTGTCATTTACCTGTAAAACCCCAAGTAATAACTAATAGCTTGTTTTATCCCTTATGCTGCTACTGGTGCCTGGGTGGGCTGTTTACTGGGGTTTCAGGTGTGTTTGCACCACATCCCAGTCAGGATGAGCACAACTTCAACTCTAAGGCACAGGTGGAGTAGGTGCTGCCACCACTGTAAGGCTTGATAAGTTCCATGTGCAAAACTGTACTAATAATGCAAATATTTAAAACTGCAAAATATAAAATATAAATATGTTTTGGAGTGCTTCTTCCAGCATTATGAATGCGAAGGCTCTGAAGATAATCATCTCTTCAGACAGACAAAAGTTGTTCCCTCTTTCCCTTGAAAGAAATACCTTGAGATACTTCCACTGTCTTATGAATGAATTTACTGTCTCAAGACATCATCATATTTTCATTATCGTATTATTGCTGAAATGAGATTTGTTGTGATAACCAGGACAGCTCCTGTTGCTTTTTTTTCAGACTGTTCAGCAGACATGATCCCCAAGCTGAAGAGGCTCTAGCAAAGAGGAGAGGGAGAAATAGTCCAAATGGAAACCTTATTAGAATGTTGGTTCTTTTCTTTCTTGAAAGTGAGGTAAAACATTCATTTTAACCTTTACATGTTTAGAAAAACCTGAAACTTAACTAGCGATTTATCAACATACAGTAATAAATTGTCTTTTCCTTTTTTCCCCCCATGTTTTCAGAAACACTGTAAGCCCTTTTCCTGCCCCTCATTTCCTTGTCTATTGATCAAATTTAGCTGAAAATCTTCTTCATGGTATATTTACCTCGTGCATGTCCCCACTGTCCTCACACTGCATTGCTGGTGCTGTGGTGGCTGCCAAGGTTCATTGCTGCACACAAATGTGAATGGATTTTTTTTAACATAACCATGAAAGGAGACTACCCTTGGAGTTACTCTTTGTGAAGTAATTTGAACTAGGAAGGAACAAAAATTGCATAATATCTCAAATTAAGATTAGAATCCTAGATATGCTCAGAGCAGAAAGGACCTGAGGGGCTTTAGAGCAGAGTCAGCTGAGAGATTAGATGAGATCCCTCAGGGCTTTATGCATCTTGAAAACATTGCAGGACGGAGACTAAAAAACACAGATATGGTGACATTGAGTGTTTGATGAACACACCCAGCATGGGATTGTGCCCATAGTTTGTGTCTACAGGCACAGCAGATATGGGAGGTTTTGTGGGAGATCTGCTAATCCAGATGGGGAATGGCAGTAGAGTGGAGGAGAACTGGAGAAGATAAACTGGCAAGTACAGGATGTTCTGAAGATAGAGAGAGAAAGGTTTAAACATTATACATTTATTTGGAAGTAAATAGACTGAAAGAATGACAGAAATGTTTCTTTGCAGAAGGGAGAGTAATATACTTTGGGTAAAGAGCAAAAAGAAAGGTATTGCAATCAGTTATTTTGATTGTTATGAGGCCTTTAATGAGAAGTGGGCATTGTGCTTGTCACTTGTTGGTAGTGGTTGAAAGTTTAGAAAACAGTAGAAGTCTGTGGATTATTTTTCTCACTGTACAACAGTTGTGTTAATTCACATAAGAACCTTTTTTTTTTTTTTGAGTTAGTGTTAGTTCTGAAATCAGTAGAGTTTCTGCTGAGCATGTAGCAGCAGGTGTGAAAAACAAATGCCTGTTCAAAACAAATACATTACAACTCTCATGTCTTACCATCTCTCCTTTTTATAAAGCAGTGAGAAAGTGAGGAAAGGTAAATTTACAGCTTCTGGGCCAAAACTCTAAGAAAGATTTTCCACAAACAAGCGGCGTTATGGAAAAGAAGCTCAGTTTGGTTTTATTCCATTTTCTGTTAAATCATAACCCATTGCCCTTGTATCATTCTGTTGGAAGAAGACCTGCCAGAATTAGTTTCAAGCTGAATTTTCCTTCCAACTCACATAAGATACTTGCCCAGACGCTCTCCATGCCCAGTTATTGTGAAAGTTGAAGAACTCCTTGTACCAGATGCTGTACTGATGGTTGCTTTGGGTTTTCTAGCTGCATGAACACGCAGCCTATTTGGTGGACAGCTTGTGGGAGAGCTCTCAAGAACTGCTGAAAGACTGGGAATGTATGACAGAATTGCTCCTGGAGGAACCAGTCCAAGGAGAAGAAGGTATTGGTTTAACCTCTCTGCCTTATTGATACTGCACAGTATAGTTAATTATTCCTTAAATACCACTGTCCCCCACCTCTTTATATGTTGTGCTTCGTTTAGAAAGCATATTTGAAAGTTTTAATTTGTACTCTATTTTTCACCTTATTTGTACTCTGTTTTCATATGAGAAGTCTGCTGTACTGTGGTTCCCTAATAGTACAGGCTGGGACTTCATTTTGTTAGATAAATAACTAGTAATAACTAGCATACATGAACATCTCAATAAATCAAACAGCTCATACAATTTTGAATAAACAAACGCTTCAGGTGGTGCTAGTTAAATATGGGGCCTTTGTAAGCAATATGAAAACATAATGAATTCTCAAGAGGAGAAAAACTAAGGGAATACTTTCACAATTAGTTTCAAATCTTCTTTGCTAATAATAGACCTGTGTGTACAAGGTAGCCAGAGAGGTTGGGGGCTGAGAATCCCTGGGGGCATTGGTTGTCATTCAAGGTCCTTTATAATTCTTCAGGATTCTCCTGCTTCAGGGACCTTCACAGGAGTAAGGAGGCTGAAAAATGTACCCTTCCTGCTGCCTTAGCATAATGTGCTTATCACCTCAGTGTTTGAAGTGGGACCTTTTGGTGTCCACCTGCTACAGTGGTGCCATTTGTAGGGTAATTTCCTTAGGGAATCAGGCCCTTTGGCTCTTTGGTTCTGCTTAGCCTGGTGAGGTGTGGTGCTCCAGATGTGACCAGAAGTACATGCCAAAGAGCAGAAAGTTAATAAGGAAGTGACAGTCAATGGCCCATTGCTGTCTGTCCTCCATGACTCTTTATTTTGTAGATCTTTGTTATATTCCCTTTCATCCATCCATCCCTTCTTCCAACTACATTTCTCTGGACTCCTTCCAGTACTGCCATTGTGAGGTGATGTGAATGGTAACTCCAGGAGGCAGCAGGAAAGCCTTGGCCAAACTGACCTTGTCTGTGGTGTTCCCTGTGTTTCACAACTGCCCTCCCAGCTGTCCCCCTGACGTGGTGTCCGTGTTCTCTCCGCAGCGATGTCGGACCGGCAGGAGAGTGCCCTGATCGAGCTGATGGTGTGCACCATCCGCCAGGCGGCCGAGGCACATCCCCCCGTGGGCAGGGGCACGGGCAAGAGGGTGAGTGGGCACCACGTGGCTGTCACTGGGCTTTGCTGCTTCACAGGAACACTTCTGAGGGAAAAGAATAGAAATTGTGTTCCTGGGCATGGCTGGGGTTTAGTGTGTTCAACTTTGGGGTTTGCATTGCCAAGTTGAGCAGTACACATTTACAGCATGAAAATGTATTTTAATGATTTTTTTTTTTTGGTGTTGTTTTTATCATACCCCTGGCTTACGCTTGTATGTACTCACATCTTCAGTCCTTAATGTTGAATCTAGATTAGAGTGGAAGGTGTAGAGCTGGGGAGCAGAAGAAGATCACCTCTGAGTGACTTCAAAAAACACAGTGTGCTGCTAAAATGGACATAAAATGTGCAGAACAGCCAACAATATCTTCATCACAAGAGTATTTAAGCACTGCCACAGATGCTGGGAGTTGGTGCCCTATCCATCCTTGGCTGTTTCCAAGATCTGACTGGACAGACCCTGAGCATCCTAGTCTGCCCCTGTGCTGCCTCTGCTCTGCATGGGAGGCTGAGACTGGGACCAGACTGAATGTGCACCTGTGGGTTTAGGTTTCCATCCTCTGGCCTCTTCCACAGAGTGCCCTGAAAATGTAAGAACTTGACATTCTGGCCATATAACAACCTACCTGCCTCTTCCATTTATTTTCTACTGACTGAGAATCAATGAGTCCATTACTAAGGCTGGGCAGGCACTTTTAAGCCTTTCAGTATAAGTTACAAGGTCAGGGTGATACAAGGCTCCAGAAATACAGCATCCATGGTCCAAAGGAGTTCCAGCTTCCCAAACATACACCCCTGATTTTTTTGTGGTCCTCATCGTTATGTAGGATGAACTAAAATGGATATATGGTACTTTTGTTAGCTTCCCTTCTAAATAATCATAACCAGTTCATTAAAGAAAGCCATAGATTTAATAAAGGTGAAATCTGGAGACAGACTTGGCATTTTTTACTGTTAAACTAAATGCAGTCGCTTAACTACTTAATTTTTAGATGCCAAAAGCAGATCAGCCTTATGTCCAGAAACAGCATCTCGGGAAAGGCTCTAAGAAACCATCAATTTAAACATGGCTTATGTACCTTAATTAAAAAAAGCATGTTCTAAGAAACTCCTAATTTATTGAAACATTTCTGGGGTGAGGGGGGAATCTATGAAAGCACTCGGTCTAATTTACACAAGCGTGTCTTATCCTGTGTTACCGAAACTGGATTTGTAGGCACAGATTTTTTGTCTCAAGCTGCAAACCCTTCTAGCAGGCAAAGGGACCTGGGCTCTCAGGGGGTGGCAGCTTGTGCTGGTTGTGCAGGGACTGAGGCTGCTCTGTGCCCGCCTTGGACCACATACTGGGGATGTAGTTTCTTACCTTGGTTACAAATCCATTCCCCTTCACTTCCATGGTTGGTTTGGATTCCTGCTGACCCAATACCTGTCAGCCAAGCACATGTTTTGTTTCCAGCAGTTCCTCCTCATGTAAATGTAGGTATGACACTGACCTTTTGCTTCTTCCCAGTTAGCTCATGGATTGTAGGATGGTAACTGCAGGGATCTCTGGCTTGTCCATGGAGGTTTGTCATGCTCATGATCCCACCAGCTTCTCCTCTGAGCTGAAAGGGGAGCAGTTTCTAATTAAGCGCTCACCTTCTTGTGAAGCAGTTTCTCCTTTCACTTGAGCATGTAACCCTTACTGTGCAGTCTGGCAGCTCTGCTGTATGTGAATCATGAGCTAACTCGACTGTTTTATTATCGTTATTTGTTTGCCGAAAGATTCTTGCCTTTCTGAAGCCCAGAAGCCAGATCTAAGCTTTCCTGAAGCATGCTGTTCTGGTGACTGCCTCTGTTCACTGTTCCAAGGTGGTTTTCCCATGACAGCATTACTGCTTCAGGATATCTGTCCCTGAAATTTGTAGTGAGTTCTGTGAGCTGGGAAGTATGTTCTCACTGAGAATTCCATTCCAGTTTAGAGATGAGGCCACAAATCTGCTAATGAAAATCACTGTTACAGTGTGGTTTGGTTTTGGTTTTCTTAATTATACTTCAGTTCACCCCGAGGACTTACATTAACACTGGGTTTAATGTGTGAAAGCCAGAGCTTGGAAGCAATGGCAAAACTTCCATTGACTTGGGTTATATTTGAATTTCAATCCTCAAAAGATGTTGGTATGTCGAAACAATCTCATGCTGGCTGATATGATGTTTTCCTTTTCAATCACAGCTTTGTAGGACATGTGATCCTCCCATTTAATCACTTTTCAGCCCAGATGTGCTTGAGGGGGTTTTTTCCCTCCTTTTTTTGATTTGTTAAAACTACACTTGCATGGGTTGTTGTTTGTAATGCAACATTTAGAAAAATTAAGGAATGCTACAGGCATTTACTGAATGTTTACTGAAGTTATTTTTGATAACTTGCAGGTTTTAACAGCAAAAGAAAGAAAAACTCAGATAGATGACAGAAATAAATTGACAGAGCATTTCATTATTGCACTTCCCATGTTGCTGTCAAAGGTACAGTTTTCAACAAACTAACTCTCCCTGAGCTGTGCTTTCTCATTCTGGAGTGCAGGAGTTGTTCTCACCTCACTGTTGTTTGTGCTGTTTCCATGATGTTCTAGTACTCCGCCGATGCAGAGAAGGTGGCAAATCTCCTGCAAATCCCTCAGTACTTTGATCTGGAAATTTACAGCACGGGCAGGATGGAGAAGGTACAGTGCATTGGCAGCTCTCTAGTCTGTGGTCACTATCCCAGGCACACAGTGCTGTGCCTTCCTTGGGCACACAAACAATCCAGCCTTGACTGGTATGTTCTGGGAATGGCTTTTGCTTTGAGTTCAGGAAAGGGGAAAGCTGAATTTATTTTCTGCTCTGCAGCATCTGGATGCCTTACTGAAACAGATCAAGTTTGTTGTGGAAAAGCATGTGGAATCAGATGTTCTGGAAGCCTGCAGCAAAACCTACAGCATTCTCTGTAGTGAGGAATACACCATCCAGAACAGGGTTGACATAGCCCACAGCCAACTCATCGACGAATTCGTGGATCGGTTCAACCATTCCGTAGAGGATCTGCTGCAGGAGGTTTGTTCTCTTAAAATTTAGTTAACTGCCTAAACTGCACTGTAATTAACTGCATAAAATTGTTCTTACCAAGCCATGAATTGAACCATCTGCAGCAGCAGCTATTTCCTAATTATTTGGAGCTGTTTCTCCACCTGGAAAATCCTTTACACTTTACACATCCCTAAGCCTAGAAATCATTGGTGCTGTAAAACAAAGCCTGTGGGACAATCCTGCTTCTGAAAATCTTGTCTAGTATTTAAACAGTCCACAAAAGAAATCATGCGGGTAAAAGCTGATGAAAAATGCAAAGAAGTTGCATTTACATTAATGCTTGTGGTGATTCCAGTAGTCCCAAATGGATGTGTAGACAGCAAAATCAAGATTGGATTATGTTTTGAATGGAAGAGAAGATATAGTAAAATATTTATAGTGACATATTAGAAGAGCCTTGGAAAAAATGAAATAAAGGTATGTGTCTGAAACCTGGAAGTACCTGGGTTTTAGTTGTAAGAATTTATTCTTCAAAATGCATGAGACAGAATACATTAAATAAGAACAGAAATCTTATTCAGGTTTTCCTCCTTTGCATCAATTTAAATTTGTGTAGCATTCCTTAATTTGTTGTAATTTTCATGCTTTTTAAACAGAAGAACTGCATAGCTCTTTTTTTTCCCCTTCTAGTCATGCTCTGCACTGTGGTGGAGGCGTTTAATTTTTGATGTACATTGAGAAAAAGTTAAGCTACAGTGTCTGTTTTAGAATGGCACATTAAAGGAAATATGCCTTTTTTTTCTGTTTTATGTAACATGCCACATATAGACACACTGTGTCTGTGCCTTGGCACCTTGCAGAGTAAACACAAATGTTTGTGTTGCTGCAGGAAAGTGCGGCAGTGAAAAGGCAGCACCTGCAGGAAGCAGGGCCTGCACAGCCCAGAGCTGGGGCAGCATTGTGCATTCTTTTATAAAATACGTTTGCTTTGCCGTCCACCTAGCTGCCAATTCTATATGTGCTCTTTCATAACCTTCTGAGCACAACCTGGAAAGACATTCCAGGATCTGTGCTCCCTCTCTGCCCGTCGGTGTGTCAAGGGAATCCACATTCTGTATCTTGGTGTCTGTTTTAACAGCCCTGGGCTTTTGAAGTTCCTTAACCCTGGCCAACAGGACCGAAAGCTCTGAGACAAACCCGGGGGAATCTGTTGCAGACTTGAGTACAGAAAGGGCTGAAGCTGAACTGCCAGCACAGAGATCCAGCTCAGACCCAGCCCAGTCCTCCACACCAGCTGCCCAGCATCTGATCACCGTGAACAGGAGCCTTTTAGACTCCTCTCACTTTCTGCCCCCGCTCCAAGGATCCCTCTGGCCTCACCTTTTACCCAAGGGGAGTCAGAGCCGAGCAGTGAGATGCTGGGATTCAGAACTGACTTCCCAACAGTCTTCTCAGGAGAAATGGACTAGGAGAGAAAAACGTTTCTCAAAAATTTCCTTTATTTTCTTTTCTCTTTATCACTGCTGTGGTCAGGAAGCAGGTGTCTGCTTATTCCCACTCAATTTCCCTTCACTTCTCTTTCCCAGCAGCTTCCCTTTATGCAGAATTCCAGTGCAAAAAGGCCTGAGGGATGCACTGGGACTGCTGAGCACAGAACAAGGACTGGGCTCATGAAGGGACATGGCCAGTGACACCAAACTCCTCCTGATTTGTCCCCTCTCTTTGCTCCAGAAGGAGCAGAGTAATGAGAGCCAGGGCTTAGGATCTCTGTGGGTATTCCCTTCCATGAGAGAGAAATGAGGACTGAGGCTGTGTCTGAAAGTCATATGAGAACTGAATTAAGAGTTTTAGATCTCTAAGGAAAAGTGGGTGCATGGGTCTGACATGGAACATAAAGATGTGGAGACAGAGCCAAGACAAAAGTGGGAGAAGGCCAGAAAGAGGATTTAAAATTATGGCCTTAGTGATACTCTTTGTATCTCATACATACTCATTTGAATTATTAGTTTTGATAGGTCTGTCTCATCATTTTAAATTAAAACATTTGCATACTGATACCCAAGCAAGTGTTCCACTGCTTTATGGCTTCCCACTGGGCTGAAAGAATGAAAGAAACATTGACAGTTGCTTCTGAGGGCAGGAAGATATCTTAATTGTTAGGCTTTTAGATGGAAAAAAGCTATCAAAATTAAATAGAGAAGAGTTGTTGCGAGTGAGTTTCCTGTTTCAGAAAGTTGCTGGGAATATTAAGATTTGGAAGCATCTTATTTCCTCGCTTTTCATTAAGGGAATTTGGTGTCAATTTGTGTCAAATATTAGAATAATGATATTGTAGCAGGTTCATCAGTTGGGGGTTAAGGCTGATCAGCCCTTTCTTTAAGATAAGGTAGAACACAGCGATAATGCTGAATATTGTCAGATGATCTTGCTTATTTTTAGTGCTATGTAGAGTTTACTGAAATATGGAATATAGCTAGAAGTCATTGGAAAATGTGGAGTCAGTTTTAGGATCAGCATAAACCATCAAAGAAACTGCTCCTCCCTGTGCAGTGATGGACTTGGCTGGATTGCTGAACTCTCTCCATGGATCTCCTTTGATTTGCAGGGAGAGGAAGCTGATGATGATGACATCTACAACGTGCTCTCCACACTGAAGAGGTTGACCTCTTTTCACAAGTAGGTGGCTTTTTCCCTCAAAAATTGGCTCTCTTAATTTTCTTCTTTCAGTGAGTAACAGCAACATTGAATGTAAAGAAATGAGAAAATACATGGCCTGAAATATGGAGATGGATGGCTGATAGGTGCATTTGTCACTGTAACTGTGTGGATTAATCTGGGTCCTTGCTTAGTTAATGCCATGATTTTTGCAGATTTGATTTGCAAGTGCCACACCCTCCCTTGCACTAAATGCTTTTACACCTCTGGGTCCTGCTCCCCAGGCTGACAGTCAGTGCACAAGGAATACTCTCTCTAGCAGCAAACCTGAGCTTTGAGCCTCAGCTTAGGGGAGCCCTGCAGAAGGCTGTTTCTCAATGCCTCTGAGGTATTTCTCCTCAAAATTACAGAATTAATTAGTAGTAGATACAATCATAATTAATAGTTTCTGGTGAGAGCCTGGAGAATGGGGTTTCTTCCTGCAGTTGACTTGTTGGCCAAGTTTACCTGAGTGATTGTACAGAAACCCCTTCACTGAGCATGAACCAGCTTCTCAGGCTCGTGCTGCTCTCAGACCTCTGGGCACCTTCATGGCATGTAGAGCAACCTGGAGAATTTCACTTGAACTGTGAATTTTGCAGCACAGCAGAGAGACCTGATCTTCCCCTGCAGGAAGGGTTTGCTTCTGGGCAGTGTGTAAAAAACCCCATATGCAGGTGGCTGAGAGCCACAAAAAATTTCTTCGTTGTCACAAGGTGTGAGAAGACCTTCCCTCTGCTACCTCTTTTATTGAAATTGTTTTCAGTGATTTCATTTCTGTTTCTGTACTTAGCCTTCACTTAAACTGAATTCTGGTTCACTGTGTGAAATGATTCTATAACCATTTCTACTCTTTGTTTCCGTTCAACAAGAGTCCCACAAAGATCATTAAATTGTTACTAATTTCCATACTGTAGAGAGCTGACACGTGTAAATCAGGTTTTCAGTCTCTGTGGAAACACACAGGAGCCACCTCTGCCTTTCCGACTGGGGAAACCTCTAGTTCACATCCAGGAGAGAAGCACAAATCTTAAAGCTTTTCTGTGAGTCTCCCATATATATTTTTTCATTCAGAGTTCCAAATCTCTAGAGAGTTAATTCAGACCATAAAGCAAGCCTTGTAGAATAACACACAAATCAGGGTCAGGGACATCTACTTTCACCTTCAAAACCAGGGAAGAGCAAAGAATCAGAGCTGACAAGCTGGAAAGTATCATTCCTCAGCTAGTGTGTTACTTATCATTATAGTTTAGTGGGACTTTCTAATTAGTATTTGCTTGCATAGAAAGTGATGAAGCCTTTTCCTTACTGTGCTGTGCATGTTGTGATGTGGTTCCTTTGTGAAAGAAAACTATTATGCCATCCAAGACAGAGGTTTTGCTGAACCCTGAGATCGGGATCTTCAATTCGAAACTCACGTGAAGAGTTCTCGTCTCAAAGCATGGTGGCTGTTCCTGATACTGTCCTTGTCTGTCCTCAGCTGGGAGCCAAAAGAAATTAGATCAGTGGAAGAAGTTGAAATCATAGCCACTGATACCTTTCAGATCTTCTAGAAGTGCCCTGACAAAGTAGTTGCTAGGGCTTCGAACAGAAACAAGTCCCTGTCTCCTTCCAGTGGGAGAAACTCCACTGGACCTTTCCTGTGCTTCTGTTTCCTTTGTAGCTGCTGCTGTTGCTTCACACTTTAGAAAAAGAAGCCCAGCAAGGTGGAAAATACTTGGTAAGGGATTATGAGAAAAGCCTTCCAGACCAAAAGCTATACTGAGATTCCCCAAGCCTGAGCTAATCCTTTTTCTGAGAGGGTCATGTCAACAGAGGGCTCACAGCACACTCGTTAATTCATGTCTTTTCAGCAAATGAAGATATCGGTATTCCCATACAAATGAAATTCATCATTTAAATGTTTCCTTCCACATTTTCAGAATACAGTAATATATTTTCTTGAGATCTTCTGAATGGAATCCCTGAAGTATCCACTTGGGTCTTTTTACCAGCATCTCCCAGATACTCGTAGCATTTTTTTTAGTCCTTAAGTACATGGAGACAATTTTTCTGTATTGACTCCAGTCCAATTCTGATGGGTTTTCCCACATAACATGTCAGTGCATCATTTTGCAGTTTGTATGCTGCAAAATCTCAGCATTTCTTATTTACTTTATTTTGGTTAATCCAGTGCAGGACACACGAATCCCAAGCATCACCTCCACTACTCCAGATGTGCCTGGTGGTGCTGTCTTGCATGGAGAACATTGTCTCACATTTAGAAATCAGGATTGTTGGTGTCCCTGTCCAGTAGTCCTCAGATAACATATGGCATTGGATTCCCTGCTGCCCCCACACCGACTCCAGAAGCCTGCAGGGACTGTAAGGGCTCCTCAGATGTGTATCATGTGTAAGTGTGAGCAGGACATTTCCCAGACAAATGAATTCATGGTCAGACCAGCAGATCATCTCTTCCTCTTCTAGGAAACATTTATTTCACCTTTTTTCCAGTAGTTAGGTAGTGCATCCTTCAGACTAACTCAGAAGTTTATTGTATCCAGAAGTAGAAATGATGACAAATGAAACTTCACTAGAGAAGTTAGAGTATATCCAGCACAGCTGTTCAAAGCCCCAGGTGCAGCTTCTCTCCCTTTGTGCCTCTTTAAAAAGTGAAGCAGTTTTGTGGGTGGGGAGGTCACTTCTTCAAGAAGAAACGTTTCTAAGCTGCTTCTTGCCATGCCTTGAAGAAACACTGTGGAACTGGTACTTTCGCCTGCCAACTGCCTGGCAGAAACGTGCCCCAGCAGACAGGGCTGTCTAGAGGGATGAGAGCAAACCTCACATGAAACACTGGGCCTTGTTTTCTCTAATCCATGAACACTGACATGGAAGGGACTAAGGGAAAATTCTGTGCTGTGTGAATTTTCATTCTGGGAGCCTCTCTGTCAATTCTGTTGTGTCCAAGGTACCTTTATAACTATTGTTTTGGTTGCTAAATAGCTCAAAAGGGACAAAGGGGTACCAGAAGATGTCTAAATGTAATCTGGTGGCTCTTCCTTAAGGAAGTTTATTTTGAAAAACCCTGTGTAACTTGTATGGAGTTGGAATTTCTAAGCTTTGGAAGCTGCAGAGCAATCCCTGGGCTGAGCTGTATGGCCCTGGCCCCTCACAGCCAGGAGCTGAGGTGTCCCCCTGTGGGGACAGTGGGACAGAGACCCTGTGCCTGACAGGGGGTGTCTGACATAGAAAGGCAGGGATGAGACAGCTTTTCCTTTCATATTCTCTGTAGGATAATCTCTGGCTGATAACTGCCTCTGCACACCAAGGGGACTTTACTGCTTTAATTAGAGCTCTGTAATTAAGGAGGTACCACTGTGCCCTGCTGGCAACCCTGTGATTTGCTGAAGCAGCATCTGTGTCTTCATGTCACTGGTCAGGGGCAGTGCTCTGACAGCCTGTAGTTTATCTGGGAAACATTGGATTTTAGTAGCTCAAAGACCATCTAAGGCTGGAAAGTATTTTTACATTTTTTACATTTTTATTTCCATTATTTTTTAAACGTTTTCCTGTTGTTGTATTCATGGATTTGAATTGGAAGTCAAGATGCACCTTGGAGACACAACCCTGGAGTGCACCCTGCACCGCTGTCAGCACAAGGCCATTGCTGGTTGTGGTTGCGGTGACATTTTCCAGGACGGAACACGCTCCAGAGCAGGAAGTGTTTCACGTTGGGGGTTTCAACAGGATCCAGGCATTCCCAGCCCTGAGTTCAACCTCTGTCCCTTCTGGAACTGGAGAGTTATCCTTTCTCACTGAGCAGGACAGTTAATTATTTATACCCAGGCAGGGCAGGCACAAAGGGCTGGGAAGAGTGAGCATACCTTGGACAGGAAGGTGCTGGGGTGAGAGGGAGACAGATGAAAGAGGCTGCTTCATCTCATTTAGACTTAACCAGTTCAGTCTCAGTATCCCTTCCTCCAAGTGAATATTTTAATCAGCAAGTTTCTGATTATTCTGAGGTGGTTTGCTCTTTTGTAGGCATATTATAAACTTTCAAATTATCTCAGTTTAATTCCACTGCGGAGAAATGGGTTAAACCTAAATTTTCAGTTTGGAGAGTATTTTTGTCTTCTCAGGCAACCTGATGTTTTGCAGTTTCTTCTGTATTTCTCATTTCTGTATTAAAAAGCTGTATTATAAGCTGCTGGGGTCTGTAAGGCTGTAGAGGATTTGTTCCTAATGTCATTTGTGTTCCTCTCCGTGGTGAATCAGGTTGGTGCAACTGAAATGTGAAACAATGAGTGGGGTGGCAGCACCATCTCTGTCCCGTGTGTGCATAGATCATCCTGTGTCACTTCAGATATTCCGGGGTGTTTAACATCTAGTGATAATGTATGTTATTTTTCTCCAAATGAGACAGCAGAAAAAGATACAATTTTATTTTGTTTAAAGATACTGTCAGAGTTTGGCCATAGTTTCTGCTGCAATGCCAGAGGAGTGTGTTCCAGAGTTGTGTCCATGCTTAAAGCCAAAGAGCAAGGAGGCAACCCTGAGAAGGAGCTTGTACAAGGCTGCATTTAAGTAACCTTTATAGATGTGTGGTATCCCTGCAACACTTTTCCTGGGCTGTCAGAAAGCCTGATCCCTGCTTTCAGCCTGGTGTGCAGTTGCTGGGTTGTCTCAGCTGTGCAGACCCCCCAGAGCTCCTGGGCTGCATCCTGGCTGGGATGGGGGTTTGAGGAACACAACTGAGCTCGTTCTTTCCTCTCATTGCAGTGCTCATGATCTCACCAAATGGGATCTGTTCAGTAACTGCTACAGGCTGCTGAGAACTGGAATTGAACACGGAGCGATGCCAGAACAGGTACAGCAACACTGCCCTGCTTCACTTGGGTTTCAGGCTTCTAAAGGGTTTGGTTGTACAGAAATTCAGCAGATTAATGCTCTGCACCTTGGTTATTTAAGAAAAACAGTTTGAATGAACTTTATTCTGTAGTCAGGCACTGTCCAGGAGGTGAAAATTCTTGGATTTTTGAGGTACTTCTTTCACCTTTCTCATCTGTAAGGTAGGGAACATTGTTCCTGGCTGTGAGAAACAAAGCATAAATCAAGATGTTTGCACTGAAACCCAACACTGAAACCTTGGCTGCAGTTGGAATTATCACAAATTATTGTTGTGCATTAAAGGGAAGGTGGAAATTTATGAAAGCCAGGAAACAAGAACATCCTAGTAGAGTTCTTCTAGTGAACTCATCTTGGACTTTGTTTCTTCTTAGCTGGATTTTAGTTTCTCATGGATGAGCACAGGAACCATCTTATATTCTCCAAGGATTCCAGTTCAAACTCCAGAATTCCTACTCCAGCATTTGAAGTTATAATTTTATTTCAGTTAGAAGTTGTATCTCAACTTCACCTAGAAAAAATATTCTCATGCAATTCTGTGTAAGTATTTTGAAAAAGGACCCTGGTGAGGCGGCATTGCCACCCAGCATGTGGAGATCATGGCTTTGAGCTTAAGGAAAATGTCCTGAAATCTGAACTCTCCTCAGTATTTCTTCCTCTAGTCCACTATAAGGAGCTTGAAATTTTTAGCACTTCATAGAGATTTGAAATGTTAACAAAACATCATTGATGCTTTTAGGGGCACCATGAGTATGAGCCTGGTCTTCTCCACAAGACAATTTGTATTTTCTCCTTTTTTAGCAATTGGGCTACGTGTTCATTTAACAATGGAACAGATTTCTGGGGTGTTTTATTAGTGAAGTCAGATTTAGAGGTATTTAAACAGCTGCTTTTGAACTGAGATTTGTAGGTGCTGGTTGTACTTACTGCTGCAGCATCCCCCCTTGTGCTCCAGTGTAGTTTCTGTTGGCTCCCAGCACTTACACAGGAGGCTTTTCATCTGGAATAGGCTGGTTTCTTACTGCACCCAACTGACTAAGGGAAAACTTTGTATCCTTGGAATCAAAAAGTACTGTCTAAGGAGCTCCTCTCTCTTGGCCCCAAAATGTATTATAAATTTTAGAGGCACTGGTGTGATATTTCCACCGTGTGGATCCCGTGTTCCTTCTGTTCCAGATTGTTGTCCAGGCTCTGCAGTGTTCCCACTACTCTATCCTCTGGCAGCTGGTGAAAATCACTGAAGGCTCCCCTTCCAAAGTAAGTAGATATTTGGTCACACAGATTTCACTGATGAAACACAAACTGCCTAAAAAGTTGTTAGACCTGATTGTCTGTGACTCCACCCACTCTGCCATCATTTTATGCCATTTATAACACATGTGAAATGTTGATGTTCTGATTTTTTCCATATTTCAGGATCTATTTAACATCATGCATATGTCTAAGCTATACAAACAGTCTTTATCAGCATTTTATAGCTGATTTTTATAGTTGATTTTTATACTTTTATTGCTGAAGGTAATTGATGCACTTTATTGTGAGCACAGCAGTTTGCTGATAAGTATTGTTGACAGTGCTGATGATTAGTTGTGAGCAATACTGGTGCTCTGTGGAGCATAGATAGCTTCATGTTTTTGTGTAGTTACCTTACTTTTAATTGCATCTTTTGTATTGCAATAGAAATGTAAAAAGGCACTGGCAGGAAGGATTGCTGACAAAAACAACGTGCACACAAGTGTAATGCAGCCAGGACAATGTGACTTGTAACCTGTTTGTCACACTCAGCTGCTCCAGGGCCTGTCCTCAGCTCCTTTCTCAATCAGAGGCCAACAGCTGTCTTTTCAGAGCTTATCCAAAAGTAATACATCAAATTAAAATGCTATGAAAATCGAAGTAATAATTGTACTTCCCCATCAGCATCAAAATACAATGCTGTACTGAAGTGCTACTAAAGTAGTAAGCATTTTATGCACAGAAAAATTATTAAAATGCTTTGTAAATTCTTAGAGTTGTTTTGAATACTGACCTACACGGACATTTAAAAATAGCTACTAGAAAAAAAAAAGAATCATTAGTATTCTTTATTCTGGCTTTCATTCCCATTTCCCCCCTCAGACTCCTCCTTGAGCAGCAGAGCCCATCTTGCCTTGCTCTGAGTGCAAATGCCAGGACACAGAGTGTTCACTGAGACTCTCATCTCCCTTTGCTGCATTTCTCCATTTTTTGAACTAAATGCACTGAGTTTCTGCAGTGCAGCACAGATGGTGCAGAGTGAGAGCTGTCAACATTACTGAAGAAAAGTTTCGTGTTTTCTTGTGTCTGAATTATGGCAAGAAAAATGTATTTATCATAACCTGGAGCTGGGGACTGACACAGGGCATGGGCACAGACTCTGCATTTTGGAGTCAGGGCTTTACTGTCTGCAGTGTGACCAGGATGGTCCAGTTACACTGAAAGAGACTTGGTTTATTTCAGTGATTGCCATTTCATGTGGACAAGCTTAGTGCAATTGTTTGGCTTTGCCTGCTTTTCCAAAACAAGGTGCATTTGTGTGATACCTTGTTTTATGAGGTGAATGCAGAGCAGCCTTGATCTCTCATGTACTTCTGATCCTATGCTGATCCAGCTGAGACGACATGGCTCACAGGGGTGGAAGGGACTCTGAAGGGTTCCTCAGGAACGGCTTTTCGAAGCACAAGTCAGTTCTGCTTCTGGAATCCCCCATGGAAATTGAAATTACTCTGACCTGGAGAGCTCTTACCAACTTACAGTTTGGGGTGTCAACCCACCCCTGCAGAGCTCAGAGTGTTCTGAGTGCTTGGTTCAAGGGAAGCACTGCATTGATGCCCTGCAGCCTCAGCTGTGCTCCCAAAGGTTGAGAAGCAACCACTCACCTGGTGTGGCTGGAGCACTTTGTTCGGTGTGTTCATCTGTGGAGAGGAAAGTGGGAGCTGGGTAGTGGGGAAGGAAGGGAAGAAGATAAAAGATGGGAAGTCTAATGGGGAGAAGAGAATTTATAATATGTCATAAAACTAATCTTGAGTCCTTGTTTTTCTGTATCTCACAGATTTATGAATTTTTGTTCCGAGGCTCATGTTTAGAAGATGATTTTTTAGATTTCCCTTGAGCATCCAGGCTGAGAGATCAGAGATGAAGGATTGATTTGTGACAAATGTTCATCTGCTGCCAGCTGGGTCCTTTGTGTGAGTTCATGCTGGCAGTAGGAGCTGCTCTGTTTCACAGAGTCAGGCTCCACTTAGGCATCCAGTGCGCAGGATAAAGTATTTTACCCTTTTAGAATTGCAAGCACAGGAATCAAGGGTGGGAACAAGTGCTTAGTTTGGTCAGACCAGGCATATTTTAGCAAGTTTTGCATGTCTTAGGTGTGCTGTGCATCCATCAGGTGTATTTTAGAGCAGGGAGTTTGCAGGTAGGATGGGGGTTCTGCTAAGATTTCTTTCCAGGTGGGATTGTCCTGGGCAGAAGCCCAAACCCAGCCACATTAATTTCTGAGAGATACTTTATACTGCAGCTGCTGGGCATGTTTTGGATTAGGGCTGCCTTCCCAGGGCCAGCTGTGTTGGACTGGAGGCTTTGTAAGTGTGGCTGGAAAAACTCCACTCTTGTGTGTTAAATCAAATCAGGATCAAGTAATTTCATTGATTCATTAACAGCACAATTAACCTGCAGGCAGTGGATACATGTCCAGGATAAGTTCACCTGTAGAGCAGGTGGACCAGAGTACTGCACACCTTGCTAATGCTCATGAACACCCACAGAGTTCCAACTGCCCTCAGCTGTGCCCAGGTCGTTCCAGTCCCTCCCCAAGATACCTTACTTTTCTGTTCGTGTTGATTTATCTGAATACAGAATTCTTTATAAACCACCAGATAGACTGACCTTGATGTATTAAACTTTTTGTTCTGAAACATTCGTAATTTACATTCAATTTAAAATAGAGACAGTTTAACTGAGGAATGTATTGTTTTATTTTTATTAATTATTGCAGGGAAACTTTGGGTCAATCCTCTGAAAATTAATGACTTGTTTTACTCTATGGTCTTTTAACAGCATATTTTTTTCACAGCCTTTTTGCTGAATGTATGACATTATCACTATTTTTTTTTGCTTCCTCCTAGCAATTTTTTTAATGTTTATATATTTTTCCTATTTAATGTTGATTTTAGGAGGACCTGTTGGTGTTGAGGAAAACTGTGAAATCCTTCCTGGCTGTGTGCCAGCAGTGTCTGTCAAATGTCAACACTCCAGTCAAGGAACAGGTAAAGGGAATGTCTGGCACATGCTTTTGGAAAACTGTGAATGTTAAATTGGAGTAAAACTCAAAGACAACACTGTATCAAATTTAAAGTCAAATCACCTCTGGCTTTCTAAACAAACCTGGACAAACTCTCCCTAAGAGGAGCTGCATTAACAGCACCCTAAAGCACAGATAATGAACAATCACCTTATTAACAGTGGGGATTTCCTGGATGCTCAGGCTCGTGTCCAGCTGTCAAACTTCAGGAATCTTGGCTCAATCCCCTGAAATCCCCTTTAGACAATTCCTGGGTTAATAGATGGGAATAGACACCTTTGGGAGGGTGTTTGGGACCTCAGGTGGGCTGAATCCTTCTGGATTTTTTTCCATTAAATCAAAGGGCTTGTTGAAATAATTGTCTCTCTCTGAAGGGCACAGTAGCTGGTTTTGGTGAATATACACTGATTTATGTCCAGTCTGTTGACATTTTGTTTGTCTACAAATGGCATTTCTATCAGACCTCCCTAGATTTTGCAAAAACTGTAAGTAAGTGGCTTGTGGTATTTAAAAGATTATACTACTTAGAAGACATTTTTATTTCTTTGAAAGAAAGCTCTGCTTGGCATTTACACTCTGTTCTGCAGGTTGATAAATATAAATATTAAATGCTCAGAGATGTCAGTAGTTTATGTATTTCTAAAAGACTTGTGTGTCATTGGCTTTCAGCAGATTTAACTTTAGTAATTGGTTTTTAATATTTAGAGTAGTTACTCTTGGCATATTGTATTAATATTATATCATGTGAAAATACCATGTAGCTTCATGCAAATACCACCCAGTGCAGCTTAAGCCAGCACTGACATCCTTCCTGCTTCAGCAGATGGCAAATGATCCTTCCCATGGCTGCAGGGGCTTATTTATTCCTGGGGTGTATTAACACCCAGATTAATACATGTTCATGTATATTATCATGGGCTTGTTCTCTTATTGTTAGTGGCCACAATGGTTTTTTTCAGTGATAATTTAAACTTTTCTGAGAAGCTAGCTCCTTTGCAGTTCACAACTCTGTGAGGTTTTCAAGCCTCAGCCAGACAGACCCACCCCCAGCCAGGCCTAGACTGGCCCAGTCAGAGCAGGGTGGACTGGAGACCACACGGGGCCCTTCCAGATAACACTTCCATGGGGTTTTTTCACTCCCTTCCTTCAAATGTATATTTCTGTGAGTACAGGACTAATTCTTTGTTTTGCTGGATTTTTTTAGAGAATTCTATGTAAATTATATTGTCTCCCTTCCATAGTGAATTCTTATTCTGGATGTTCTTGCCAGAGGAAGTCTATGTCCATATCAAAAGAAGGACAAATATATTACATAGACTGAAACATTTCACATTTTCCTGGAGTGAGTGCAATAAATACCCTGTGACTGAGCCCACTGCTGCCTTTATGTTGGGCAGAAATCAGCACTGCCAGGGCATTGCTTATGTGCTCATTTTTACAGGTCTGCAGTGGGATGAGCTTAAATTCTGGTGAGGAGTTAGAGAAGGTGAGATCATCCCTGAAATGAATCACAACCCTTTGGAGCAAGTGGAGAAAAATCCCAAACAGCAGCATCTTTCCAAAGGCTCAGTAGAACACAATTTACAGTGATTTGCATCTGTTTATAAAAGAGGTGGTTTTTTTCTTCCCTACAAATTTGGCTGCAGTCCTTGGATCACAGGTAGATTTAGACTTCTTTTCATAGACAAGACAAAGAAGTTTAATATGAATCCTCCAGGACATGGAAGAAGTGGGAAACACAGTTCCTTGTTCAGAAACCAAAGGCATTCCCCAGGCGTTTACACTTGAGAGAAAATCCATATGAAAACTTTTTGCAGCACACAAACAACTACAGCTGAGAACAGTGTAGTGATGGCAGGGGATACCTGGAAATTAGATCAATGGTACTTTAGTTTATGTGTTATTTATGTGACCTGTGCTCTTGCCTTTCAGGCTTTCATGTTGCTCTGTGATCTCCTGATGATCTTCAGTCACCAGCTGATGACAGGAGGCAGAGAAGGGCTCCAGCCTCTGGTGTTCAATCCAGACTCAGGCCTCCAGTCAGAACTTCTCAGTTTTGTGATGGACCACGTCTTTATTGACCAAGATGATGAAAACCAGAGCATGGGTATTCTAAGCTTTCGTATTTTCTGCTTCTATTCATAACAGACACAGAAGAAAGGAGAAAATAGGGTTTGCTGATGAGTTTGCTCAGATGTGTTCAGAAGTATTCCTACTTTATTTTTGGGAGGTCTTAATAGGAAATATGCAATGTGGCTTCATTGGAAGGAGTAGGATGGAACAGCACACAGGAGAGAAATCCTTTAGACTTACAGGATCCTGAGGGCAAACCTTGCCAGCAAAGCTCTAAACAATGAGGGCCTTGAGCAATTCTGGTGTCACTGAATGAACACTCCTTGTGCTCCTCCCTCACCAAGCTCAGGACATCATTGGTGTGGCTGGAGACTGGGAGAGGAGAACCTGGGCCAGTGGCTGTGCACTGAGTGCTCTGTGCCAGGAACAGAGAGGATCTGGGGGCCCCATCTCTGCCCCCTCACAAGGATGGCTCAAGGGTCTGTCTCTGTCCAGGAGAGGCAGATTGTCATTTAGGCCTGGTTTTAAATAACCTGGTGCTGCTGGAGTCTGTTATAAACTGCCTAAGTGCAAGTACAGAGGTATCCAGTGTCTGAATCTTAAATAGCTTGGGACAAGGGATGGATTCCCAGTCAGACTATGGGAAGGAGCTGCTCAGTGAGTGCTGTGATGCTCTTTTGGGCATGTTTTCTGAATTTCTACTGTACTCAGTTTCTTGTGTGTCAGCATGAAACACATGTTATTTCACATATTTTAGGACAGCAATATGTAGGATTAAGGTCTCAAGACAATATCTTTGCTTTAAAGGTGGTTATGTAAGAAGATGCTTTTATTATATGATATATTTAACATTTTATGAGTGTAGGTTCATTTTCATTCACAGAGTGAAGTCTTGCATGGGAACTTAATACTTATGGCACTGCCATTCAATGTTAATGCTTCTTACAACTGGATTTACTTCCTGTTCAGAGCCATTGATTCCACATCTGAAAATCCAACGCAGGCAGAAGAAATATTGCTGCTTCTAATTTTCCTTTTGTTAATTATTTCTAGCATAGTAAGTTGATGGAGCAGCTCCAAATATCCCATGTTTGAGAAGTTAAGCAAAAGCATTCAGCAAGAAAATAAGTGACTGAGTTCCATGTGGATCATGATCAAGACTCAGGACTACGGACAGTCCTTACTCAGTGGTGTGTCATGTTCCCAAACTTCCCTAGGAGTTCTGAAGTAGACAGGACTCAAGAATTCCCACTTTGAATTTTAGTTTCTCCAACAATCCTTCCTGCTCCATGTTCAAGAACTGATTTTTTTTCTAAAAGCTCCTGCTGCATAACGTTCTTTGGAACACAACGGGTCCTTACAAACATTTTGTTGTTTCTGCTTTCAGAGGGAGATGAAGAAGATGAAGCCAACAAAATAGAAGCTTTACATAAGAGAAGGAACCTTCTAGCTGCCTTTAGCAAGCTGATCATTTATGACATTGTGGACATGCATGCAGCTGCAGATATCTTCAAACACTATATGAAGGTACAGCTCTGGCCACTCTCCCAGTCCTAACTGAGCACAGAGTAGTGTCAGGGCCCCTCTTTCCATCTCTTCCAGGGCAGGAGGTAAAGCTCAAACACTTCTGAAAGCTTTTTGTGCCTTATTTGATTTTTTGTAATAATCTTTCCTTTCAAAATTACAGCTGCACTGAGCAGCAAACCTCTTCTATCCTGTATAGCAGGAGGGTTTTATTTGGAGCAGCACCAAAAGCTGGTCCTGCCAGATACTGAGTATTTCCAGAGAGGCTCCTGCACCTCAGATTCATTCCTAGAATCCACATTAAGTTCTCTGTTCAATGTCATGGGTCACTGGCAATCTCTCAGCTCAGTGCTGCCATGAGGAGACAGGTTTTTGTGAGGGAAGGTTGTGTTAAGCAGGGCAGCAGTAAAACCAGCTCTAAAGGGTACTGCTGCAAGTGGGTTTGCAGGAAGGGAATGTCTTAGAAGGCAAACAGGAAGCATCTCTCTGTAGTAAAGCAGGCAGGAGCAGCATTTCAGAGGGAATGAAAATAACTGGCTGCAAATGCAGAAACATTGTTGAGGCCGAAAGAATATTGTGGGGGGAAAAAATATATTCTCAGCCTGGAAGTTTTAATGACAGTACAGACTTTTTTACCCAAATGGTCAGTACCAGGAGCTGTGCTTTTCAGCAGCCACACAAAGATCAGCACTTGATGCTGCCTAATTCCTTACTCCATTTCGTGGCCTCAGGGAATCCCTTCCTTGGCTCACTGTCCCTGGAGCTGCACAGCTGTGCTGGGGTCTTGAAGGGGGTGTGGGGTCAGTGTCTTGTACCTTAGACTTGGGTCATCATCATCAGGCTCTCCATTAGGGGCAGGAGATACTCTTTTGTTTGTTTTTCAATGTGTTTGTTACAGAAGTAACAAAAAAAAAATACAGACATTTCCTACCTTATCACTGGGTGCAGTTTGTTTTGATATTGAAACATTGCCTCCCAGTCGCCAAAAATCTGGATTTGAGACTAATTTTTGTGGCAACTGTTGCCTTTTCAAAACAAGAATTACAAACAAGCTTAGGAAAATTGTAAAAATTGTATAAGAGGTTCAATTTAAGGAGGTTTCTTTCACATTTTTTCCTAGTACTACAATGACTATGGGGATATCATTAAGGAAACCCTGAGCAAAACAAGGCAAATTGATAAAATCCAGTGTGCAAAGACACTCATCCTCAGTTTGCAACAGGTAAGAGTATTGATTTTTGTTAGAAATGGCTCACTGCAAAAAATCCTGGACAGGATTTCCTCCAGTGCCCTTTACAAGGAAGCAGAAATGCTGCACTTTGTGAGGAGATGATCTTGCTCCCAGTTCAGGCTGTCACTGCTCATCTGTCTCAGTAGTCCCTGTCCCCAGAAGCCCACACTGGCAAAGGTTTGGTCAGATAAAAATGGGAGGAAGGCAGAGGAGAGCCTTGAAGGCCGTTTGATCCAAGCTGATTCGTGGCATTTGTGTACTGGTCCTAGTGAATAAGAAGAATTAGTATGACTTTTTCTTTTATCATTTCCTGATTTGTCCGAATACTGATTGATTTTTCGAATTTCAAGCTAATTAAGTCTTCCAATATTGTTAGATGTGCTTTTTCCCCTAAAAAATTTGCTTTACATCAACCATAAATTACTGGGTTGTTGATGAAATCCATCTGCCAACAGCACAAAGAGTGGGCTGCACTAAATGCCCCTTAAGCCCAGCTGTAGCCACTGCACAGAGAAATTCCTTCTGTAAAATTGGATGTTCTCAGATCAGCTGGGCCTTCCAGAATTCACTCCAGAGTTCTAAGGGGTTTCCTGTAGCAATTTGGAAGCTGAGAGAGGTCTGTGGAAACCTGAGAAGAACAGATGCACTTCCAGAAGAATCAGCGAGTGTCAAAGCAGCTCCTGTCTTTAAAACCTGGAGAGGAGGAAGTGCCACAGATCAGTCATGGAAAAAATAATTAGACAAGCTCTTTGCAAGTGCCTGAGAGATAGGTAACAGCCAGCAGGAATTTGTCAAGGAGGAATCATGTCAAATTAAGCTGCTGACATTAATTACATGGCACCAGAGCCTGTGGAGATCAGAGGAACAGTGGATGTAATGCAGCTTGATTTGATATTGTCACTGACACTCTCCTGTGATATCCTCATTAGCCAGTCAGGGAAACGTGGGGGGATGGCAGTGCCAGGAGACACAAGTGCTGGAAGCCAGCATTGGGGGTGGGAGCAGCAGAGCTGGGCAGACTGGCACTGAGGTGCAACGTTCAAAGGCCCTGCTGGTCTGATGGATCGTGGAGGGAATTAGGGAACACCATGGGAATGCAGGAGCTCCCTGCTGAGCTGGGAGAATAACAGATGCAGTTCAGCGAAGGTGGGTCAAGATTCTAGTTGACTTACTGTCCACACAAGGACAAGATGGGGCCACTTGGCAAACAGCAGTTGGACAGAAGGAATTCTGGAAATTGCCATGGCCTCTGTAACATCTGTGAAAAAAGTCCTTGCAATGACCACTCCCAGCTGTAACAGTGAAGAACAAAAGCCTTTCTAACCAAAGTGTTTCCCAGCTCCCAGATTTTAACAGCTGAACTCTTCCTGCAGCTGTTCAATGAGCTGGTTCAGGAGCAAGGTCCCAACCTGGACAGGACGTCTGCCCACGTCAGTGGGATCAAGGAGCTGGCCCGGCGCTTTGCCCTCACCTTTGGCCTGGATCAGATCAAGACAAGAGAGGCTGTGGCCACACTACACAAGTGAGTGGTGGTAAATAAACCAGATTTTTATATTACGTCAAATTAAATTAACTTCTGTTCAGCATGCTCTTTTTAAAGGTACATAATCTCAGCAGGTCCTGGAGTAATTATATATATTTGTTCTAGTTTATGTGGAAAAATGGTAGGGGGTGTACATGTGTGGATGTAAACAGGAAGAAGAACAAGCTGCTCCCTCATTATTTGTTGGAATTTATTGGCTTGGCCATGTTTGTTTATCTCAGGTAAAGCCACTGATGTTGTACATACCTGTGTGGGTGGTGTCTAACAACTGAGCACAGTTCTTTACCCCACACCACTGGGGATTTTGGGGGCACCAATGGCTTTTATAAAAATATTCCAAAAATATTTTAGAAATCTTTTCAAGTGGATTGATTTTTTTTTTATGGAACCACTACACAGGAAAATGTAGAAAGGTGCTGCTAAATTTAAATTATGTCTGGGCAACATTTTAGTTTGTTACAAATGTCTGAACGTGTTAATATTTCTTTACTGTAGAGATGGCATAGAGTTTGCCTTCAAATATCAGAATCAGAAAGGACAGGACTATCCACCTCCCAACCTTGCTTTCCTGGAAGTGCTCAGTGAATTTTCTTCCAAACTCCTGCGACAGGACAAAAAGACTGTGTAAGTAACACCCTGTTTTCTCTCTGGGCTTCACTGGGCTCTGTTATCCCCGTGAGATGTGTTCCAACTCTCTGCTTTGAGGTTTTCACAACCTAACAGGGGCTGTAGAAAGTCCAAGGGAGACATTTTACACACACTCATCATTTGATACTTTGAGGTAATAAAAATAAATGGGAAAAGGAAAAGCAGATCCACTGATGAGGTGATT
Source organism: Serilophus lunatus (assembly GCA_013399895.1). Classification (NCBI taxonomy): domain Eukaryota; kingdom Metazoa; phylum Chordata; class Aves; order Passeriformes; family Eurylaimidae; genus Serilophus; species Serilophus lunatus. Next base: position 303,892 of record VXBA01005910.1, on the reverse strand, counting down.
TTGAGACCTCCCAAAACAATGCTCTTTAAAATTTCCTATGGGGCACAGAATAAAAAGCAGTCTTTTTCTCAGGCTAGAAGAAAAAAAAAATGAAATGTTAGTAGTGCAGGGAATTTAGAGGCTGTAACCACTGCATAACATCTGTTTCTGCTGGATAGTTACAGAAAGTGTAGGTATGTATTTGTTGTTTATTTTAATGTATTGGAAGAGGAGTCCAGTGAAACATCAGGCAAGCACTATGTGCCCAGTGTAGAACTGAATTAATTGCATAACTTTATGACCTAAAAAGTGCAATTACCAGATCTACTGATTTATGGTCATAGATATCTTTCCAGTCAATTTTGTGACCTCAGTGAGTGTAAGTCATAAATATCAACCATAAATACCTCAACTGACTCTGTCACACCTTGCTGTAGTTTTTCTGTGAAGACATTTCTTTTAAAGGACTTTTCTATAAGGGTTAAGATTATGAACATTTATCTGTATGATAACAAATACATCTTGGTTAACTTTGTGTAATTTTTAATGTACACACACTTGAACCAATTGAATTTTTTCATCATGTCAATAATTTGTCAATTCAGCAAACACTGTTGAAGAAATAGTTCAGTGAGGATGGAAGTGGGATAATCCAGTTGGGCAAACCTGGCTCTCCATTTGTGAAGCTGCTCCTAGTGCTGTATCCTGGAGTCTTGTCAGTCTCTGTCCTATTCTTCGGGACAGGGCTGAAGGGTAACAGGATTCTATGACTGTGGATTCTCTGCTAGTTGGTCTAAGTGCCACTGGCCTGTTTCCTGTTTATTTCAGTGAAGCTTCTCCTTCCTGGACAGTCCCCCTTCCCAGGTGTCTCCAGTGTCTGACATTTGGGGTTACATCACTGTGGCCCCTGTACCTGACAGTTCAGTTTAACCTGGTCCTGGGCATGAATTCCGTTCTTCAGGACACTTTGTCCCTCCACCTTCAGTGTTGCCATTTCAATTCCTTCTCCAAGGGTCTCCTGCTCCCTGGTGCCCACACGCACAGCCTGGCTGCTCCTGCAGGACTGTGGTGGGACCCATTTCTCCCTGTTTTCCTGCCTTTACTCATCTCTGTGTGAGCTATTGACCTCAGCTGAGTCTGAAGATCAGTGAAAGGAAGCAGGTCCTCTGGGGCATGATTTATCTGACCTGTGCTAAACTGCTGCTTTAGGATGAGTTCAGACGTGCCCCAGGTCCCACTGACTGTGGTGACTGTGGAAAGAGTTGGGAGAACTTGCTTGAATGTAAAGATTTCCCTGGAGATGCCTGCACTCCTGCCCGGAGAGGCCTGTCGTGGCCGCAGTGTTCAGCTGAACTGGGCTGGTGGGTTTGTCCTTCCCTGTAGCTCCCCCAGTGCACAGGGATTCTCCCCCTCCAGAGGTGCTGCCTGTGCTCAGGAAGGTCCGTGACCACCATCTGCTGGAGAAGTCCCATGTTCAGGATCACTTCCTTCCCTCCCTGCCCAGGGACCCTCCCAGACTCACTCTGGGCTCTTGCCTGGAGCCAGAAGTGCTCGAGAATGACTCTCACAGTCCTAGGAGCACATGGTTGCCTGTGCCAGAAGTTCTCCAGCTTGGAATGGGACTGGAGAGGTCACTCCCTGCCTCAAAGCCCAAATTATGTGCCCGATACAGGTGTCAGCTGCCCCTGGTCCAGAACCTTCCTGCCAGAGTCCAGCCCTGCTCTTTCCCAGGGCTCCTCTTCCTCCTGCTTTGCTGCTGGGTTTTTATCTGGGGAGAAGAGGGAGATGTTTCCAGTTTGGGAAGGGAGCAGCAACATGGGTTTAGTTCAGTTTTCCTATCCTGTTTATTTGTTTTGCTTCTTGTTTTATGACTGACCTCCAGAATTAGAAATAACCATTTATGGATCTATTCAAATCTATGGATTTTATATAAAACTGTACAGTTAAGGTGCCAGACTCGTACAGTTGGAGAAAAAAATTTATAGTAATACTTTATATGGAGTGTTTGTATTTATATTTCAATAATAGTCTACTATTTACTAATGTTTTATACTAAAATCCACAAGGCAAATACAGAGAGGGAAATCCTGAGGGATTAATCTAGGACAGAATAGAGGTGATTGTCCTTGGAGGCATTTATTTCCATTTAATTCTCTCAGAGAGAGACTGTTAGCTTAGATTGCCCAGTGGGTGTCAGATGAGGTGGAGCCTCAGCCTGGGTGTTCAGAGCTTCCACCTTTGTCAAAGCTAGTAAGAACTGTCTGTTGTGAGGCTCCTCCAAAAAGCTGAGCAACGTGTCTCAAGTTTGGCATCTGGGCACTAAAGGACTCCCAAATGGGGTCACTTTCCTCTCTCATAATTTGGCCCTAACCATGGACTCTTGTTCTGTAAGTAAAAGTTGGAGGCAGGAAAAATTCTTACTTTCCAAGACTCTTCTGCAAATAGATTCTCAAAAGTCATGAAGCACTTGAGTTGCACTGTTTGGTTTTGTAAGAGGTAATAAACCAAGAATTTCCCATTAGTTTGGGAGTCAGTGCACAAATGAAAGGGGAAGGAAGAAATCTTCACAATATTGAATGAAACAATAGACAGGAGCCTGCTGTTCTTTGAGCAAAGTCATCCCATTCACTGAATCAAACCAAAACCCCAGGAAAATTGGGTGTGACTGTTACCCCCAGGTATGTCCAGTGTGGCTCCTGTAACAACTCTGAGCCTGCAATGAGCTAACAAAGGAAAATGCTGTATTTCACGTGGAATGTGTGGGGTTCACTCCCACTGCTGACAACCTGGCAAGGTGTTTTTAAGGGAAATTGTGACTGAAGGGTGCAGGAGGTGAAGCTGAAGGACCCGAGTTCTCTTACCAAACTTCTGAACGTTTGGCTCTGAAGCCTGAAACTCACTGGAGTCACTTTTGTGTAGATTTGCAGGTTCATTTTGGAGGTTACTTCTAATACCATAATTAAATAACCAGTGGGAAAAGCAAACAACTCGTGTGGCCTGCAGAGCAGGAGGGGGTTATTTGATTCCTCCCTGCAATTCACGCAAAGTGTGCACTGGACTTCCCACGGCACTGAACCAGATCTTCAGATATTTTCTGGAAAAACAGCTGCTTGCATTTGAGGAAACTTTTCCTCGTTGCACAATGCCGAAGGATGCCCTGCATCCTTGCAGGGTGACAGGAATGCAGTTTGGGTGCTGGCGTCTGTCTGTGCTTGCAGTGCTGCACCTCTGGACTTACTCCTTGTCCTTTATTTGCAGTCACACCTACTTAGAGAAGTTCCTGACGGAGCAGATGATGGAAAGGAGGGAGGATGTGTGGCTCCCACTGATTTCCTACAGGAACTCCCTGGTGACGGGTGGTGAGGACGACAGGATGTCAGTGAACAGCGGGAGCAGCAGCAGCAAAGCCTCCTCCGTGAGGAACAAGAAGGGTCGGCCCCCACTGCACAAAAAGAGGGTGGAAGGTTTGTCTCTCTACCTGTGTCACAGCTCTCCTCCTCTGGGGCCCCTGGGTCTGTCAGTTCATGCAGAAAAACAGGAGAGTTTCTGGAGGGCAAAACCAAGGCATCTGTTCTGCAAGTTGTGTTGGGCTTGAATGTGTCTTTGTGGGGAGCACCATTATGAGTTCTCATTTGTCTGCACCAAAATTGGCAGGTCAGAACTGGTAAAAGCTGTTCCTGGCACTGTAACAGGTGTTTGTAGAATCTCCTGCTCCACGCCTTCCTCACTCCTGGCCTGAAGGTGCCTGTGCTCCCCTTGGTGGCTGTTGTTCATTCACAGGAAGCTGGAGCAAAATTCTGAAATCCTCAGAAATTCTGCTGTGGATCTGGTTTTGCAGCCCCACTGGACAACACTAGAAACACCGTTTTTGTCTCAAAGGGTATTGATACCCACTGTCTGCATTTACTCTTGCTGGGACTTCAGGCATGCTCCTCAGGAATTTGGCTGTGACAGCAAATTTCTTACAAGGCTGCATCTGATTCTGGTCCATCTGTGTGATCTGCTGTGCACTTCTGTGAATATTAATTTATTGTTCCACTACAGAGTAGGTGTAAGTGGGATCTTTAAACTTCGGGGTGTTTTCCAAGGTCAGTATCTATGGTAGCAACTCCTCAGTAAGGAATGTAATGCCAATTTCCAAAAATAATCTTCAAGAGTTTTCCCCTCTGCACTTTCAGAGCCATGTCCCTTCTCCACTGCAGCACATGTTGAGTCTCTGCACCAACCCCTGTTCCTCACAGCCAACCCCAAATGTAGGTGGATAAAACACTCGGTCTTTTCCTCAGACAGTATCCCTTCCTTCAGGATGCCAAGATTTTCACAGAATTCAACCACTGAGCTTTCTTTCTTTCCTCTGTTTCCATTTCCATTCTATTTTATTGTATTTGACCAATATATTTTTCTTTCCCTGGGAAATGCAGTAGCATCTTTGCTTCCCTGTAAGGCAAGGCTCAGTTTTAGGCATTGCTTGCCTTGTGCTCTCTCGTGCCCCCTCTTTCAGTGATCACTAGAAGGGAGAATTACTTTCCAGTATTTTGCATTTGAGTTGCTTTATTTTTTCTTTCATTTCCATTCTAAAGTATTTAAAGTAAGGGCAAGGTCACTGCAGAAACTGTCCTGGCATCAAAGAACCATCTCCAGTCCCCATGGTGGTTCCTTTCTCACTTAAATGCAGCACATACAGGACTGGAGAATATTCCCTGCTGCTCCTGAGAGCAAACGTGTTCTGTGACATTTCTTCATGATGCCTTAAGGAAATCAGTAGGGTTTTAAAATAATCCTTAAAAGAGATTCAGAGGTACATTCAAGAATAGGCAGCTTTATAGACAGCCTTTATGCCCAAAGGGTAGTAAAAACATAGGAGGAATGAACAGATCCATGAAGATCCCCATCGACGTCCTCACCACACGTTTCCTGTTAGTAAATCTGTGATCTTGTCATCTCCAGTCTTTCATTCCCTCCAGCAACTTAACTTTTTTCTACATGTGTCAGGCTGCTCTGTCCCATCCGCCTCAAGTCCCCCCGCTTCTCTCTCTGCTTTGCTCCCTTCCCAATCTGAGCACAACATCCCACCTGGACCTTCAGTCCCCTTTAAATTCTAATCTCTGTGTAAAGTGCCCCCTCTCTGCTCCATCAGATGGTTCTGGCTGACAGTTCTAAAGATCTGGGCTGACCACATTTTGGGGTTTATGCTTCACCCTCAGTGTTTACCTTTATCCTGGTTGCTGTGAGGCACACATGAGATTAACAGTCACATGTTTGTAAACTCAGGAATTGGGGATTACCTTGGTTAGATGTGTGCAAGATTTACCCAGCACCTGAGGCAGTGCTGCAAGATGATTTTGTTCAGTATTTCTACTTCGAATTGCTGTTATTGCTGGGAACAGCTGGTAGTAATTCTTCCTTAAAAGAACAGAAAATCAAATTAGAGCTGAAAAACTTACCATCTCATGGTTTCCCCAGCTGATCCCTTAGTGCACTTGTTTTAGTGCGGCCCTGCAGTTCTCAGGAGCACAGCAGTGACCTGTGTTGTGTCTCTAGATGAGAGCCTGGAAGGCTCCTGGCTGAACAGGAACGAGACCATCCACACTCCAGGGACCCTGCAGGCACCACAGCTCACCTCCACCGTCCTGAGGGAGAACACCAGGCAAATGGGGGAGCAGATCCAGGAGCACGAGTCGGAGCAGGGATCTGAGCAGGATTTTCTACACAAGTAAGTGTTGAAATTGCAGTATTGATTACAGGGAGCCAGACAAAGGAATTGCTTACAATTTATACCAATAGTCTGAGCCTGTGGCTCCACAGGTGCAGTTTTATTTGCAAAACCACCTGGAAATGCCTTGGCTATAGCTCAGCAAGGCTTCCGTTACCTTCAGGTTCCAGGAAGAATATGTTGTGATGGAATAATAGTAGAAATTGCTCATGTCAGTATCATCTCACAGCATAACCATGCAGTCCTGCTTAAATCCTCCCGGGGTCCCTGGGCTGGTTTTAAGACACATAGGTGTTCTCCTTTCTTTCCCCCTGCCCTATGTCAGAGTTCAGGTTCTCTTGCTGAACCAAGGGGTTTTTCATGTCCAGAAGAATGCTTGGTTAGGTTGTTTTCCCATGGCTTATCCCATTTATCCTGTCAGTCGCTCAAAAGGGCACAATGCAATAAACCTGGTGTGGCTCTGGGAGGGCTGCACTGGGTTTGCTGCTGTTCCCTTGTGCTGTGCGCACAACCCCCCCCCCCCAGAGGCATTGCTGGCATTCCTGGGGGAGCCTGGAAGGTCCTTGTACAGGGGTGAGGAACTGGCCCTGATGCTGAGCAGGGTCTGTGTGCAAAAGCCATTTGGTTTTCACATTGTGTGACATTTCTGTTTTTAAATAGTATCAGTTATTAATTTGGAACTTTTCTTGCTCTTATTTTGCCTGATCTGAAACAGTAAAGTAGGATTTAATGATAAATTGTACAAGTGCTCCCACTCCAGGTGCCTGTCCCTAATGAAGCAGCAGTGTCACCATTTCCACACCTGGTTTTATTGCAACAATTATTGGATTTTTTGTGCACGTACAGTGAGAGGAGGCAAGTTGTAGAAAGGAATCCAGAAGACTTGTACAGTGATGGGTGTAATTATCCTAATCTGAAGCGTGGCCGGACACACAAGGTGTAGATAGATGCTGTCTGTAACCCTGTCCTGTGTCAGTCCCCAGATGCAGATCTCGTGGCTGGGCCAGCAGAAGCTGGAGGATCTAAATCGAAAGGACAGGACAGGAATGAACTACATGAAAGGGAGGACTGGAGTAAGGCACGCAGTGTAAGTGCTCCCAGTGTCCTCCCCACCTCAGAGCCCTGGGACAGGACACTGCTGTTGAAATGTTCCCTGTTATGGGTTGAATTAATTTCTGTGCTGTTACAACCCCTGTGAGTGAAGGCAGAGAGACAGTTTGCAATGCTGGGATGGATCCAGCCCAATGTTCCCCCTCTGACCACAGACAGACACCAGTGCCTGATGACAGGGCTTCCAGCCTTCCACTGTTTCCATTTCCTGGGGTTTCCATGATTTCTCTGTTACATCATTCCCTGTGATCTCTTCCCATGAGCCTGTTCCTGTGTCCTGCACAGCATCTTTAGCCGGGGTGTCCCCCCAAGAAGTGATGGAGGGAACAGGTGGTCACCACACGCTCTGGTGCTGAATTCCCAGGGATTTACTGGTGATCCTGGCAAGCAGTGTCACTCCTTCTTGGAAAAGGGCAAGCAAACACACAGAGTTTCTTGCCCTTTTCTTGCTGGGGACAATTTTAATTACTGGTTATGATGCTGTTACATGGGACTTGCTGCTTCAGCCTCTGCCAGTGCTCGGGTGGGTTCTACAGAATATTTTCTTCCCATGGGTATCAGAGTGTGCTGGCTCTACTCAGCCAAAGGGGTTTTGTGTGGGCATTCAGGGACAGGATTTGAGCATTCACAGCTGGGAATGACTCTCTTTATTTGGTCAGACGAGGTCTAATGGAGGATGACGCTGAGCCCATCTTTGAAGATGTCATGATGTCTTCACGAGGCCAGCTCGAGGACATGAATGAGGAATTCGAGGACACAATGGTCATCGACCTGGTCAGTAAATCTGAGTAGTGGCAAGGTTAAAATGGTTGAAAGACAATTTAAAAGGAGTTCTAGAAGTGTCAGCAAAACTTTCCAAAATGTTGAGCCTGATTTCCAGTTGTCTGGATGTGAAAGAGCTGAAATAATCCCAATGCTCCCTAGAGCCCACAGCTGCCACTTGGCCCAGGGGATTGGTTTTCACAGACAGGGAAGTCTTGAAAATTTAGATGCTGATTCAGTTGCAGGGGCTGAATACTGAGGTTAGTGCCAGCGTCCCTGAGAAGGACAACACCAAGGGTTTAATCCTCAGAAATAGTATCTTCAGTACCTCTTTCTGTTCTTAACACATTTTTGATCATGTCAGAGCTCCAGTTTCACCGTAAACTGAAAAGCACAGAGGACGGTTAAGAGAGTTCCTGTGCGGTCTAGCCCTACAGCCCCAGCACAGGAACGAGTCCTTATCCATAAGCCCAGCTCTAGGATCCCCCACTCCTGCAGTAAGGCAGCCTTTAGGGAGCTCTGCTGGTGCGGGCACGGGTGCCCTCAGCGCTGTTCCTTTGCAGCCGCCGTCGCGGAACCGGCGGGAGCGGGCGGAGCTGAGGCCGGACTTCTTCGACTCGGCTGCCATCATCGAGGACGATTCAGTAAGGCCTGACTGCCCTGCCCCTCCCTGCCCCGGCCCCTCTCCACACCCCCCTAACTGCTGTCTCTCCCTCCCTTTTCCAGGGATTTGGCATGCCTATGTTCTGAAGTCTGCTGAAGACGTTTTACAAACTTGGAACTCTATTGTTTAGAGCTAGAGGCCTATATACTGTGATAGCTTGTATGGAAACCACATTTTTGATGTGATACGGTTTGATTTTTAACCAAATGATTGAGGTCAATCCCTTTGTGTAGTGATGCAGAGAAGAGGAGCTTCTTAATGACACACAGGAATGTTGGCCAATCCAGTCACCTCAGAAGGGCTGACCTAGAAAATCATTTGTATCCCTGTTCTTGACTGTCCTAATACAGTTTTGTTTTTTTTCTGGATGAGGAGGAAGTTTTAAATTGTTAAAACAGCTGTCAAAATAAACACTGTTCTACATATGTTTTCTGAAAACAACATTGAGTGAAAACAGAACTTTTTAACTTTATTTTTCTGCTGTACAATTTAAAACGGTTTTAACATTTGCCTTTTTATGTTTTCAAAGCTAGCCATTTTTATTAAACCTATGCCTATCAGCCACTGACTAGCAAGGATGCTGTAAGCAGGTCATTCTGGCTACAGAAAAGTGTTTTTGAACACACTGGATCTGATTAACATTATGGTACGCTCATGTCCTCTCCCAGGCATGGAGAAGAACACTCTCAGAGGAGAGGTTAGAATTCTAATGACGTGCATCTCTGCCAAAAAATTTCAGATTCTGATATGATAAACCCAGATTTTATACTCTTGAGAAGATTTATTTTTATTTATAATGGGACATAAAGTAAGAGATGTCCATGAAGCCACTTTTCCAACAGATGCTGTGTAACATTCATTTTATATAGCACATGGGGACACAAAAACAGTAAATTTTCTATTGGTACTTGCTCTGTGCATTTTTAGCAACTTATACCAGCAAATAAAGTATTCTCAGTAAAACACACAAACGGTTCTCAAGTAATCACTTTGCTGTTTTTACTACCTACTTCAAGCCTGCCAGCCCAAGGTACATAAACAGCAACTTTCCTATTAAAAAAAAAACCAGTCCAAGGGTGGGGGAAAGGATCACTTTAGCATACAAAAAGTAATTTTACTGTACCATAAAGCAAAGTCTACTTTCCATGCCGTAAATACCCTTTCCCGCTATTTTTGTAAATTAATTTTGCCAGTTAGAAGTACTGTATGTGCTGCATAGAAATTTGTGCTTAGATGGTGAAGTTCTTAAGCTTACAATGGAATACAGCTACATTTTCAGTGTTAACTGTGCATATTGAGAGTAATTCTTTGGGAAAAAAAATTAAGATTTTTCAAAAAAGCTAAAAACATCCAAAAAAAGGCAAAAAAACCCCAAAATATTCTGAGCTAATTTATTGTAATAAGAGATTTTTCAATGTGTTCAATAATTTGGAATTTCATTATGCTTCTCTTCTATGACTCTGCCTAGTAGCTGCTCCTCAGTTAGACGGGCCTGGCACAGCAGTGCTGGCCATGCACAACTCCAGGATCTCCAGGAACTGGCCCCAGAATGTTACTGTTCCTTCTGCTCTGCACCAGTAGCAGCTGAGACACAACCCACACTGACCCACTTGGAGCACAGCAGTTTCAGAGGTGCTTTTTTTTTTTTTTCTTAGTAACTGCAGAATAACCACGGAGCTTTTTCCTGTTCAGGAGCTTTTTTGGAAACCAACCCAACCCCTGAAAGCCCAGGGCTGAGGGCACAGCCCAGCCCCAGCTCACTCACCTGGGGCACTTCTCAGACACAGTTGCCAAAAATGTCTGGCCAGGTAATTCAGCCATTCCTCCCTGTGGGATGGGGGATGTTTGGAACCGAGAAGTAGCTGGAACTTTATAAATTGTTACAAATAGTTATCTCCCCTCCTCTGTGCAGCCCAGCAGGCACAGGGATGGCTGCACTACCTGTCTCACCATCACTCTGTGAGCATAGTGGCACAACAGATGCTGCCTGGTTTGAGTCAGTCTCAGACAAACCTTGTGCTTCACAGTCCTCTGTGTGGAAAACTGATTCCTAATTTAACATTGTAGAATACTGTATAACAAACATTTACTATCACGGTACCTGCAATGGGTCTCCAGTTCAGTTTGCAGTCAATAGGTTTTTGTATTATGAGTGTCTCCTTGATTGGTTTTGCTAGTAATTCTGTAAATTGTACATTTACAATATGAGGTTTTTTTTCCTTTTGTACAATTTAAAACTGATGCTTCACCTTTCATTTAATAAACTATTCAAAATCATGAGTATGATGAGCACCCTCTTCACTATAACTTTCTTTTAAAGGCTTGTTTGGACCATCACATCTTGTCATCCCATTTAATAACAGGAATTTAAGGAATTATTAAAAGAAATGCTAACAGGTAGTTTTCATGTAGTCCAGGCTTCACAACCTGACTCTGTACCACCATCTTACCCCCTCAGCCTCAGAGTGATGGAAAACCCTCTCGGGGCTCTTCCCCCTCACCGTGGTGTGTTTTTGGTTGATCTGGGGGGGTTATTGTGAAGGTTACTGGGAAGGCCCACGCCTCTGGGAGAGGAGCTGCATTGTTAAAACTTACACTTCCTTGAACTGTCATGAATTTTGAGAAGAATGTGCCTCTCCTGCCCCATTCGTCAGAAGTGACCTGGACCACGTGGGAAGCAGCACAGTGGGAAAGGCTTGGAAGGTCCAACAGCTAAACAGTTTTACAGATTCCTGAAATGGAACATCCTCCTTACTCCCATGTCTCAGAGAGCAAGGTGCCATTTCTGGCCAACCTATGAATGGTTTCATCTCTGATTTATCACCTGGCCTACTACCTAAGGAAAAAACCCACCTGAGTTAGGAAAAGTAACAAGATGCAACAGGTGAGGAATAAGGATAAGACTCAAAGTCTGAACTGCTCCCAAGACACAGCCCAAGTGCTCAATCTCCTGCTTGTAAGTTGTGCTCAACTCATGATGCACCAAAGAACACAGTAAGTTACCTTGCTCAGTTCAAGGGGCTGCTCGCTGTTGAAAGGATTTTGTTTTCTCTCTCTTGTTTTTGTAGGTGACTGCAATTCAAGAAAATCCTCAGTACTGTGGCCAGAGCAGCTTTCCAGCCTGTTTCCAACACGTACTGGTAGAGCAACTGACTGCTTGGAAATCAAGACAGAAAAGCCAAACTCTTGTGCTGGCAAGGGCCTGGAGAGAGGATGGAGGCTGCAGCACTAATGAGGTTGGGAAACAACTGACAAAGTTGTACTTTCCTCTTTGTGGCAATGATCAAGTGGGTTTCTCGCTGACTCAGGCAGGCTGAAGGAGCTGTGTGTGCATCACTTCACTTCCCACTGCTGCTGCCTCCAAACCTGGCAAAGCCATCACCTGCTCTGTTTTGCCTCCAAAAAAGCCTCTTGGGCTCCACAAACCCTGAGTAATACTGACAGTTCTCACAGTTAACTACGACCTCACACCGTTCCAGTAACCCCCAGTACAGCAACAGTTCCATTCAGCTTCCCTTGCAGTTGCAGCTGGCTCCGTCCCCTGAGACAGCAGGCACAGACACATGCCCAGAGCCCCTGTTTGTGCTGAGGTACAGCCAGGTCTGTTCATGCAGCTCCTTAAATGTGCTGCAGCCAGGACACCCTGTGTCTGGAACCTGAATGTGCTGCCTCCCCTGGGGAGCTGGAATTCCTACCTGAAATGATCCTTCTGTGCTGCTGTGCTTTTAGACGATTTTTAGTTGTTGTCTTTTTCCCCCTCCACAGATCCACAGCTGTACTTGCTGCACTTAGCTGAGAAGTGGCCATCCTACCTCTTCTGCTGTGCTCGGGGAGTGCAGAGCAGCAGCTGCCATGTGCAGGTAGGGCAGAGCTGTGTCTTACAGCACTGAGTCACTGCAGCCCCTCCCCGTGCCTGGCAGCTGCTAAAAGGGGACAGTGCCTGGGCCTGGCTGCCTTTGGGGCTGGAGGGAAAATGCAGCTTCTGCTGAGCTGAGGTGACACCTACTGCTGCAGGTCGGTGCAAGTCTGGCAAACAATCACAGGGAAAAAGACCTCTGGAGGGCTCTGTTGCAGCCTCTGTTGAGGGAGAAGGAGTTTCAGGTACCACCCACCTCTGCCCTCAGCCTGGAGCTCTGAGACTCACCTGAGACCTGGCCTTGCTGTGCCTCGGGACAGTCTGGCAAGAGGAACAGAACAGGTTAGGCTGAGATCAGCACAGCCTGGAATCCAGGCTCAGGATTTTCCTGCATCACAGACTCAGAGAGGAAAGTAGACATGTGGACATGGAGGAACACTTGAATGTAGCACAAGGGGTCAATTTCTGAGCAGTGAGGTCACTCAGCTCTGCCTGAGCCACCTCCAGGGCCTGTGGAATGAGGGAGCCAAGGGAACATTTAACCTTGAGCAATTAATAACAGCCCACTTGCAGCAGGCACAGCAGAGGGTGTTGATTATTAACCACCTAAAGGGTTTGGAGAGGTGAACTGTCAGACCCCAGAATTAAATGAAATATATACTATGATTTATTGATGGCAAAGTCAAAATGAAAAGAACCATTTCCATTGCCAAGCAGACCTCCATTACCCAGAGTACTTGTGTTCAGGACAGTGCCACATGTCCCCCCTCACAGTGGGATGTTGGCATGTTTCTTCCAGGGACTGGCCTGGGATTTGCTGGCCAGCACCTCCAAGTCGTGGCAGATGCGGGTGCGGGTGGTCGAAGGCTGGATGATGTCATCAACAAACCCTGCAGAACATGGAACCAGAAACCACCCTGACCAACCAGGAAGGGTGTGCCTCTAGGCTGTAACACCAATCAGCAAAATCAAAACTATATTGGGAATAAGTTCACAAGTAACAACTTAATTTAAAACAGCCTGAAAAGGAAATATTCCTTTGCCAGTAATTTTTTAAAATTTAAATTTAAATTGCCTTCTAGAGCACAGTTACTGCTGCAAAGCTGGAGAGTCCTGGAGAACGTCACTGAACTGGACCCTACCCTTTCTTCAAGCCACTGCTCTGCAACTAGGGCTGTCAAACCACTGGCAAAGCACCTGTGCTAAAAGGAAGTTTTGAGATGCTTTCCACCATCTACAAAATTGAAAATGCACTTTTCAGAGCAGTCCCCACCTTCCACCAGGCTCTTCCCAGCTGAAGTTGTCTCTACATGTTTGCCTTCACGTGCACAAGCTGTGGTTAAGCATCACCTTTCTGCCTCAGGTACAAATACCTTGCCAAAATAACTTGTTGATTAGCAAAAGGTTTACTAATTAGCTACAAATGTCTGTCTATGCAATGGCAAAGCAAACAGGGGACACAGAGTGGGAGATACCCATACCTCTCATGGCAGCAGGAAAGGGGTTTGCAAACTTATCCACGTACTCCTGCTCCGCGTTTTCCTCTTTTCCTCTGAAGATGATCTGGACAGCGCCCTGGGAACACAAGGCCTCAGATCAGGAGCCCTTCCACCCCAGGCTCCCTGCACTGAGTTGCTCTGGAGAGTCCCCCTGTGCCCTCTGCCCAGGACACCTCATGGTGCTGCTGCCCTGGTGGGAGGGCCTGGCCTCACCTTGGCTCCCATCACAGCCACCTCAGCCGTGGGCCAGGCATAATTCGCGTCTCCTCTCAAGTGCTTGGAGCTCATCACGTCGTAAGCACCCCCGTAGGCCTGGAACAAAGCCAAGGGAGTCACTGCTGAGACATGACCCTGCAGCAGGAACAGCCTCCATTCCTCCTGCAGCTTTTACCAGGCCAAAGATGAGCGACTGGGGCTGAGATGAACCTCAAGGAGAGCACCAGCACCTCCATTTGCTGCAGCAGCCTCCTGGGACTGGACAGCCTTCAACCAGAACCCCTGGAGAGCTGCTGGAAACCAAGACCACTGTCAATGGCAGGCAGGGAGGGATTATGTGGATCTGGACCTGCAGGCCTCGAACATGCACACAAACCCAGCAGTCAGCGTGCTTCTGGAATTCTCTGGCTAGGGAATGCAGCACTCAGGCTCTGCAGTGCTCCACTCTGGAACTGGAAGTGCTCCAGACAACAGTGATGAACAGACACTGTAGGACTGCAGAGCAACCTGCAGTGCAGTCCCTTGCAGGGCAGTTCTGAACACTGCAGCAAGGCTGCAGGATTGACAAGCACGGGACGGAGACACTCAGAAGAATCACAGAACGCAAACGAATGGAAAAAAGAAAGTTCTTTTTTCTTTTTGCCATGATAAGCCAAAAGCCTCTCAGAAAAATGAGGAGGGGCAGACCAGCAAGGAAAAGGGTAACCCTGAAAGGACGCAGAGCTTATGGAGCAAGGTGTCAGGTACCTTACGGAGAGAGAGAGAAGAAATGAGGTAGAGTGAGGTAGAGTCCGTGGAAGAAGAGAAACCACACGAGCCTTAAAGCTGCAGACACAGCAGAAGACAGATGCAGTCAGTGCTGGGTTTGCAGAGGGAGCTGAAGAGGCAGGAAGAGAGAAAGCAGATTTGTTGTGTGCAAACAGTGGAACAGGCTGGGGAACACAGGACAGGTGAAGACATTCTGAGGAGAAAGCAAAGAGCAGGAAGAGGAGGCTTCAGAGGGGTGCAGAGACCAGAGGAAGGAACTGATGTAATGGTCTGGGATAGAGGAATTGGCCTCTTGTAACCTGCCCCAGAGGGGACAAATAGAGATGTGACACTGTCAGAAAGCACAAGTGAGACAGATGGAGGAAGCTTTGTGTAACTGAAACTGCCACCAGTGGAAACAGAACTCAACAGAACTCTGGAAGAACTCCATGGGATTGTCCCAGCTTACCTTTCTGGTGATGACAGTGATTTTAGGCACAGTTGCTTCAGCAAAGGCAAAGAGTAGTTTGGCACCGTGCCGGATGATCCCACCGTACTCCTGAGCTGTGCCTACACAGGACAAACACTTCTTTCACTCCAGGGAATTCACAAAACCCCATCATCCATACCAGCAGCAAACCTGCCCACCAGCACAGCCCTGTTAACATCCTGGAGAAGGCAATGCCAGGCAGTGTTCCCTGAGCAACTGAGCAACTCCAAAATCCCTGACCAAGAGCAGCACCCGTCTGTGTGCAAGCAAGGTCACCCGATGGTGCTTTCCTATGAACAAAATACACTGACAGCACTTTCACATCTAAATGTGACTTAGCAGTGAGGAACCCTACCTACATTCACTTCTGGTCATCCTTCAGGCCAGCCCAAGGTGATGGTCCCTAAAGGACAGTGGGTAAATTCCTCTGTAGGATTCTCACAGCAGGTGCTTCTGAAGAACAGTCACAGGAAGCAAATAGGAATGTAAGTCATTCCTGGGTTGGACTTGGAATCAGCAATCCCATGGAACTTACTTCTAGGATTTCTGAATTTCAGACCACAAGGTATAACTCTACAATTCAGCAGTTTAATCCACCTACTGACTTGCTTTCAGCAAATGAAAAAAAACTGGGATCTTTTTAATGGATGTGGGTTTCTAGATGTAAGATTTTAAGTAAAAATTCTTTTGTGAGATTCAGTAACTTACTTGGTAGTGTGCCTGGTGGCTTGACTTTAATGCTTCCCTCAGGTGTCATTTCAGTGTCTGGTAATTTCTGCCTATACTCTACTCTTGGTTCTTGCCTTTCCCTGCAGCCAGTGGGACCTGCCAGGGCTGCAGCCCCTTCCCTGCAGCAGGAATCCGAAGAGCCAGGTCTCCATCCCCCCAGCAGCAGCCTGAGCACAGCTGGGACACAGCCTGGACCCTGGAGCTGGGCAGCACTCACCCCTGCGAGCTGTCCCAGCCTCAGTTTATAATTCACATTGAGGATCACAATGAAGCCTCAGGTCTCCTCTGTTTGACTTTCTCTATTTTATTCCATTTATCTATTTTCAAGCCAACATTCTATTATGCAATGTTAAGTCACTACTTGGAAATAACTTGTTCTTGGATTCTGAGCCATTGCTGTGGGGTCACCTGAAGAGAACCAAGGCCCTGCCTGGCCCATGTCAGTGGGGAGAGAGGACAGGGCCAGAGGGGAGAGGGAGGTTCTGTGATACCTTTGGTATTGCCCCGTGGTTAAACCTGCAAACTGCAGAGTCTGAACAGTGACATTTGGATGCTTTGACAGCTGTGGAGGCCTGGAGGTAAATCCTGGTTTGTACAAGTGTTAACAGTGTTAATCATGTAACATTTATATTCCTCTCACAACCTGTTTTCTAACAGGTCATTTCAACATTTTAACTTTACCTGTACTGAAAGCAGCCCTTTCCTTCCTGATGTACCTGAAGCCTCTAAAGCACAGGAATTTTTACCTGAGCAGCGCCTTGGAGCATGAGAGAACCTTTCGGAGACAGGTGGGGACTGTGTATAGCACAGCCAAGAACATACTTTTCCCCGCAGGCTCACCATGTCACACCTTTGGGCAGCAGGTGAGGCAGCTTCTCATGCTGCAGCACAGCCTGGAGAGCAACATGTGCCAGTGTTGGCTGAGTAACCCCAGTGCTGAGCAGATCTGGTTGGAATGGTGCCACAGCTGCCACTGCTCTCTGCCCTGGGTCACCCCAGCCTACAGAACAGGATGGAAACCAAACAGCACCCACAGACACAGCTGAGCAGTTAAGGGAACGTGGAGTCTCATTGTAATAAAGGCATCTGTAACTTGCAGAGATTTCAGCATGACCTGTCCCTCTCCTCAGGGAACCCCAGCATAGTGCTGTGGTCCCACCACACAGTGACAGGAGCAGGACAGTCAGGCATTATTTCACTTTCCTGCGATTTTTTGCACATTTCTCTATTCTTTTGTGATTACTACTGTACTTGGAATATAGAGTTTCCATCCCCAAAACTGGAATTTTAAAGCCTGGCTTATATAAGTCTATTACAGTAGAGGTTTTCTCACAGAGTTCTTACAATGTGTTTTCAGCAGCCCCACCACCCTGCAAGGGCAGGGCATACCTGGCAGGAATCCGGGGACATCCACAAAGGTGATCAGGGGGATGTTGAAGGCATCACAGAACCGAACAAAGCGGGCTCCTTTCACCGAGGAATTTATGTCCAAGCACCCTGAAGTTAAGAACACAGAGAAACGTGTTAACAACTCCAACGATCTGCAGTAATTCAAGGCAACTCAAAAAAATCACACTAGTTCAGCTGTGTTGTCTTAAAAGAAAGGAAAAGCTTATCTGGAGATAATGTGGAAATAATATGCCAAGAAGTTTTCCTGGTTTAGAACTAAGATTACAGAACAAGCTTCTTTCAAAGGCTTATTTATTTTTTCTGACTCCACTGCACAAAGACTTTCTATCCCAAAATGTAGCAATTTAATTACATTCTCATAATTTAAAATATTTTTCTGTAATTTTCTCTTTATTGGTTCTCCATTAAAAACCCAGAAGTCCAATAATATTTTGAGAAAGCAGAATTTTCGGTAAACACACTGCAAAGTGTTTCTGTTCTGTTTCACTGCCATTTAGAATTGTAATACACACAATTATATGAAACCAAAATACATTTTCTACAAAAGCACCTATGTGAAACATTAAAAGCAGTTGTTAAAATTGAGAATATCAAGTGAAGATTAAATTACTGTTAAAACGTTTCTGATATCCTGAGAGTCACATTACGTAAAGGTGACAAAAGAATGAAGCATCACAGTGGGCCATGTGATTTTCCCAAACAAAAAAGCACGGAATTAAAAACAAGGAGCAAACCAGAAAGTTCTGATTAGAGAAGGTCAATTTACCAGATTAAAGAGAGAAAGCAAAATCCCTGGACAAGGGATTTTAAAAGGTTGCTTTTAGCTAGAGCTGCACATTGTACCTTCATATCTAAACCACGTGAGGCAACAGCCCCACACTTGGATGTCTGGAGGCTTTGCACTGTTGTGGCTCCAGTGAGATAACAGAGTCACCTGACCCTACAGAGGAGTTTTAGGGATTTTACTGCAGTGGAAACAATGTGCAGTTCCCATGTTGTGACTATTCCAGTTAATTGCAGGGGAGCTCTTCCACCACACTCTCTGTGAGATCACCTTGCTGGGCCACTGAGGAAATGAACTGGATTTCAGCTCCTTTCACAGCTCACAGGTGCATCCCAGTGAGATTCAGTGATGGGGAAACAGTGAGGGTGAGTGGAGGGGCACGCAAAGCAAAGCTCCCCTCAGAGCAAGATCACCTCCCACAGCAAAGGGAGACCCCACAGAGGCACAGACACGGGAACAATCTCACACTGGACTAACCTGATGCCACTTTGGGCTGGTTGCCCACTATCCCAACAGTCCGTCCATTCATCCTGGCAAATCCAACCACGATGTTTCTGGCATAGGATGGCATGATCTCAAAGAATTCCCTTTCATCCACAATCTGCAAGGAGAGAATCAGGCAGAGCCCTTGTGAGCACAGACAGGTGGAGAGAAACACAGGCAAACAAACTCACCTTAGTACTGGAACTTAAAACTTTTCAGAACTTGCAGAATTTTGGAAGAAAGAGAGGGAGGGAAACCTTTTAGTCTTTGCAGCCTTTGTTCCAGGAATTAACTAGTCCTGCACTTAACTACCTAAACTGTCAGTTAAGTGTTCCACATTTCTGACTGTAGTGAGCCCTTTCCCTGGCTTCTAACAAACTTCAGATGTTAAGAATTACTTTCTCACATCTTAATTAGCGGCAGACAAAGAACAGTTTCCAGGGATAAACCAGTACTTGCTGGAGCTCGGAGAGTCCCCATGCCATTTTTAAATGTCATCTCTGTTTCTCTGCACACCTGTGGTGGCTGCACTTCTCCCTGGGGCTGAAGTTGAGTGTGTGCTCTGCAAGGGGACACCCTCAGTGCACAAAGCACATCCAAATCCACATGATCATAATTATCCATGGAGCAGTAGCGACACCTACACATGGCTGCCCAGGCTCCTGTCAGGATTCCCTGTTTCCAACTGCTCACGACAGCTGTGCCCACACAGACTGCACTCTGCCAGTCACTTCGTTTGCTCAGCCTCAGAAAAGCTGTGAAAAAGGTAAGGATTATTAAAGTCGTTTTATTTCTTTCCTTCATACTTCTCAAAATATGTGGGAAGGTTTGGGGTTTTTTTCCTAATTCACTTAAGGACTTTTTTTAAGTGCCACCTCTTAACTTTCAGTACATGCAGTGCTGGTGCTGAAATGGAAGAATCCAGAGACTAAAAACACCCCGAGTTTGGTTTCTCCACCAAAAATGAGCATAAATGCAGCCAGTTACAAACTGAAGGTGTTGACTGAATGTGCATGTGGGGAGAGTCAGTCAAAGGGAGCAGCAGAAGGGACACATTTTTAACATCCTACAAACACAGCTGAGCTGCTCCCACTTGAAAATGGAGTCATTCCTGGCTGCAGCAGCCCCCTCAGAACCCCGGGGGCATCTGCTGCTCAACATCCCAGTGGGAGAACCAGCAGCTGGGAATCTGAATATTCACAATTCAGACTCCCAGGGTCCTCTAAAGGGGCTCTAACAGCTTCAGGTGATCAAACTTATTTACAACCCTGTTCTCTGCCCAAGCCTTTACAATGTTAAACTGTTTAATCTGGAGCAGTGAAGTAACTCGAAGTCAGGCAAGAGAATTACCAGCACTGTCTGTGCTGCATTAATAAAACCTCCATTATTCACACATTGGCTCTCAGATTTTTAAAGAGATTTTAAGATGTTCTGTTCCCTGCCCTCCTCCCAGATCTGCCTCACTTAATGAAACACTCTGGAGTTGCCAAGTGCTTGACTTGTAATTTAAAATATATATACATTCCTGTATTGTGTGTGTACATAACTAGCATAAACAGAGGAGGGGAAACATTCACGTGCACTCTGGGTAGTTTATTTGACAAAAAGTGACAAAAATCAAGACAGAAATAACAAGGTGCAGGGAGGGGGCAAGAGACAGAACTCAAAGGAGAAGGGAGTTTCAACCCCAGAGAGAAAACTGAATTACAGCCTCTTTCATCTGCAGAGTTGTGTGTGCAGCATAAGTTATACCCTGAAGACAAAGCTTGGGATTCCTGTCATCTGCTGAAACCTTTGTTTCCCCTGCAGTTTTTGTTGTCTCTTCACTCATGGGTACTAAACAGGTAAAAACAGCCACTTGTGAAGACTAAAATAAATAAATAAATGCTACTATCATTCTTCAGTGCCACTCTGCTGGTTTCTGTAAATTCTTTAGACCCAGAATACAGTATGTGAGCAGTGCCAGACTTACGGAGTGTATGATATCCAGCATGTCATAGGCTTTGGTCGATTCACTCGGGACAACCGTGTCCAGCTCTGGAACCAGACGGTCGCTGTGGAGAGGGAGGGACCCACGTTAGTTACACGACCAAAACCTTGGGTAAGTAATTCCACGTCTCAGACTTCATAGGAACCTGCACAAAGACAGGGAGAAGAACCAGTTCTGTCGCTGAGGCAGCCTGAGCGGCCTTTCCCTGCGGGAGCCCTCTGTGCCCTGGGGACACGGCTGCAGGGGGCACTGGCGGCCAGCGGGACACGACCCTGGCACAGGGAGGGGCAGGGCAGCACACGAACACCTTCCCCAGGGGCTGCTGGCACAGCCCTGCCTGTCCCCCAGGCCAGGAGCTGCACGCTCACCTTCCCCTGCCCACACCATCACCGGGAGTCGGAACACACGGAACCAAGGAATCCTTGCCGTGCTCATTTCCCTTCTTCCCAGACAAGCAGATTCGTGGACAGGGAACACACATGCCACACTCTCGGTCCCCTCTGCTCAATGGCTGCATTTAAACCATCTTTACTGTTACTCCTCTCAACAGTGACACCCTCCCTGCAGTTTCCCTGTAACAGGAGCTGCCTCCCTGGCAGCAGCCACAGGATCAGGTGCCTCCAGCCCTGCTCACATTACCCTCACTGAGGATCCACCAGCACTGGCAGCCACTGGGCCTTGGGGTTCATGATCAGTTTCTATGAACCACAACTGAAAGGCTTCAGGGAGTATCATATTTGTGCTATTCCATCAAAATACTGATCTGTGATCTGTGTTTGTTATAAAGGGTGTTTCTGTGGAATTCCTACTGAATTACTATTGTAACAATGCCATGATTTGGGCATTTAGAACAGGGCAGCACAAGGCTCTAGACACCCAATCTAAGCCAAGGAAGTGACCTGCAGTTTGTCAAGTCAAACCCTGATAATGCAGCCCCAGGGCTGGCTCTGTGCTCCCTCAGACACACAGGACAAGAGGCACAGCCCTTGCTGAGAGGGTAAGAGATACAGCTATTAATAGAATAAAGTGGACAGAAACACTTCAAGTGCTTTTTCCACATGATTACAAGTATAGCAGACAAAAACCTCCATAAAACAATCTAACAAATCCTTAATCTGGTGAAGTCAAACTGATTTAAGACTAAACCCCCAGTTACAAAAAAGGCTAAAACTTTCTTGTCCATGAAGTAGATAAGGATGTGCTCCAAGTTCTGTCTGTGACCTGTGGTACCCCAAAGGATAGGCAAAGTGGAAACATGAAATTATTGCTCCCATAAATTTACAGTGCTGCTGAGTGCTCAGGGAAACTAAAACAGCATTAAAATAACTATCATCAGCATGAAGGCATTATCCAGGATACCACATCTGAAATCTCCTTCAGACCATCACAGAGAGGACATCTGGAGCTTGCTGCTGCAGTCACTGGGCTGCAGAGGTTGAGAACTGTGTTTCCTACAGACGCCACTTCTCAGGGAGGAAGTGCTGCTCATCATCAAAGCCTGGGACAGCCAGAGACACCCCCACCCAGATGGACAGTGCAGAAGTGAAACTGCACCTGGTAACCAAGAGTTCACAAAAAGCTCCTCCAGCAAGGTGTAGAGACCCAGACAGGTAAAAATCACGTCGTGCAACACCCCAAATGCAGAGAACTGGACACCCTCCAAAGGTGGGGGACAGTCACATTGCACAGCTTGGTACTGTAAGGCACTTCTAACCCTTTAACATGCAGGCACAGACAACAAAAACCACCACCACGAGTTCCAGCAGCCAACACTGACATTTTTCAACACCAAGAACTTACTTACCTTAGAGGGAAAAACAAACCAACTAAACAACCCCACCAGCCTCAGGACTTAACACTGAAGACAAAAGTAGGTTACATTTGATTTGCATCTTTTGTGGCAATGGTGTGAAAATGATGCAAGAAGAGAGGAATTCCTCTAGAGAAATGGGCTGGGACTGGAGCAGCCATAAGGATCAAACACATCAATCCCAAGCAAAAGGAGTCTATTAGGATGTGCAGATGGAATAATACCAATCTATGCATTAGGGCCACAAATGGGAGAAATATTTGAGATGCTGCTATAAAAACAGGCAGATTTAACAAATAGATCTGTCTTTACATTTATAAATGCTACTAAATTGAAGTTCTCAGTACAAATTGCATTTATTATACTGTGATCCTTTAATAGTGCTTCAAGCTGTGAAAAAGATTGTCTCCCTTAAGAAATAAAGAGCTAATCTCTTATACATTAGTAGCTACAACAGAACTGACAGCTTCTCACAAGAAAATAAACTGCCTGTTATAAAGTACATCAATTTAAAAAATGGACTGTTGTTTCTATAATGAAATTGAAACACCATAATCAAGTCTATAGGGAGTCATTATCCCACTACAATATGTTGAATGCTTAGAAAGGCCATGATAACCTCAGAGAGAACCCCCAAACTTACCAATAATACAAGGGATTTGCTTTGGTTTGTCACTATCAAACCACACCAGTCTTAAAAGATTTAAAGATCAACACCTTAGACAAACTTATGACCAGTAATTAATTTACCTGTCTGATCATTCTCTAAAAGCAACTGGTGAGTTTCTCTATCCAAAAGTGACCTGAGTATTTCAGGTACCAGGTCAGTGATTTGCGAGCTCCATCCCAAACCCTTTCCCCAAACAAACTGTGGCAAAGACACTGCAGAGCTCAGTGAAGGATGGAAAGAACCTTCCCCACCCACACGTTGAAATCTCTGTGCACGTAAAAGCACCAGACACATCACACACGTGGGAGGACCAGAGAGGGACAGATTCAGGTGCCCCTCCCACACAGGAGGGGCTGAGAGCCCCCAGAGGGTCCCCTGTGGAAAGGGCTGAACTGGATGTTCAACCAGACCTTGGGTCATGATGTTTTTACTCCATTGACATTCTCTACCAGTTCCAGCAAGGCTGCCCACTCAGTGTCCCATGCCCCTTGCTGGCTCAGGCTGTCCCTCCAGGTCCTTAAAAAATCCCTGGATAAAAGTCCAGACTGCCAGTTTTTTACCCTCTTGAAAGTCTTTCCTGTACTACATTGCCAACTGCACAATGAGCCCGAGACAAGCTCCTAACACACAGAGCTTTCTGCCTCCTTGTTGCTTCCCCACCTCTGACCTTCACAAGAACTTGTCCAGACACAACTGATAGAACAGGGCAAGTCCTGCCCACTCCTCACTGCGCTGTTTTCTGCCTCGCTCACTTGTTACGTGGAACTGTGGGAGTCCACCTGTCCAGAGACTGTTTTACCCCATGTTCTGTACACAGCCTGCATAGCATCACTCTCAAAAATCAAATCAAACCTAACAGTGAGCAGGGATGGACACGTGCACATTGGAACACTTCCCATCTCCACACACCACAAGCCCAGGTCCCAGGCACAGAGCACGTGTCTCTCTGCTCCCCTGGGCCAGGGAAGCCCTGGAGTTGGGTGTTCAGAGGCAGACCCCTCTTACCTGGGATCATGGCATTCACACACTGGTGCTGGGTCCCGGTTGCTCAGAGGTAAATAATTAAAGAACTCCCGGAGATTCAGCAGAGCATCGATGTCATTCTCAAAGGCTCTGTGTGCAACTCCTGCACAGAGACAGTACAGCAGGGAGGGACATTATTGTGCAAGGTTTCTTTTTCAAACACATACCAATGCAGACACAATTTTTAAACCTGAGCTATTAACAACCAGGACCCTTAAGCCACCAAATTTGACCAGTTAAAAATATCTAGAAGATGCATGGCTGCATCAGAGTTCCTTTGTAAGAGGTCTGGATTGTTAGTCTCATGCTTAAAATAATGTGAAGTGGTTTATCAGCTGTCACAGCCCTAGATGGATCCCAGCCTTCTGGAAGCCTGTTCAGGTTACTGTGCTGCTCTCGAGCCCTGGACTGCAATTTTTTTTATAAAGTCTGGATCTGGGCAGCATCTCTGTGTGTGGTTTTGCTTCATCATCACACAGAATTTGAGATCCCACAGTTATCTGAGCCTCTAGAAGATTCATGACTCAGAGTTTTCCCAGAGGGGTAACACAGGAAAAAGAAGTGCTTCATCTCACACTGCCACTCAGTTTAGAGTTAAGCAGTTCAATCCAGCACATTTGTGAGCAAATAAGGGATTTCTGGAGAATAACAAAAAAAAAACTCCACCCCAGGCCAGCTTTGCTAAGCCCAGTCTTCCCACTTCTAGACCTTTTGTGGATTTGCTACTTTCCCTTCCAAATCCCAGAACTCTCCCACTTTTCCTGTTTTGTGTTCCATTACTAAAACAGACCAGCAAGAGCCACATACAGAAGCTGTGCTCAGGCAGAGCTTTATCACTTCAGACTCATCTGCAGGAGCCAACCAGCCATTTAGCCAGAACAACTCTCAATTACTCTGCATTCCATGAGCACGTTCAGGGGAGCCCCCAGCTCTCACCAGACACAGTAGTGTGTGTCTTTGCACCCCCGAGCTGCTCCTGCGTCACATCCTCATTGGTGACAGACTTCACCACATCTGGGCCAGTGATGAACAGGTAGGATGTGTCCTGGGGAGGGAGAAAGGCAAAACCACACAGTGAATGCCAGAGTCAAGCTGCAAAAGCACCTAGTAACAGCCATGGTCTCTAGAGACTTTCCCAAAATAAGAAAAGAGTAAAGCAGAAAGGTGGATTTTTAAAAAATTCTTAATGTGTTATATTAAAAATTCACCAAAAATGCAGTTATCTACAAGTTACTTGGGAAAGTTTTTGTTGTCTTTTCATGCCAGATAAGCTCAATCCAAAGCAGGAGACCACCTCAGAAAATACGCCTTCCTGAGAGGTCAGTGCTCCCAGCAGCAGGTCAGGACATACCCCCCCTCACCTTGACCATGAATGTGAAATCAGTTAAGGCAGGAGAATACACGGCTCCACCAGCACAGGGACCCATGATGAGGGAGATCTGGGGAACCACCCCAGAACACTGCACATTTCTCTGCAATAGGGGGAAAAAAGAAAGACATCTGGTGTTATCAACTGAGGCAAAGAGTTTTACACAAAGTTGAATTAGTGCTGTCCAACACAGATGGTCTGGTGTCCAAAAAAAACCACTTGCCTTGCTCACTGTTCAAGGGGATCACAACTGACTCCTGTGACTGTGCCTCCCAGACTGCACTAACCCAAATACTGGCAGCATCTGATCTGTCACCCCACCTCACATTCCTACTGGAAGCAAAATCATGTTGATGTTCTGTGCATGCACTTTAAAGCAACATGTTTTGGTAAGCATATAAAATAGCGTCCTTCTGTGAAAAAACGAGCAGCAGTGTTTCTAGAGGAAAAATTCTTGCAATAGGCACAAAACATTGAATTATGGTGTGCCCAGAGAGATGTTCAGAGAAATTCCATCCCAATACAAGCAATTGATAATTCAAGTGTAAATCAAAAACTTAAATAGTTGTTTGGAGTTTCCTTCCAATTAAGCAAATTGCCTGTTCTTTCACTCTTATGACACAGCTCCTATAAAGCCTTTCACTGGATCACAGCTTTACAGGGCTCAGCAGTACCTTCTTTAAAAAATGGACAGAACCAAGGTCCTGGTCTCACAAGCTGCTTCAGCCACTGTTTCCTTTACTTTGTCCCTCTTTGTGGGTGCCAAGCCCCCTGGCCATCCAGCAGCCTACTCACCAGAAATATGTCTGCATAGCCTGCCAAGGACTCCACTCCCTCCTGGATTCGGGCTCCTCCGGAGTCGTTCAGCCCAATCACGGGTGCTCCAACCATGGCAGCTTGGTCCATGATCTGGTGATGAACACAAACTCCTCATTACTGACCCAGCTGAGCTAAACCCCAAGCCAATAAACTCCAAAATGGGCATCCCCTAGAAAAAAAATTCACGATGTGCCAGAATCTGAACTGCCTACTGAGCCTGCCTTTTAATCCTATTAACTCTCAGTCTCTACCTGCTCACTGAAGTTCATGTTTGGCTTCATTCAGACTGGAGGCTACAAGATACACATTTAATCCCTCCCATGACTTTTACAATTTCTCTCTCTTGCCAGCCCTGCACCTCCACACTCTGCACCGGGTTTGGATGGTGCACATTTGGAGAACACACTGGGACACAGTCACAGAGGTTGGGACCAATTCATCCCGGTTCATAAGGGACCTCCACTGCACCTTGAACACTCCCCCATATATGTCTAATCTGATCCTCAAAGTTTATTCCAGTGCTGACTGTAATCTCTCAAAGCAGAATATTCTAATGCTTGATTATCCTTCTTAGAAGTTCTTTGGGAAGACTAAACTAAATCTTTCCTCTGGAAATTTGGAATTGAATTACCTTTCTTTGATTCACAGCAGAGAGAAAGCAATTAACTACTTCTTGGCCTTCACCTCTGAACATTCAGGAACCCCAAATCTCCCTTCAGTCTCCATATTCCCCTTCATGTTCCTGGGCTAAGCACCACTAATTCAGTCACACTGTTCTCTCTACATCCAGTTTTCTAGGCCTCTGATCATTTCAGTTATTGCCTCAAGAAACACAATACTTCAACAGAGTCTTAAGTGGGAGGACTGAATTCCTTACATGCCTTGCATAAAGTAATCTTGATTATTGGATTCCAGGAAAATGTTTGCCATTTTTATAACACTACATCACTGGCACATTACGTTATGTTTTAACATCAAGCTCTGCTTTAGCTCCTAAATAATCTTTTGTAAAACCACACATTGTCATTCAAGCCCCATTTTGAATTTGAAGTTGCTTTTCCCTGACCTGTATTAGCCCTTTCAATCATTGCTACAAAATTATACCTTATTTCAAACAATCTTTGATTTTACTAAGAGTTTCGCAATTCTAGTCCTGTCTTTCAGAGTGCTTTACCATCAACCTTGAATTTTTGTATTGCTTAGAAACACAGAAACCACTCAGTCCCACTCAAGTCACTAGTGCCCAAAATCCCAGCCAGAACATGGCTCTGCACAGTTCCAGAGGGGCTTTGTTCCTACATGCTGTCATCCGGTGCAAAACTTCCTGAAAGTCTGTTTAGAAGTTGAAATATTAGGGTGGCAGACACACAGAATGGCTCCACAACTCAAATCCCCCACTCCCAACAGACCCGTGTGGGCTGTGTAACACGGGCTCTGTGAGGCAGGACTGCCCTCCTTTGCTGACGTGGCCATTACACAGGGCATGAGCAAACACTTGATTAAAAATCAGTGCATTTGGCATTTATTGCTTCTTCCTAGAAAGCCTGTTGTCCTGTTAGAGCAGATTACTGAAACAAGTTCACTGACACATTCTGCTGTTTTCCAGGGACTTCTTTATAGATTATTTAGTTATTTATTTCAAGGCTTTTCCAAACACTGAAGTTCCTCCTAAACACACAAAGACTGAGACCCAGAGGAGCAGATGCATCCAGAGCCTTCAAACTTTGGGACTCACCACTGACACTGCTGCCCACCAAGAGCAGCACCAGCCAGAAGGACTCACACTTTCCCTGGATCTATGATCAGGACTCTCCCTGCTGCTTTAGAAATAAAAGATAAAAAAAGAAACAAAACAACAGAAAACATCCCACCATTCCCATCCCATTAAATCCCTTCCTAATACTGACACTCAGAGCTCCAATGTGAAAGTCCTTCCTACCAGCAAGTCCTTAGATAAAGCCAAGCTATTGTTATCCAGCCCAATGCCTTTGTGTTTTCTAGTTTCATACTCCCTTCACTGCTGAGGAGCCCATGCCAAAAAGTAGTTACTTCCTTAGGAGAAAAGGCCTTTACACCAAACTCCTTGTTTCTGATTCCATAGCAAGAAAATTCAGGAAGATTCCCCAGCTCACACCACTCAACACTCAGGCATGACAAAGTTCTTGTCTCCCCACCCTGGGAATCAAACATCACCTTTCCCAGTGAGACCCAAGAAAGAATAAATAGCCACAAGTGCCTGATAACAGCAGCTCTGAGGATCAAGGTGACCTCTGAGTTGTAAAAATGTTTATCTCCTCAGACTGTTTACTTGCTACATTTGCTTCTTATAACTACTGTACACTTCTACATCACAATGTTTATAGGAAAATTTGCTCCCAACTCATTCCATGTTTCTCCAGTTAACTGGTATTTGTACTGGGCAAGAATCTCATCTTTTGCAGCACAACAGAAAACACAACTTAATTTCAACACTATTACCTGGAGAAGCTCCTACACTCCAAAGCTCCCAGAGGGGACCCCCTGCCCACCTGTGTGTTCACTCCTTACCTGAGGACACAGCACCGAGCCAGAGCCCACCAGAGTCAGTCACAAAACACTGTCACCAAGTCAGTATCACAACTGAGAGAAAAAAGGACACTGACAATGTTTTGGTTTATTTTCTCCTGTGAAATATTACCTTGCAGATCTTCTGGGCATGGACTCCAGATAAACTTCCTCCAAATACAGTAAAATCCTGGAGGAAAGCAAATTTTCAGATTAGGGAAAGAAACATTTCATTAGAATGCTGTCAATTATTGCAAGTAAATAATACGATCTTATAGTGCTCTGTATTTACTGTGCTGCTCCAAAACAACTGACCCAGATGTTGATCTAGTTCAAACTAATCCTTTAATAAAACAATAAAAACCTGACCATATGCCACCATTGTACATTCATGAGTTTTGTCCAAGAGCTAATTACCCCTTCAGGGGTGCTGCAGGGACTATGTCAGCCAAAACTGCCTGTTGGTGCTACCCCTGGGCCTGAACAGCAAGATTTCCAACAAGCAAGAGGAGGCCCTGGCACTGATCTGAAAGTTAAGAAGGGACATTTACACCTCCTGGCACCAAGAGAACCCAGAACCAACTTGTGGTGAGTTGCTCTGATGCCTTCCCACCAAGTCTTACTCCCAAAGTAGCCCCAAAACCAGAGAACAGCTGACTATGACAACCAGCTGCACCAAAAAGGAAGGAGCATCTCAGGCGGCAGCTCGATCTGGAGGGGAAAAAGATCTTTAAATACAAATACAACAAGAGCTGGGTTTATCAGAAAGGGGCACTTTTAAATTCTTTTAATATAACAACTGCCCTCTACTTGTGTTCTTATAAATTGAAGGTTTGTGTTTGGCTTGTCTTAAGTCCAGGCCCATGGACCAGTGTCCTTCCTTGGAAGGACCACACAAAAACGGCAGAGGGTACGACTTGCCCCAAGGTCACACAGCAACAGTCGCTTGGGCCACGAGGGCAAATGGAACAAAGGCTACTTTGTGGGCCAGAACAGAGCAGCAGTTACCAGTGATCTGAAAGAAAGCCTTTCTTTCACAGTGGTAACACCAACCAAGATAAGTCTCTACCTCTGATGTTTCCTCTAAATCATTTTTATTTTAATACAAAAACTGTATTTTAACATAACAAGTGTACTTTATCTATTTACACGTTATCTGTCACGAGCTGTTTTGCTGCTTCTTGTCTGAAGGTGCTCTGCTTCCTCCCACAGGATCTCGGGTCCAGCTTGTGCTGACAGGTAACAGGCAAACAGGCACATGGCCACACTG
This sequence comes from Serilophus lunatus, assembly GCA_013399895.1. NCBI lineage: Eukaryota > Metazoa > Chordata > Aves > Passeriformes > Eurylaimidae > Serilophus > Serilophus lunatus. The sequence continues at coordinate 273,955 of VXBA01005910.1, read as the reverse complement.
AACCACTGGGAATTTATTTCAAAGGGTAAGTTCACACTATTTTAAAGCAATAAGCAAAGCCGTACCTGACTGAAGACATAAGCCAGTCTCCCATTAATCCGACCCCGGCCAGTCACCACACTGTCTCCAGGATACTGCATTAAAAGCAAATAAATTCATTAAAAACAGTAAATAGAAACATCAAAGCAGCAACATGCCCACTGAAAATCCCACAAACTTGGACTAAGTCAAAGCAAAGACTGACTGCCTGAGAGCAGTCTTTCTTGTTTGCAGTGGGAGCTCCACAGAGATCCTCTCCAGCCCTGAAAAAGAAAACTGGAGGTAATATCAGATATTTGTTGTGTATTAGTGTAAAGATCAATGAATGTAGCAGTTTCCCTTCAAATTTCAGCACATCTGGAGTTAAGGCAAATCATGTCCTTAGAGACAGGACATACCTTTTCTTAGGTCTATGTGGTGTTTTTGAAAGAATGGACACAGCACACAAACCTTTGAGGTGCTGATACGGTGTACAAAAAACACGCTGGAAAGGTCAAAAAATGTAATCACAGTCACCTCAAATGCTTCAACTTGATCTGTCCCATTTTTCACACTGTAAATAAGGGAAGAAGAAAGAGCTGAAAGAGGAAATGGAGCCTCTGAGCCTTAAAATGTGCTTAATTTATGTTGTCTCACTTCTTGGTAAAGAAAATACAAAGAAGTCTTTCAAGACAAGAGTAGGAAAGAACTTCTCTGGGCTGTCACTTTGGGCATTGAAATGCTTTTTGTTGTCTAATACTAACAAAAAAAAGAGAAGTGTCTGGTCATTCGTGCCCAAGGTGGCCTGTTCCCAGGATGGTCACACACACCTGCACTTGCAGCCCATCACCCACAGGTGATTCCCAAAGCCCAAGCAGCTCACAGGTGGCCTGGGTGTGAGTGTAAGTCTTACCTTACCCTCAGAAAGCTCCAGGAACTCAGAGACATTCAATGCTAACCTAATATTCCAGCTCACTGGCCACAGTTAGGTCACCTGTTGTGAAACTGGGCTCTGTAAACACAGCCTGCAGTCTCTGAAAGGGGAATTCTGAAGGACAAGTTAAAAATTAACCCTCTTGTCACGCTCAGGACTCTGCTGCTCCTCATTTTCAGAAACAGCCGTTTGCCCCCAGCACTGTGGGGTGCAGGTGGAGGGACAGGAAACACAGCAGGTATTTGAGTTTGCTGGGGAACAGGGTAAGGAAATTACTTAGAGAAGACATTTGCTGCTACGCTCGGGAGAGGGGAGGAGGTCTAACACAACATCCTTTCCAGCACCAAGTCCCACCAGGCTCCTGGCTACTCAGCCAAACAAATCTTTCCCCTTGGCTGCTCATGCGGGAAGTCTGCTGATCCCTCCCTCACCCCCAGGCTGCAGTCCTGCAACTTGAAGGACTGAAAATCAGCGAAGTGGTTCAATAACTGCCCAAACACAAGTTGTAGTCATAGTGTGCAGCATGGGGCACACACAGAGCAGCTTCTCACCACACCCCAAACCACAGCAACCCACAAACAGGCCTTTTGCTCCAGGAACTGTGACCAGGCACATCTGCAAGGCCACTGACACCTCCCAAGTACCAAATCACAACACTTGTCCCATGGAGGAAATTATCAGGCATCAACATCACGGGGAGACACTGGGGGAGACACGGATTTTCCCTCTGTGTGAGCAACACCAGCAAAGCTCTGCAGCCTCCTCTACTGTTTGAAATACAAGCCCAAGGCAATCCCCAGGGAGGTGTTTGAACCAAACAGGTGACCTTATAAAAAAGATGTCCATTTTAGACATCAGAAAAGTCAACTATGGAAGCTGTTAAATGGAAACAGAGTAATTAAAGCAAATGTGCACAACGACGTTATAAATACATAGAAAACAAATAAAAGAAATTGCATGTGAAGAGAAGAGTCCAGTTTCAATCAGTGAGCTGGTTACACAGCAGAGGACACCAAAACAAGAGTTACAGGAAATACAACTACCTTATTCTTACTGGAGTCCATCCCAAAGTCAGAGCATCTGTGTTCCACAAACATGTCATATTCATCAAAACTGTCAGGGTCCAGGAGCAGCAGAATTCGTTCCCTTGCTGTCAGCTTTCCCTGGAACAGAGCAACCAACAATTCAGGGAGCCATCAGGTGCTTCTGGCCGTTTGCTGACCCCCAGCAGATGCAGTTTAACCAAACAGAGCTTCACTTGATCTGCTACATTGGGCCCATGATGCAACTGCAGGCCCCCAGAGCTGGAAATAGCCTTTATAGCGATTATCCTTCTCAAAAACAAACACAGTGCAAGCCAGACCCCCAAAACAAGGCTGACTGTTGGAGCAGCACTGCCACAGGAGAAAGGAAACAATCTGACTTTTCAACAAGATATAAAAGCATCACAGCTATTTTTGCCTACACATTAAATGCTGCAATTAAGGCCATTGTTCTATTCTTAACCATGGAGCCCTTCCACAGCTAAAGGAGCCCTTCCCATCAGCTCAGGGCTTAATTCATCAAGTGCCATATCTGAGTGCAGCCAATGAAAGGGAAAAGGAAGTGTGGCAGCCTGCAGGGATCCCCAACAAAATGCTTTTGTGCTCTTTTCTGCTGGACATTGGGATGGGCAAAAGTAGGGGAAGGGCCAAGCACACAATGAATGAGCAGATCTGCACATCCCTTCTCAGTGCCATGCAGTCACAAACGATTGCAAAGTTGTTTGTGTCTTCACCTTCCAGGCAAAGTTGCTATTACCCCCAACCCAGGCTGGCATCTGTCTGCAAAGGCAGTACATGAGTTGTCTTCTTTAGGGGATGTGTGACCCTGCAGCTCCAGGGCATTAAAACAGTTCATCTCCTCTACAAAACTGACCACTAGGCCAAAAAGTTCATGAAAACCAGCAAATGCAGTCTGAGGTAAGCCGCAGATTTAATTTATACAAAATACAAGGTGTTTGAGCTCCTCAGACAGACAGAAATGTTTGTATATTGTGTGTCAGTGTCCTGCCTGTAACACAGTAAGCACCAGCTCTCTCAGATGCTGTGTAACTGTGAGGGGGAGCTGCTGGCAGGCAGATGGGCACTGATGGAGCCTTCAAGTGAGTGGCCATTCCCACCTCCTTGGCGTCTACAAGTCATCGTGGCACCCCCGGGGCCTCGCACCAAAACGAAAAGACACCTCAGCAAGAAATAACACACAGAAATAGGAAACCTCTGCTGTCATCCTAGTCAGCACGGCTCACATTCCAAACAACAGAGGCAAACTAAAATCCCAGCTGTTGTCGTCCCTCCCAACTGTCTTTTCCTCTACCTTACTTCCACTCTAGCTCCCACTCTCATCCCTCAGATCATCTTAGATTTGTACCATCAACCTAAAGATGAAACTGTGCTGGACGGCGACTCCAAACCCCGGGCAGTGTTAAAACAACCCACAATTTACCATCACACGATAGGCAGTAATTGCCATTTCTGCCCAGGGCACCTCACACACATTACACCCAACCCCGGTGAGTTCAAAGGCTGAGTACGGGGACTGTTCTTTCCCTGCCCGGGCTCCCAGGCAATGCAGCCTTTAACGCGGCCTGAGCGAGCTGCCCACCGAGGGGCCTCTGCACTGCCCCGCACGGAGCGGCCCGGCCGTGCCCGCGGCAACACCGCTCGTTCCCTGCTCTGCCCTGCCCTGCGGGCTCGCCGTGGGGCCGGCGGGCCGGGGCCCTTCTCCGCGCCGCCCGCGGCTCACCCGCTTGTGCTGGGCGTCGATGCGGGCCTGGCCGCCGCCCAGCAGTGCGGCTCGGCGCTTCTCCTCGATGCGCTGGGGCACGGGGGGCGGGCGGGCCCCCGAGGCGGCCCGG
>VXBA01005910.1:192615-260456 GCA_013399895.1 Serilophus lunatus | reverse complement strand
GCCGCCGCGCGGCTCCGGGTGGCCCCGGACCAAGGTGACACCCGGCCGGCCCCCGCCCCGGGGCCGCCTGCCCCCGCAGCCCGCGCGGCCCTTCTTCTCAGCGCGGAGCCGGCGGCGAGCGAGCGGCGGCGATGAACCCGGTGAATGCCACTGCTCTCTACGTGTCCGCGAGCCGCCTGGTGCTCAACTACGACCCGGGGGACCCCCAGTCCTTTTCCGAGATTAACAAGCTCCTGCCCTACTTCAGGCAGTCCCTCTCCTGCTGCGTGTGCGGTGAGGATCTTTCTTTTGTTCCTGCACAATGAGCCGCCCCGGGGCTCCCGCACGGCCCGGGGCCGAGCCGAGCCGGGCCGGGCCGTAATGGGCTGGGCTGGGCTGGGCCGGGCTGGGCCGGCCTCGCCTCGCCCCGGCCCGGGGCAGCTCCCAGGGAAAGTTTCCCGGTGCCGTGTCCGCCGGGGGGGCGGCTCGGGAAGGTGGAGTGGGAACATTCCCGGGATAAACCCGCCCCCGGGCAGGGCGGCGATAGCGGCCGTGTGTGTGTGCCTGTCTGTCCGTCCGTCCGTCCGTGTCTGTGTATTCCCCCGCAGCCCGGCGCGGCTGTGCTGCCCCAAACACCCTCCTCGCTCGTTGCAGGGGGACGGCGGAATGCCCCGGTGCAGCGGAGTTCGTCGCTCTAAAAAAGCCGTGGCTGAGAGCGAGGGTGGCACCAGGGGATCGAAACAATGTAGAGACCGGAGAGGNGCAGAGACACACTGTGGGTGCCAGCACTGGTGCCGTCTGGAACTCACGTGCCCATGGCAGGCGGCATGGTCTCCCTCCCCCCCCCCCCCCGCCTTGAAATGTAAACAAAAAGTAATTCCGATTGAAAGGCAGGAATTTTGAGCGGACATAAACAATAATTGATTTTTTTTGTGTGCCTAGCAATAATTATTCTGTGACGGTAATTACAGGCTGAAGGTCTGCGAGGCTTTCCCCGTTCCCATCCCCCAAAAAGAGCGTTCTGTGGGCAGGGGCAGTATCCGGGATTTCGCTGCTGCAGCCTGGGGAGCTCTGGAAGGAATCGCATTCGGTGTTCGTGGATGGGGGCACGTGTCCCTTCCTGGTAGGAAGCTCGGGAATAAGCTGTCATCCTTCCTGGGACTTCCCTTGGCAGCCTTGGTCAGTGTCGAGGGAGGGCTCGGAGCTCTCAGACCTTCGGTTGATTAATTTAGTTAATTCTCCCTTTTTTTCCTCCAGTAGTGTTGTGTGCTGGCCCCGTGTGTGTGTTTTCCTGACAGGGTGGGCTCGTGCCCACCGTGTTCGGCAGTGCTGGTGTGTGTGGTCACGCTCGGTTCGAATGGAATCGCTGGGGTTTCTAAAGTGAAATATTTGTTTTGGGGATGAGGATTTCAGCTGTCGAGGCTGCTGAGCTTGTGTTGGGTGCTTCCTGTCCTTCCCATCCTCTGGCTGTTGGCTCCTCCCACTGAAAGTCTTAGAAAAGAGGGATCTGTTTGTGCTGGGAAAGAGGGAGCCCGTTCCCAGGATCTCTGCATCGTCACTTCCTGGAGTAATTTGTCTGAGGTGTTTTTTCCTCGAGGAACCCTCATGTCTCTGCTCTTTATTTCTTATTACCTTAGGCTGGTAGATTCCAACCCAGAAATCCTTCCTGCTTTGGGTCAGTCACAAGACTGCTTTTGCCTAAAAATATGCAAATGTTCTGACTTTTTTTTTAATAAGCTTTTTACCCAGGGACTGTGTGTTTCTAACTATCTGTGCTATCTGGTCTCTCCACTTTAAGCCTGGCTTTCTGAAATGCGCTCTTTGTTCTCCTTGCCTTGACTTCCCTTCTTGGCCCTTTGCAATCTTAGTTTTACACTCTGTGCTGTTGAAATTATCTATCTTTTAATTTGTCCCTGCCCAAATTCCTAAGGGTTTTTTTTTTTCCCTTTCCAGCTTTCTTTCCTGCTTGGCTTTTCTGTCACTCTGAGTTTGGTAGAGCAAGCCACGCTTTTTAGTTTGTTTTCTTCTCTTGCCTTGTGCCTCCATGGTTATTCCTATTCACAAACTGCCTCTTGTTGAATTCGAAAAGCCTTTCAGATGCTCACTCCTTTCTACCCGTGAGATCCAGATATTTGGCTCTGGGTTTCCTGTGCAGGAACTTTGGGTGTTTGGTGCTTTCCTTGCATAGATCTTAGTAAACGCTGTCCTGACTGTAAAGGTTTAAGGAACCTGCTTTCTTGGAGAAACGCTGCGTTGATGACCAGTGAAAGTCTCAAGTGCTGGCCCTGCAGGAATTCCCCTGGGAAGTCACTCCCCAGATTAGTGCCATCAGCCTTCCCTCAGTGTGTAATCCCTCCCTGTGCGCTCTAAAGCTGTGTTATGCTGTAGGTGTTAATTCCACGGCCAGGATTGTCCCTTTAATTGTAGGGAACGGTTTTTAGGAGAAACGATCCCCGGCCAGCATTCCCCGTGTGCTCCCGTACAGCAGCTCGCAGAGCAGGAGCTTTCGGACCCGCGTTAATTAGAGAGCTGTAATTAAAGCTGTGATTTCAGATCGGAGTTGGCACACACGGAGTTGCAGCAGGACAAAGCCAAAATGTAAACACAGAGAGTCCCTGTGAGTCACCGGCTCTGCCGGGGTGGATCCAAGGTCTCCCCGTGGCCTCGTGGGTGATAAAGGCTCCGTTTCCCTGCTGGTGCAGCTGAGTGTGTGTATTTCTAGGACTGGAGCGTGGCCATGTGACAGTTTCCTGGACAGTGCTGGAGGTGATACATCACCCTCTCGCAGGGATGTAGAAGACAGTGTTTCCTAGAGCTTTTCAAACTTAGAAGTGACTGTTCCCAAGTGGGCAATAGGCAGGTCTGTGCCCTGTGTGTTCTGAGGGTGCGAAACACAAGTTTTAGTTTCTACAATAAAGTGATTATTACTAAATTGCAAGTTAATAACACATTTAATTTTAAAGTAATTTACGCCGTGAACTTTTCTGTTTTAAAATTACTGCCTGTTGGGATACAGTTGTGTGAACTGTGCCTCTCTCTGGGTCAGATGCCATGCAGGTTCCTGCAGGTCAGGCACAGGCTTTTCAGCAATAACAGCCTCCTCTGAAACTCAGTGAAAACGTTTGCAAGAGACACGATTGCCAGTCAGACCAGCTGAGCTGTCTGTCCACGGAAAACTTCCTCCTGGAACCCCTGGCAGGTCCTTCAGAGGGGTGTGAGAGCCTGTCACTGCTGATGGAGGAGGTGGGACAGCACTCCCTGCCTGGCCAGGGACCAGGAGATTGTAGTTCTTGTCTTAAACATCCTGTAATCCAAGGAAGGGTATGTGAGACAATGTAGCATTAGGGAGGTGAGGGGTGGGGAGGAGCAAAGAACTCCCAAGACCAGCGCTGCCTGGTGCCTCCTGCAGCCCCAGGGAGGGCCCTGGGGTAGCTCCTCAGAGTTTTCCTGGAGGGGTTGGAGGCTGAGTGCTGCCCTGGGAGCAACTCCCCAGCATGGGAATGCCATGGACCGCCAGAAAAATGAAACAAAACCTGCTGGCTTCTTGTTTTCCTGCACAAAGATGGTTATTTCCCTCCTGCTCTTGTGTAAAAGCCTGTTTTTGAAGGGTTTATACTGGCAGTAGAAGTTGAATGAAGTGTATAATGTAATTACATATTCTAATCAATTATACTTACCAGTATAATAAGGGGGTCCATTCTGCCAGCTGAGTTTGAAATTTCCCCATGTAGTTGTGTAAGACTTTCCACCTTTGGGCTGTTTTGTCCCTGTGAAGGCTCCCCCTGCCCTTCCTCACCCCCCTCCCTCTGTGGTGTCCCAGGGAGAGCTCAGTGCTCCAGGCTGCACTTTGTCACTGGGAAGGGGTGGGAGTTAGGCCTGCACAGCTCGATTAAATTTTAATGTGAACATTTCTCCAGGTTGCTGAGGGAAGCAGCAGCACAAGCCAGTGAGCAGCAGTGTGTCCCTGTCCCTGATGGCATGGCAGCACTCCCTGCTGTCCCTCAGAGGGGGAAACAGAGCTCAGTGCACCTCAACTGATTGAGACTTTCTAGAAAATTCAATTTGCTGTCACAGAGATGGAAGAAGGGAGAGGAAACAAATTCCCTCTACAATTAAACTTAATTATATGCATGCTGCTGGATTTTCTGTTTGGGAAGTGAGCCATGGCTGAGTTAAACCCAGAGATCAGAGTTTTCAAGGGAAAAAGTGTATTTAAGTTTTATGATGCAAAACCTTACCCCTGGTCTCTCCTTCCTTGTCCGTTCTCACTGGGTTAAGGAAACTGAACGCCGATTCATGGTCTGGGCCAGATCGGAGTTGCCTTTTGTGTTTGAAAAGTGATCTGACCTTTTTTTTTTTTGGTATTTTTTTCACTGACATTTTCTTCTTTGCTTCATTTTCAATGATGAAATGATGCCCAGATACTACATTATGGTAGTTTTTAAAAGTATATTATTTTCCCCTTAAAAGTTACAATGAATGGTTGCCAAAATACTTCTGAATTCCTGAAGAATGTGCAAAATAACCAGAATCTGGGAAAGAACCACTGGGGAGCATGGACTGGGGGTCTGAGCACCCATCGAACACCTCCTGCTGCAGGTTTTCTTTTTCTTCTGGTTTTGGAGAAGCAGTTGTTATAAAATATTCACTCTCACATCTCTGGATTACACCAAGGACATGCTGGATGATTTTCCTCCCTGCTGAAATTCCCTGTGTCCCTTTCCTGTTGTTGAATCCTGTGTGTGACTCCAGGGAGAGATGCCTTGTCAAGGCTGTCTGCATTGTGCTGCACAAGTGCTGATGAAGTTCTGCCACTGAAATTGCTTTCTGCACTCGGGATCCTGCTCTGTCCTGGAAGGAGGTTGAGGAACGGGCAGAGAAGTGTGGTTTGCCGTGAGGGCTGTGCTGGGATCCCACTGCTCCCGGGGTGTTTGGAGACAAGTTAATGTGTAGGGGTGGCTGAGCCCTCCTGGGCTCTCAAACACAGGCTCCTTTGCAATCCTTTGCTCCTCTTTGCAATCTCACAATTTACAGATCAGGTTGGCTAAATAGGGGCTGAGCATTCCTGGATGTTACAGTGGAGTTCTTGGGGAGGCCAGAGGACATTCCTTGAGTGTAGTAAACGACTGGAGAGCTGATGCCCAGCACAGCCTGCCTTGTCCTTGTTGGACAGCACAGGCTTCCCTGCCCTTCTCAAGAATTACTTGGAAGTCCTTCAGAGCTGGAGTTTGCTCCTGTTTGTCTGCTGAGCCTGTCACAGCCCAGGGCTGGATCCTTCTCCACTTTAACCCAGGAGTGCACAGCTAATCTGGTACAAGCATTTCTGTTTGGTGGGGGCAAATGGGCTTCATGACCATTTCGTTTGCTCAGGGAATATGGTCAACTTGATCTTTAACTTTCCAAGCAGGTTTAACTCTTCTGACTGCTTCTGCTGCATGGAAACATGTTAAATTAATCTTATACCCAGAGGAGAAATGTTACCTTTGCTATTTGAAACCTCTTAAAATGTAGCAGCCTTGACTTTTGGAAAACATTTTACACTGGATGGTGAAAAAGGTGAATTTATCCATCTTTTCAAAGCTTGAACTTTTTTCAGAGTTTGACTTTCACCCCACCTAGTTCATTAAAAATACATTTGGAATTTTTCCAGTTGGATTTTGTAAACACAAAGACTTTCAGAAATATAAGTTTGACAATAGGACTTGGTAAATATGTTCTTTTGTTTCTTATGCAGGGTGTGGACTGAGAACATTATGGTCCCTTCTGCACTTAAAATGCAATCTGTTGTCATTTTTTCCCCTTGAAGTTTAGCTGAAGAGGTTTGACTGTATTTCTCCAAATGGGCAGAAAAATAGTCTGTCTTCTGATCGTGGTCAGTTTGGGTTCCCATGGTGTTCAGGCAAAAACAGTGTAGTTTTTATTTTTCCAAAGAATTATACAGTCATTAATTCATTAGTCATGACCATCCTTATAGGAGGGTAATAATTTCTGTAGTTAATTTTTCATAGATGTTTGTTGATGGAGGATGCTCAGGAATATTCAGCAGCTAGCAGAATGTCTTCTCTGATAAAATTTTGAAATAAGTATTTTTTAGTTGATTGGGAAGGGGTGTTCAAATGGGGGTTTTGTGTGTCCCACGTGGTTGTGAATGTCTTTGGTCAAATTGTAGTGGCACTGTGGTAGTTGTGGTGATCCGAGGGCAAGGTGGTGTTTTCAGGGTGAACTCTCACTGTTTCTCAGAAACAATTCTGTCTTGGGGATGGTTTTTATTTCTAGCTTTTGAATAAAACAATTTCTGTCTGCAAAACCTTGTCTCAAAAGCCATGAAAGGATAAACACATTTCTGGGGGTGGTGTTGTGAACTCCCTCTTGTTCCCACCCGTGTTTCGTAGACATGGGTTCACACTTTGCACTGGGAATATTGGGAATGTGGGAATATTGGGAATGTGGAATATTGGGAGTGTGTGGGAGGTGGGTGTTGAGGCTTGGGATTCCCTGCTGCCCTGCCCTGGGCAGTTGGCCCTTGCCCTGACCTCTGTGAGCTGCAGTGTGTTTAGATTTCCCACCCAGGAGAAACAGCTCTTACACATTTGTTTTGCTCCTCTGCAGATGGTTGACAGACCTTTCCCTGCTTTATCATATGCCTGCCTGTCTGTCGTTGGGTAGTTCTGCAAATGGAGCTTTAGGGGTCTCATCCAACCCGGGAAATGCTGCTGCTTTGCTGAGGGAATTTTCCTGTTGCATGTTTTGCTTCGAAGCCTCATTGAGCTGCTTGTTCCTCAGTGGGAACTGATCCTTCCTTAGGTGAGAAGGTGCTGAGGGGTGGTGGGACAGCAGGGCTTTTCTTTTCAGGAATTGCTGCAGGTGGGGGATGGGATGGATGGACACAAGTGGGTATCACCAGTCAGACACTACCAGCTCCTGTCCTTCAGGAGCTGCTGGGCTTTGAGGTTTCAATGTGCCAATTTGCTGGAGCTACTGGACGTTGCTAATTATTTTAGTAGAAACGATCAGACCATGTTTAATCCAGAAATGAAAAAGGCTAAGAAAGTGTATCAGTCTAGTTCCTGGAGAGTCCTGAGTCCTTGCCCTGGAGAAGTGGATGTGTGCTTTGGATGGATAGAGCTTCCTGTCCTTCAGGACTTTTAGCCTTGGCATTCCTGTCTGACTAATCCAAAGCTTTCTGCAGTCTTGGGTTTAAACTGAAGTCCTGGTCACTGGAACTGAGGTTTGTGCAGATTGGCTGGAGCAGGGGAGCCTCCCTCTGCCATCTCCTCTTTCCCTCTTTCCCAGAGCTCCAGTGGAGTGAGGGAGCTCCCAGTGGTGCCTGTGCACTGCAGAACTTTGTGGTTGAGGATTAAGGATTTCTGGCTGACAAATGTTAAGAGATTAACCCCAGCAATATATTGATTTCTATTTTTAATGAAATTTGATGATTTTTTTCCTATTTTACTTCATTAAATTAAGATTTAATAATGACATCATTCTTAGGGTTTTGAGTCGTTGAAAAAGTTATGTTTCAGTAGCATTCCAAGGACCCTGTATCAGTTGTTTGTGTTCAGCCCCTTCCTCCCTTGCTGCCCATAGGTGAGAATGGCAGGTGACCTGTTCCACGCCTTTCTTCCCAGCGAATTTCATCCTTTTGCTGGCTGTAGACACCTAACGATTGCTTTGACTCCCAATTCTCCTCTTCCCTTTGGTGTCAGAGATAAAATTTGCAGATGTTTCCCCCGTCCCTGCAGCTGTGAAGTGCTGCTCATTAAGGAACACAATAGGAAGGATTCCTTGTGGGTGCAGTGACCTCCCTCCCGCTGCAGCCTTTCTAGGACAGCTGGGATGTTTGGTAAATAATATATTAAAAGTCTTCCCTCTGTATATGCTGCTCATGAATTTTAAGTACTCATTAATGTAGATGTTTAATTACCTGTTCTGCACGTTGGGTGGGTAAGAGCTGGTGTGGAGGGAAAGTCTGTCACTTCTAAGAATGTGATCTTGCTTTTGGTGTATTACTACTCCCCCTGCAAAAGAGGGTGAGAAAAGACAGGGCAAGGTTATTAACACCAAGCTTCGCAGGGCAAGACAAGTGAAGGGCTGCACGGAGTGTGGAAGGACCTTACAGGGGACAATGACTGCACAGTAAATGACAAATTGAATTATAAACATGAAAAAAAACAAATTATCAGAGCCCACCGTTTCTGTATCTTGCAGATCTTGGTCTTGCAGTGGAAAACCTGCAGGTTCTGAGGAGCAGCTCAGGTGCTGTTTGTGGGACAGTGCTGCTCACTTGGACCTGGGACTTACCAGGAAGGAAACTTAATGTTATGGGAATTGGCATCTCACCGGTTGAATTTTCTTCTCCTGAACTCGCCAGTGCTAAATCTGGAGTGTGACAGTGCCACAGAACCCATAGGAGAGAGAAACTTTGGAGAACGAATATTGAGTGAGATAAGAGCTCAAAGTGAAAATATTCCCCCAGCTCGGGCATTCCCAGTGTCTCTCCCGTGTAGGTTTCCTGGCACTTACTGGGAGTAGAACTCGCTGTGCTCTTCGCCTCAGTGAGAGCATGGGAAGTGTTTTGTCTTGTCAGTCCGTCTGGTTTTTCCCTCAGAGCTTCTGGAAATTTAAATTTTGCTGTGTCCTCTTTTAGCATTCCTACTCATTCAGGAGTTTCAGCCAAATTTATTTTGGGAGAAATAAAACGCACAGTTGGCGATGCCTTTTTGAAGAATCTAATTAGAAGTTGAAATGGAATCTTGTTTATTTGGCCCCATCTCCGAAGTGTTTTAGTTCTGTAAGGCACCATAACTCAGCTTTATCATCATAAGGAGCCAAGGGAGGCTGAAGGTGTGTGAGGAACACCCCCAGGTGCTCTGTCATTAATTAGGTATTAATTAGCTATTCATGCTGGTGGCTTTTGGCCAGGTCTCATCATTTGACACTGTCTGTGCCCCCTCCCAGCTTTCTGAACCATCGTATTTCACTCAACTTCTCAAAACAATACTGTGTAATAGTGACTTCAGCACTGACTCCTGTGATTTGCTGCTCAAAAACCAGTTTACATCAAGCCACACTTCCTGAAAGGCAGCTCAGGAGAGGGCTGGAGCAGCCCTTTCCCAAAGAGGGATCAGGGAATGCAGGGAAAAGGGATCAGGCAAGTGAGCAGTGAGAGAAAATACTTCTATATCTGTTATGTTTAGGTTTTTATCGCAGTCAATTTGATATATGCACTTTGCTTTCTCTTCCCAAATGGTTTAGTTTTGTTCATTTGTCTAAGCAGCACGTTTTCAGTTTGGGAAATTGGGTGGGAATTCCCTGATGGCTGTAACTCATCCAGCAGAGGCTCCTTATGGGAGAAAGGTCTGATCAAAGCTGAGAATCTGCTGCTGGGAGAGGAGGGAGCCCTGTTGCTGGGGATGGCTATAGATACTCTGCAATTTAATTTAGGAGATGGAATATCTTTCTGGCCTGGAGCTGGCTGGAAATAGCAAAGCAATAGTGTCACTTTCTGGATATAGGAACCAGTTGGATTGGTTCTATATAGAATTTTAGTTACTCTTGGTCTTCCGTATTTAATCCTTGGGCAATATTTAGGTTTTTAAGGAAAACCAAAGCCATTCTTCTAGGTTTTTACAGTTTTGGGGATCTGTAGGCAAAACTTTCCAGACTGTCAGTATGGGGGTCTGAAACATTTTGTGCTGTCAGGTGTGTGTGGATTCCTTTAGCAACTATTTTTAGTAGTTTTTTATTCTTTGTAATTCTGATGGCTTCACTAAACGCTAAAGGAAAAGTACACAAAGTCTGCTGTGCCTTCTTCCCCTTTGAGGGAGATATTAAATAATTTTTACATCCCTTGTAGAGTTTCCCTCTGCTCCATTACCATTTGTTTTCCCTAATGCCATTAAAATCTCTGCAGTAACTTGCCATGGGCGTTGCAGTCCTGGTAAATACACAGAAATCTGGTGTGTTATGTAAGATCTCGCGGACAAAAGTGAAGTGGACAAGGAGCCTTGGTAGTGTTGGAGTTGAGAGCATTTCTAGAGGCTCCAGAACACAACAAATTGTGGTGGGATTTGTGGCTTACACACAGAATTACTCACAGAATTAATAAGGTTGGAAAAGACCATGGAGATCATCAAGTCCAACCTTTACCTAGGTTTTTCTTACTTTATTTAATGCTCTAAAACCAGCTCAGTAGCCGTGAGATTTGTACTCTTTGGCTGTTGTTGGGATGGGACGTTTTCTTGTAAATAGCTGAACTTTTTGAGGCCCTTTTTTTTGACAGTACAAAAAAAACCTCATCCCACACTGTCCAGGAAACCTGCCTTGAGCTTGAGCCCATTGTAATCTTCCTCTCTGTTTTTCCCTTAGGAAATTTGCTACAAGACCCTATTGCTCCTACCAACTCCACATGCCAGCACTATGTCTGCAAAACCTGTAAAGGCAAGAAGATGATGATGAAGCCGTCATGTAGCTGGTGCAAGGACTATGAGCAGTTTGAGGAGAACAAGCAGCTGAGCATCCTGGTGAACTGCTACAAGAAACTCTGCGAGTACATCACCCAGACCCCCTTGGCCCGAGACATCATCCAGGCGGTGGATTGCTCCGCAGACCTGCTGGCCCTGCTCAAAGATGGGTCGGCCCTGCACGAGGACACGGAGAAATCTCCTGATGCAGCCCTGGCTCTGTGTTTGACACATTCCCCAGTCCCCTCCACCTCGGAGCTCACGACCGACCCTCCGGCGGGGTTCCCCTCCATCCCCGAAAGCACAAACATGGACATGAGGGGTTCTGTCATCAACGGGTTGCCCAGTTGTAATGGGCTTTCAGTGGATAAGCTCGGGGTGAACATCCCCTCTCCCGAGCACGCCAACACCATCGACGTGTGCAGCACTGGGGAGTACATCAAAACAGAGGACATCTCGGGCAGCCTGCAGCCCGTGTGCGACACCGTGTCCACCAGCGACCTGTGCACGACAGGCATCGACATCTGCGGCTTCAGCGAGGACATCAAGCCGGGCGGGTCGCTGCTGCTCAGCGTCGAGGAGGTGCTGCGCAGCCTTGAGACCGTGTCCAACACGGAAGTCTGTGACTCCAATTTGCAGCCCGGCTTGGAATCCAACATGGGTAACGGCCCTTTCCTGCAGCTCTCTCCCCCTCCCCTCAGCCATAACATTTTCATGTCCACAGATGCTTCTCCTCACGGGATCTCCTGCACGGCGGCGACGCCCAAGGTGGTGAAGTTAAACAGGAAACGCTCCCGCTCCGAAAGCGACAGCGAGAAGGTTCAGCCTCTGCCCATCTCCAGCATCATCTGCGGCCCAACACTGGGAGCATCAGCTCCCGTGACAGTGAAACAGGAAAACAAAATGTCTCTGCAGCCTATTGCGACTGTACCTAATGGAGGCACTACTCCCAAAATAAGTAAAACTGTGCTCCTGTCTAACAAAAGCATGAAAAAGAACCTAGAACATGCCCCTAAGAAATCCCACCCGAAAGCCAAACCGGGGGTGCTGAAAACGAAAGACAAGGCAAAGGAGAAAGTTCCCAGCAGTAACGTTATGCCGGGAAGCCCGACAAAAACTGTGTATAAAAAGCCACAAGAAAAGAAAGGGTGCAAATGTGGTCGTGCCACCCAAAATCCAAGTGTTCTTACCTGCCGTGGCCAACGCTGCCCTTGCTACTCGAACCGCAAAGCCTGCCTTGACTGCATATGCCGTGGCTGCCAAAACTCCTACATGGCCAACGGGGAGAAGAAGCTGGAGGCGTTTGCAGTGCCAGAAAAGGCCTTGGAGCAGACTCGGCTGACTTTGGGCATTAATGTGACGAGCATTGCGGTGCGCAATGCCAGCACAAGCACCAGTGTAATCAATGTGACAGGGTCACCAGTAACGACGTTTTTAGCTGCCAGTACACACGACGAGAAAAGTTTGGATGAAGCTATAGACATGAGATATGACTGTTGAATCTATCTTTCTTTTCCCTGCCATCCGTAGGGGAACTGCTACAGGTTTAAGGCAGCTATGGTTCTGTTTAACTTGCTGGAGCTCCTGCGTTTAGATCACTTGTATCAAGTGTTTTTCATTGCTATGTTCTGTGTATTAGTGTCTGGGAAATAGTTGCAGATAATGGAGGAGTTACCCTAAAACTGTTTTTAGTTCTTACAGCACCTCATAGTTTGAGATTGATTGCTGATGTAAATGATTTTATCACGAGATCTTTGACAAGGAATATATCAGCCTCATTGTACTTGCTCATGCTTTGTGCTCAGTCAAAGCTTCGGCTTCAGTGTAGAAAAGTGGCATCTAGTGAGTCCATCTCAGCTGTGCTAGATGGTGGTGCAGGGAAATGATTTAGGATGGGTTACAGTCACCACAACTAGGAAAGGATCTGATATTGCTGTGCTAAAGGCAGGAGGAGCTGGAGGATACAGTCTGCAGGGGTAGGTAATGGCTGACTGTGTGAATTGGTTGCCTGCTCTGTGGAACAGCTTACCATTAAAGAAGAGATTGGTGAATACATTGACAAAGCTGACAGGCCAAAAGGCAGCTCAGACAAGGGCCAGGAGGGGCAGATAGATGTGAAGGTGGAACTGCCACCATCCTGGCAACAACATCATCCCTGGCTTTTGTTTCCTTGACAGTTCCATGGTCCTGTCCCTTCTCAGTCACCCCTCTGTGCCAGCTCCCCCTGTGTGGCATGTTACTGGCAGGTCTGGCAGGGGGAGAACAGTGCTTGTCCCCAGCAAAGGCTCAAGTTCTGGTAGCACCATCCTCTCCCTTTGCTGCTCCCCCCTTTCTTTTTTTTTTCCTTGAGTTCCTGCTGGTTTTACTGCTGCTTCTAGAGAAGAGAAGGGGTTTGTGGGTTACAGAGAGACCCCTTAGCTGATTTTCCTCCCTCAGTGCACAGGATTCCACAGCAGTTACACCACTGGGGGGTGGTTTGATACAGTTTGTACCATAACAGCCCTGGACCTCTCTCACTGAGGGAGTTCCCCAAAGGCAGGCACCTTCCAGCTGAGCCAGAGGATCCATGAATATCCCAGGGTAGATATTTTGGGTGTTTGCTAAACACAATCAGCAGTACATAACTCATTCCACCCCGAATGTTACCTCATTTTTTGCTAAAATGCTAAAAGCTTTTGAAGGTCAGTGCTTTTCAACCTGGGCCAAAAAGCTCAAAATGGAAACATAACACAAAAGTTGTTAAAAGCTTATCTGGAAAAGTGTTACAGTGAAATAATTCCTGTCAGGAGTTCAGCTTTACCCAGAAATGGTTGGTTTCAGCACAGTTCTTAAACAGGAGGCACAAGAGTCAAGTTGTGAAAGCAGAAATCTCTCCTCTTGCAGCGATACTGCACAACCTGAACATGGGCTGACTAGAACACAAACCCTTCTGTCTGATTTAAAAGGCGATTCCTGTTTCAACAGCATGTTAATAGTATGTGGGTTTGTTGAGTTCCTTCCCTGCTCCCATCTGCCCTGTCCTGGCGTGGAAATCCCGCAGCTGTGCTTTGGTTGGGCACAGAGCACGTACAATGACGGTTCCTCACCGAAGAAATAAGCAAAAACCTTTGGACACAAATGGCACCTCCTTTTGTTTGTAGTGTACCATGGTGTCATTTTCTGTGAATGTGGTCAGAGCTTTTTGTTGGTTTTGGTTTGTTTCTCCCCCCGTCTTTTTTGTGGGGTGGGCAGGGTGGGGGGTTAAAGCCATAGGAAGAAAAATGTGATGTACGTGTCCAGTCTGTACTTTTTTGTTTTTGTTTTGCAAGAAGAGTTGAAAAATATTTTTGATAATGAGTAAATGGTGGAAAATGCTTCTTAGTATTCTTGTCTTTATTTGCCAACCCAAGTACCTAAGATCTGTGTTTTTTAGCCCTCATGAGATTTAACGATGTCCTATTAAAATGTATTTAGTTAAACTTGTATGTGATTTTTGTGTTGACCCAGAAGGATCCTACCAGTTTCTAATTTGGTGGTTTGATCGTGACCTACTAATGTAAATCTGTTTTAGTCCACTACGTGTAAGCAAAGCAGCCAGCCCGGAGCCTGGGAGTGAACTGCACAGCATGGGTTGTTTGGGAATGCTTTTGCAGAGCTGTTAAGTTTTGCTGAGATTGTTGATGGTACATTTTTAGGACTTTCATTAAATTAAATACAAAGTACCTTTGCTCCAGAAATGTGGGAGTATTTGGAATCTTTACTATCTCACTGCTGCATTTGATGTGGTACCAAAAGTTGGAGAATTTAGGTCAAGTGTGTTTCGGAGCTGTCGACAGGAGAGCCCTGATGGTTCATGTAAAACTGAAAATGGTAGATTCAGGTTGTTTCTAAAAACATTTCCTTTTATGCTGCCACATTCTTGAAATGTATATTAAAATTCAAATTGATTTAATAAATATTAGTTTTCTAATTCTATTTTGCAACTGCTGAGGGCATCAGTGTGGCATATGTTGAATTTGCTGTCTAAATGATACTTTGGTGGTGACTAATTCTGTAATTGTTTAAATTAGGGTTGGTTTGGTTTCCTCACCCTCCTGGCTAGTTGTTGGTGAATAGGCTGAGCACTGGAAAGGATCATGATGGTGCTGACAATACTTGCAGCAGTTCCAGGTTGGAAAGGTTTGTTTCCCTTTCACAGCAGCTCCCTGGTGTGGGACCTTCCAAGAGAGTGGAGTGAGAGCTCAGCCCAGCACACCCCCAACCCCTCCTGGCTGTGGGAAGCGCTGGTGAGTCACTGGTGGGGAGAAGCTCAAGGATCATTTGAGCTCCAGCATGGCCCCGGCTGGAATTCCTGGTGTTCCTCCCGAGGGACGGTGGATCTGGGGAACTGTTCTCAGCGTTAGCACAGAGGAAGCTGCTTGGGGATTGCTTCTCATAGAGGAAGGGTGTGACACTCCAGCTTTCTTCCTAGTCTTCTTGAAGACAGGGGTTAACTTCCAAACTTCACTAAAACCCCATAATTTCTAGAGCTGTGTCAAAAAAAGCCACAGTTCATCACTGGGGTAGCACTGGAGCTGTTGACCATCCAGCTCTGACCACGGATTTCCAAGGAAAAGCCCTCCACCCTTCCACTGGGAGAGGAAAGGCTCTTCCCGTGTATCACATGATACATGTTCAAAACTGTTCACATTCAGGGGTGCTCTGCCAAGGGCTGGACTAGGGAATCCTGCACGTCTTTCCCAACCTTAATGATTCTGTGATAGATCAGTGGGTCAGGATTAAATCCCAGAGAGAGGAGGGGCAGGGAAACAAACCCAAATGGCCCCTTGGCTGTGCTGCTCTTGCTGCTCTCCCGGCAGGGGCCATTCCCACTCTGACCCCTCGGGGCAGAGCCTGGGGACAAGGGAGTCACAGCAGCCTCCCTCCCCCCCCCCCCCCCCCCCCCCCCCCCCCCGCCCNNNCCCCCCCAGCTGTTCTTGTCTGTGCAGGAGATCTGAAACCTCCTCCCAGGTGGAGGTGGCAGGAGCTGGTGCTTCCTGCACAGAGCCTTCCCTTGGTGCCACCAGTGCCCCCCAGGCTGCCCCTGCAACCACCAACAGTCTGTGTTGTCAGAAAAACCTGCAAAGTCACCTGGAAATACAACCTGAAAAGCCCGTTTTCCAAGGCAGGTACTGCTGGCGCAGGGAGGAGCTGCTCCTTCAGTGGAACTCCAAGGCTTTCCAGAACAGCTCATCCAGATGTGGCACATGAATGGAGCTAAGGTCCTGGCGTGATCCAGCACAGCAGCATCTCTTCACTGCAGGCAAGAAACACAACTGCCACCCTGACATTTCTTAGGTATTTAAATTCTACACAAATCATAGTCCTAAACCAACTCCTGATTGATAATGGGGAAAGGTTAGATGATCCAAACAAGCAGCTTTGTATGGCAGGACCACTCTGAGCGTGGGGCACTCACAGCTGAGGAAATCCCCTCTGGAAGGCAGGTTACACTGTCCAGTAGTACCAGGAATGTCACAGGCACACCTTTGGTCTTAATGATTCAATTTTTTAAATTAAAGTGCTTTTGATATTCCAAAGAAACCCACAAAAAGGTGACTGTGCCATAGACAGATTGAGGCACCCTGTTGACGAAGCAATACAACAATGCCTGCTTGAGCATTTGCATATAATTAAATTAGAAAAGGCAGTACTGGTTTTCCTTTTTTTTCCACCTTTTCCAATTTTTTGTTTTGTTTTGTTTTTCTTGACTTTGTTTTCCTTCATTCCACTTGCAAAGGATCCAGGAAATAAATCCTTTTTTCCAGGCCAGAGACCTTGGTGGCTTGGTAAGTTATCACAAGGTCAGTGCTGTGTGTGGAGGATGAGGATGGGAGGGAGGCAGGTAAGTGGTCGGATTGCTTTTTCCCAGTATTTTTGACAAGAAAGCCTGGAATTTTGGCTTTGGCAGGTGTGCTGTGACAGGTAACTAACTGGCTGGTATGAGCTCACCACAGCACGGAAGGTGATTTTGGGACAGCAGCTGGAGATGGAGTGAACAATCACACTCTACCCCACCACTATGGGCAAGTTTTACTTTTTAAATTCAAAAGTCCTTTATTTGCCAAAAAAGAGGGAAATACAAAGTAAAAATACACAGATCAAACCATGCCAGCACAAAATGTCTCCAAAACTACTTTTACAAAGTATGAGAAACATTATTAAATATTCAGTTTCCAAACCCCTCACCCAGTGACAGAGCCAGAAGAGCACAACAAGGGAGGCCCTGTTTGGTTTTCTTACAGTAGCTTGTGCTTCTCACTGAGGTTCAGTTCTGCTTGCATAGACCTAAGGGACTCCAAAATGGAAACTCCAAATCCTCACCATTAGAATGACACTTTCTTGAGCTATTTTTGGCCTTTCAGGCCTATTTTGTTTCAAAAACTAAGCCCAGTACCTTGGTGAGAGTATCTCAAGTCAGCTTCCTCAAATCTTCTGTTCAGGAGAGCAGGAAGGCTTTGGAATCTCCTTTTCTGGTGTCCATGTCTGTCCTGCAGCACTTGCCACACAGAGGCAGCAGGGGAGCTGAAGTTTGCTGCCCAAAACTGGGATGCAGCAAGTGCTACTGAGATTTTAGAAGAAAGAAAGGAAAAGATAAAACTGGTGGCATTCCAGCAGTAATACTGAGCCATATCTCTGATCTTAGTGCTGCAGAGAGAAAATACTGGTGATAGAAAATAAAAAAGCAAGGGGTTTGTAAGGACACAGGACATAATTTTGCTAGACAGAAGCAGCCTAGAGAGAACAAATAAACACAAAGATATTTTTATAATGCAAAACTGAATTTTATTCACTTTTCTGAGTCCTCGTAAGGAAAAAGGAGCTCAGCTCAAAACACTTCGGTGTGAGCTGGATTTGCAATGAAAAATGCATGATCTGTCCAAGGGCTGCAGCATCTCAAGTGGCACTGACACAGCTTTGGGAGGCAGAGGCAGAGCCAAGGGGGCTCCTCCAAGCCTCCAGGGCAGGGATTCCTGGGTTGCTTGGCTTCAGGAGCTGGCTCAGCTCTGAGGCTGCTGTGGGCACAAACATCCTTGGCTTGATTACCCCAGAAAGAAAAGCTAAAAAGTAGGATGGGAGTTCCCAAATTTACCTCAGTTTAATCCTGCAGCATTAGAAAACCTCCTTAACCAGTGCATCTGTGCCTGCTGAATTACATTTTCAAGTACACTAGAGACAGAGAATGGATTCCTACTCCTGGAGTAAATAATTTAAATTCCTCCAGGTTTTACACGTGCCACCATGCAAGCACTGGCTTCTGTAGCTTGTCCTTATATTCACATATAATGCAAAACATTCACTGTAAATTGGTTTTTTCCCTTGGATTAGCTTGTGTTGACCTACCAGGAAGCAGGAATTGGGTTTGGATTCCCTCTGCTTTGTTGTAGCAGCAGTGAAGCTCAGTCTATGGAAGAGAGGCCTGAGTTTGGGGGCCAAACGGCTCAGCAGAGGAGCCAGGAGCTCCTGGTTCCATTTACTGAAGCCAAAGCTTGGAAAGGCAACTGGGGAGTTTTACCAGGCTGCAGGTGACTTCTCCAAAGAAAGGCATCACTTCAGGCAGTTGTGGTGAGAGATGGGAGCCTGAACTGATTGATGAGTGGAGTTAAAGCCCCTCTGCAACAGGAGAAGGAGCCTGAGGTGATGGATGACTGAGGCTGACATTGAGCACTGCAGTGCTGCTGCTGCAGCTCAAAGCTGGAAATGCTGCAGGACCAGAGGGGTTCCATTTCAGCCTAGAATGGGGTCAGGTTCCTCTTGTTCCTTTGAGGAGTCTTTGTCTTTGGAGAGATCTAAAAGGTTATTCAACTGAAGGCCTCTCTGGGCCCTGGCAGGGAGGGAAGGGGCGAACTCCTGCTCCAGGTTCTTCCCAGTAAAATGTGGATGGAGGTGGGTACAACCAGCAGTCCTGGGACTTCCATCCTGTGTCCATTCCTGTGGTTGTTCCCTAGGTTCTGCTACATTTGGGCTTTTGTGGAAGCAGCCCCAGGGAAGGTTTTCCCCTCGAGGATCCAGTGATGCTGGACATGGATGCAAATCCACTGTGTGTTCACTGCATTCCGAGAGGCTGGTCCTGCTTTGCTCAGAGTGCTCCCTGCTCACTCTGGAATATGGATCCTGCAGGGCCTTTGCCAACAACCTGAGCATCCAGGAGTTTCTCAAATCCCAAGTCCAGGCTCCTGGGGGCTGTACATGCATCTAGATAAAAGAGCAGCTTTGGTGAAGAAAGAGGAACAGATCTCTAAGCCCAGAACAACTAAAAACTTGCTGTCTTTCATATTTAATCTTGAAGGAGTTCCTGACCCCAGTGAGGCATCAATACATCTCACTGGGCATTGGGAGGCAACAGCTGGGCTCCAAAGGCTCCTGGACAAGCTGAGGCTGCATTGGAGTGATCAGCCCTTTGATTTATTTGGTTATAAACACTTGGAGGTATCACAGGGATCAATGTCCCAGCGTGCCAATGTCTGTGTGTGCAGAAGGCACCAGAGTGCACACACAAGGTCTGTCACCTGGATGGACCTGCTGGGATCCTGGAAATTCTGGCAGGGATGCAGACAGGAGGCACAGCTGGATGTTCTTAACAGGAAATACAGTGCACACTCACCAACCAAGCATTACATACTGGGGCACAGTTATGGTAGTTCAAATAAAACCTGACGGCTGGAACCTGTCCCAAGCTGAGAAGGTAAGGACCAGATCTGTTTGTGCATCTGTGAGGACAGGCAAGAATATGATATAATCACCTCTCCTGAACCTCAGACAGGCACTAGCTGGCAAGGAGGCACAGCTCCAGCAGTGTGTGCTGTTAGCAGAGACACCACTTGTGATTCTACAGGGAAAGTCAGTTTAATTTTGCAGTTAAAAGCAAGAATTCATTAGTTACAGCATTTCCTCTCTGAGACTGGGGCTTACTTCATGGGAGGAGAATAAATTTTTGGCAATAACACGGACTAATTCCTTTCCTAGATAAAAGATTGGGTTGGTTTTTCTCTTCATTATCTCAGCTGAGTCTCTTGGAGAAGTGTCCAGGTCAGAGAAGGCTCCGAGGGAGGAGGAGAACACAGGGAACGGACGGGACTGGTGCACACCAGGCACAGCAGTTTCAACACACCAGCTGAACAGCAGATGTCTTTTTTTTTTTTGTAAAAGTACACTAAAAACCACTTGTACAAAGTAGAAATCTACAAAGACAAAACACTGGCCAGAGGAAGATCATCTTATGCACAGCAGAGTCTGTAGAAATGTTAATTCTTAGAGAAACATGACATCATGAAGTGCTTTAACTGTCCACAGGATCATACAAGTGAAATACGTCCAGGTACCAAGTGGAAGAGCTCGTGCTTCAAAGCACAAAGGGACTTCCTCTCCCTTCAGGTCGCCTTCATTTCTAGGACATGAAGAACAAATGGAACTTGATTGTGACCTGTGTTTTAGAAGATTTCTTGACCTAAATTTCAGTCAGTTTGGCAGCTCTTTTGTCACTCCTGGTGTAAGGTCAAGAGGACAGAGTGGCACAGAGCTGAACTGCCTAAGAAACCACCACTGTAGGTGTTGCATGCAGCTGTCACAGGTAAGCATTAGATGCTGGCATTTATTGCACATCTGGGAACACAACAGAATTTATATAGACATGAAACAAGGTGCCATCACCATTTCCAATGAGTGTGCAAGACAGCACACTGTAAAAAGCCTTTTTATAGGAATCACCTTATTGCAATTACACAGGGAGAGAAAAAGGGTTCTCAAGTTACAGTGTACAAAATAAAGCACAGAGTTCCCATGATGGACTTAAGGAAAATCCCCAAGTGCCTTGGGACTGAATGTTATCCAGTTTGAGAGAGATTGGGTAAATGTCTTCCATTTCTCTATGCTGAGAGATCTGAGATAACTAGTTTGTCTGGCTTGTCTCCAGTTTCAGGGGGAGATAAGACTTCATCTGTCTCATAGTCTTCTTCGCATGATCTGCAAAGACAAAAGGTGTGTCTTTAAAAGCTGTATGTTGGATTTCAGGTAAGTTATTTCAGTGGCTACCAAACCAGCTGGCTAAAACACAGCGTCATGCAAGAGGTGAAGCTCGAGGAATGCTTAGGAATGCCCATTCCTAAGGCACTGAGTGGGGTGATCAGTCCTCTGGGAGCTGACAGGGCTCTGTGCTCCCATCCATCCTCCTTTGCAAGTTCCAGAACAAATTTTCATGGGTGTTCAGCATGAGAAAATTTAAATCTGGTTTCAGTATCAATTGTCAGTAGCTCCCAGAGCCTCAGTAGTTCAGTGTAGAAACAAAGTCATCCAGCCAAGCCCCAGAAGAGGCTTGGCTTGCTCAGAAATGCCTGGTTTCCAAAGCATCTTCTGGCTCAGGTGTGTTCTGACAGCCACAAAACAATTGTGGCCACACTTTTGTGCTCCTCTCACTCAGTTTGGTGTCCAGGACTTGGCATTCAAGGCCTGAAAGGGTTTAGTGGCTGGTTGGGTTCTGTGCCCTGCAGCACAGGCCACTGCCCTGGGGCTCTCATCCCATTCCTGTCCCTGAGAAATGATATTTCTAAGAAGTTTCCCTTCAGTCTTAGTACATTACAGGTTAGTTTCTCAGTGATCCCAAGAAATTAAAATTCTTCCTTTTGTCGTAAAAGCAATGCTGCTCATGAAGGAATTGTTGGGCCAGGTGTTCTAATGGCCAGCACAGAACAGCTCTAGTGCAACAAAGAGGTGAACTCTTTTAACACCCCAGGGTAGATGTGCCAAGAAAGAATTGTCTACCCCTTCCTGTGCTGATTCCTCACTAACCCGTCCCTGGGAGCCTGTCAGTGTGTGTCCTGCTGTGGGAGGATGCTGTGCTGTAGTTGGTTGATCCCTGTGTGAAGGGGAGACACAGCAGAGAGACCTTTCTGCACATTTGAATCTGCTCTTCCTTAAAGAAAGCACCTGCTTAGTAATTCTGCCACCTTCTGGATTCTTGCATAAGTGGGAGAAGGGAAGCAATGGTATGGATCCTACAGCAGCAACTGTTCTGACCATGGCCATTTTTTTGGCCAGGTTGTCAAAAAGGATGCAATTTGCCCACTTCTTGCTTCAGTGGCCCCTGTGAGGAGGCCTTGCCTCTCCCCCCCCAGGAATGAACTGGGAACGTTTGTAGGTGCCTCAACTTCTCTAATCACCCCTTAGTTTCTGGTGCAGCTGAAGAAAACCTTGTACTTCCATTGGAATGCTCTTGTTAGAAATGGTCCTTTTGTATCTCCTTTTCCTTCAGTTTTACCAACATCTGTTAGCTTTGTTCCTTTTTCTCCTACACATGGAATGTGACCTCTTCCACAGACTCACATATTCACCACCCCTTGGAGCTCCACTGTAATTTTTTTTCCATGTGCCTTTTGCTTCTGGACTAAACCTTCTCATGTCTGCTTCAAAAAGGGATTCCCGCTGTCCTCTCCCAGGTGAGTTGCTTTTCCACTTCACTGATTTGCTCCAGAAGGCTCAACAGCGCCTGCCTTTCCCATCCTGGAATAAATTCTTTCCACCTTTATGGCTAAGAAGCATCCATGGGATGCCTTCCCACAAGATTAGCACTAAAGTTAACCACCTCCTGTCCTTCCAGGCCAGTTTCACCCATTCCTCAAAACTCAACTCTTGTTTAGAGGGGGCAAATTACTCTAGGGAATTCTTTGTCCTTCCTTCTAGCAAACACACATTTTGACTCTGATTGGCTCAAGGATGTCCTCCTTTCCCCTCCTTGCCCTACTGGGTTCATGGAAATAAGCAGCTGAGCCATCAGGTGACTTGAGGGAGACAAGGAGAATGGTCTGAGCTGCCCAAACCAGCATCACCTGATCCTGTGCCTCTGTCCCCCCTCTCCACCTCTGGGATGCTCTGCATTGTGCCCTGGCTTCTTGTTGGGCAGGGGAAGGGGACATTTTCCTACCAGCAGCTGATAAAAGATAGCCTCTTCCTCATTTTCCACCCCATGGAGGAAGATCTCTTTCCATGAAGGCAGCTGTGTTTTCCATCAGCTGGCTGAAGCTGGTTTCTGCAACAGTGAACAAAGCAGTGCCCAGTGCTGCCCCAGCCTGGCCTGCAGGAAGGGCTTGCTGCAAAACCAAGGCTTAGCTCTGCATCAAGGGCTTATGTTGGCCAGATCCAGCCCTTGGCGCTACCTCCAGAGAACAGGGTGTGCGTACACGCACCAGGAACAGACTCCTTGTGGAATCTCACACACATCATAAAGCAGAGTGTGGCTGGAAGTGTTTGGATCAGCTTCCAGTGAAACATGGTGCTTCGCTGTTGTCTCAAGCAAGGCAACACCTTCCTCGTATTTTTGGTGACTGTGGCTCTCAGTGGAGTCACAGCATCCTTAGAGCCACTCAAGTATCCACTGCCTGGATGAGATTCCCCTTCCAGGAGCAGTGTTGTGTGCTGGCCATGCCTGCAGACAGCCACACAGACACTGACTGGTCTCAGAAACTTCCTTCCAGGGCAGCAGGGACTGGGCTAATCACAAACGTGGGACACAATTACTGACTCCTCTGCCATTGCTGAATGATGGTTGTTTTCAAATGTGTTAATAAGACAAAGACCAGATTCCATCTTCTCCCAGCAAATTGAGCCAAAAATCTTCCAGTCTTTCCCAGAGCTCAGGAATTGTCTTGGTTTTGTCCCTGCTCCCTGTTTCTGTCATCCTCAAAGGACAGCACAAATAATGGATTGTGAAAACTCAATGACTGTTTCTGGCAAATTTGTCTGGGCATCCAGCTCTTTGTTTTTCCTTTTCCCTTCCTTTTTCCCTGCGTGGTCTGTTGCTATGCTCCACAAATGAGATCTAATCCTGCTGCCATGACTACAGAGCTTTTCAGGGGCTCTTAAAAGCAAGCAGTGAGGTTCTGACATGCTCTTTACAGCAAGACACAGAGCTGCCTCAGACAAACTTCAGAAATCTGACATCACCTGCTGCTTTTCCTCTGGGTTTGGGTGAGTCTGGGGATTCGTGGTCCTGCACAGCTTTCGTGGCAGTCTCCTATTCCTTTTCTGTGCTGAGGACACAGGTGTTGCAAACCAGCTGCAGGGAATACAGCAATTCCATCTTCCATCCTGCCTTACCTCATCTTCCATTGTGAAGGCCACAAAAAGGCCAGGCAGCTCAGAGGGGACGAGGGAACAGTCCTTTGCTGTTTGGATGCACATCACAGGCAGAGAGAGAAACAGCTCAAGAGCTTTGCAAATCAATGTGGCTAATTAGTGGGTGCTACTGTTATCCCAAGCAATTTCCAGTGTGGGAAGTTTTGAAAATGATGCAATCTCAATACTCTCATGGCTCCACAAGTACTGTTCAAGACTGGGTGCAATGCTGAATCATGCAAGATTAACATGGGCTAAGCCTTCTTTGGATGTTTGTTACATTAATCTGGAAAAATATTCTCAAGATACCAACACAGACACAAATCTTAAAGATGATTACACTGAGTCTCCATACATCTGCAGGAGACCTTTGCACACAGATTGGTTCTGGAGCAACTGCTCTGTTCTGCCTAAATTCACTGAGAGTTAGTGTGTTTGTCCAGAATTTTACAGAAGGCTGAAAACTGAGTGTAGGTATTGCAGACACCAAATGTATTGAAGTCCCAACAAACTTAGTAAACAAAAGAAAATATTGAAATACAGCTTAAGAAGAGCACAGACTGATAGGCATAAAGTTTGGCAGAAAGTAAAGTTATTGGACTAAAGAAAGTCTCTGGCAGGCATAATAAATGTAACAGAGCTACAGCTTCTCATCCATGGCAGTGTGACACGGTCAACACATGGCCAAGACCAGCAGAAGCCATTTGCTATGTTTTTTGCATGGCTGCCAAAAGAAAAAGGCTTTGTCCTTTCTCCCAGCTCCTCGTGGCTGTGTGTAGCTGATCCAATGGGTGCCCCAAAGCACCACACCAACACTGCTTTCGGGAGCAGCTGTTCCGGGCCCCACCTGCTCAGAACGGAGTCCAAATGATTAGTCCACTAATCCACTACCTCTGCTCCAAGTGGCACTCCCATGCTCCTACCAAACCCCAGCTGGAGATGAACAGTGTCCCCGGGGCAGTGCCAGCTCCGTGCTCACCCTTCCTGCAGCTGCTCGTTCCCAGACTCCTCGGCCACCAGGATCTCGTACTCCTCAGCCGCGTACCTGTCCCAGTCGGAGGGCTCAGGGCCGTCGCTGTCCACGTCCTGCAGAGAGCACACAGTCAGGGACACTCCTCTCTACAGCGTTCATTAGAGGTCTCTGCATGCAGAACAGCAGGCCTAGGGATAGTAAGCAACTGGACAGAAACAGCCACTGAAAACTTCCCTTAACTGAGATATCCACAATTATCTTACAGTATTTTAACACCAGCACATAAAGGACTATGTAAAAATACATCTTGTAGCCTGTACAGCTCAGCATGTGACCTGAGCTGCCAACAAACTGCATCTGCTTCGCTTCAGAAATGCAATCAGCACACCCTTGCTTTGCTCTGGCTCAGCAGGCCCCAAATCTGTGCACTCTGGAAGTGGCTGAAGAACTCTGGGGTTTAAAATCTTTTCATTAAATGTTAATTGTAACTGATCTTTGGAGGGACTTGTCACAGTTTGCTAAGCTTGGGCAAGTTTGGGAGAAGATTACAGGATAACATCCCTATAAATATTTGGCCCTCTGCCATTTACTACAAGGTGGGGATAATAAATTATCCCCTGGCCCTACTTGACTGCTCTTATGATGATCCAGTTCAAACAAACAAACAAACAGGGTGGTTCTGGCTTGGGATATATTTAAGCCTTGAATCATACAACCACAGTTACTCTTGAAGATTATGTGGGAACAGCTGTGAGGGAACCAGAGTTGGTTTTGGCATCCCCTCCACTTTACTGTACTTTGAGTAGATAAGAGGCTTCTGGGAGATACTCAATAAGCTGCAGTCACATCTGGCTTCCCTGGCTATGTCTCCACACCAACAGCTGACAAAAATCAAGTCTTTGGATATCCCACAGTTCATGGTGAGCAGCAAAACTGCAAAAAGCAAAAGCCACACTCTCCTCCTGTATTTTCTCCGTCTGGGAAGAGAGGATGATGCAGGTCAGTGCAGCCAGGCTGATAACCAGGCACAATCTGCAATGTCCAAACCTTCCACCTGAGCTGAGCCCCCTCTCCCAAGCCTCTGAATCAGGGCAGCACAGCATGCTTTGGGTGTTCTCCCTTCAATCTCACTCTGCACTGCCAGCGCAGGTGTAACAGGATCAGTGATGGCAACCAAATCATGGAATAGTAGCATAACTCCTGTGGGAAGAGACCCAGGAGGGCTCCAGTCCCAACTCTGCTCAAACCAGGATTTGCTGTGAGGTCAGATCAGGGGGCTCAGGCTTTGTCCGTCACATCTTGAAAACCTCCAAGAACAGAAGCTGCACAACCTCTCTGGGCAACCTGTTCCATTGTTTGACTGGTCTACTTGTGAAAAATGTCTTATATTCAGAGGGATTTTTGTCACATCCAGAGGCACTCCAAGGATGGGTTTCAGAAAGCTTGTATTTAGAAATAATGGTGATTTATACCTTTTGCACTGCAAAGGGATCCCTCTGTTCATTGTCCAGGTATTTCTCTAAATTGAAGAAGGTGTTGTAGAACACATGAGCCATTCTGCACCTCTTCAGGTCTCGCAGGGTTACTCTTCCTACAGAAAAAGAACCCACATGACTGTGCTACTGAGTTCTCACTTAGTGGGAGATTGGCCCTTGTCAGTCTCAGTTTTAATTATAACTTCAGGGCTTCAATATTACTAAATTTCTTCCCAACTCAGTCAAGCATTTTAATATTATTCAATAAATGGGTGTGTTTATTAGGCTTAAATCTCCCACACATATGGAAGTCTTTGACATTCATGTTAAATATGAAAGAATGTGAATGGGGGTGGTCCAGTTTCATAATTAGACTGTCAGCACATCCCACAGCTGGAATACACAAGACATGTTGCTGCAGTTCCAGCAAGTTAATCCACAAGGTCTCTTGTCTCAGTGTTTCAAACCTCCTGATGGCACAATGGGCCCTGGTCAGACTTTGACCCTGTGCAGTGATTTCAGCCCTGTGACTCTAACACAGGGCTGTACCTACAGGTGGGTCACGCAGTGGCATTACCTTCTCAATTCACCAGTGCTCAGAGAGGATGAAAACTGATTAAACAGGACTTACCTTCCCTCTCTGGCTTAACGAGATCAAGCATCTGACACAGCAGGTCCTGGAAGGGCAGTGGCTCTATGCCCATCACCTCCATGCGCTCACACTGCTCCTCGTAGAAATACTCCAGTTCATACATGGAGAGCACCCCATCCCCATCCAGGTCCATGCACCTGAACCAGTACTCAATGCTGGGAAAACGAACAGGGATGGTGAGAGCTCAGCACTGCACGAGCAGATCCAGATAGCACAGACTGCAGCTGTGAACATTTCCCTTCTCCCACCCCCTAGGGCTCTTCTGCCCAAGGGCTGGCATAAACCCAGGATGAAAATATCCCTTGGGAAGGGCCAGGGCACGGGCCAACACCCAAAGAAGGTTGTGTTGGTGTCCCAGGGGGTTTGTGAGCAGCACAGCCCTGCTCATGGCCTGTTTCACCTGGCAGCTGTAACAGTGTCCACCTTGTAGGTCAGGGTGTCCCTGTCTGATCCAGCAGCAAGAGTTGGCCAAATCCAGCCAACTCTGAACTCAGGACACTGGGGGGACCCCGGTGAGGGATGAAATGAGGCAGGCAGGGTATGCACTCCTTTCCTCTGCTCCTTGAGACAGAAGGCAGTGCTCCCAGGCAGCTCACTCTGCATCCCCCTCACCTCTGGATGGTCTGACTTCTCATTTATTAATTCTTCTATTGTTATTCAGAAGATTCCTTGACCTAATAATCACATGCAGATCTGGATGAGCTCTGCACAACAGTCTCCCACCGGCTGTACAAGCCAGGTTTTACACAGTGAAGTTTCCCCACACAAACCTTTCTTGCACATATAGTACATGTGTGAAGGGAATGTGCCTCACTGCTGCCAACATCTCAGGGGTTTGTCCCCAGAGCCAGTGCTTCATAGCACAGGGGAACCAAAGGCACTGGTGACTCCCAAGATGTGTAACATTACAAGATAACTCAGCTTGTACACAATTTCTCCTCGAGAAAGGCAAATTATTTGACCAAATCTTGGTGCTAAGTTTTTTCTTCCTAATGGAACCCAAGCTGCCATCTTTTTTAGAAAGTGGTAGGCCACAGAAGCTTCTATCTCTCATGTGCTCTCATCTCAACACTTTCACCAGGATACAAAAATCAGTCAGACCTTGTAGCACTTCTTTTGTCTTCCTCTGAAATCAGGAGCCACACGAAGTCAGCGTAACTCATGCGACCCTCCTTTTGAACCTCAGTGCCTCTACAAGACAGCAGGGAAAAAGATTATACATCACCAGGCTCCTAAATACTCAGAATATCATCAAACATATTTTTCAAAATCCCAAATCATTAATGAGAGAAAATGGGGCATCAGCACCCATCCAGCCTGTACTCCCTGCACCCTCCAGCACCAGGCACTGCAGAGCTGAGGCTCATCTACCACATCCCCTCCCACTGCAAGGCCTGGGCTCTTTCCAGAGACTTCACAGCAGTACTCTCCAGCTATCCCTGTGCCACATCCACCATCTATGCCCAGTTATCCCATCCCAGGGGATTCTGTAATTTGTTTTCTTAAGATACCCAGAAGTCTCACCGAATTTTCAGGCAGCTACCAACTGGAGCACCCTATTGGAAACTGTTTTGATCAGTGGGGGTTTCTGAAAGTAACTTGCATTTCTAATCAGCCTGAGAGAATTTCCCTGATATCCCCAGCCAGGGTGGTATCCTCACCTCACCACAGCACCGCTGAATATTCGCTCAATAATCCTGTTTGATAAAGCTGGAAACAAAGAAAACATGGAGAAAATGAAGCTACAGGTCACAGGAATAACTACAAGGAGTTGCTTATGCTGAGTCTACACAAAGCCATTTCCCATTGCTAACAGAATGCTCTATCTCCACTGCCTGTCTGACCTCTCTCTGCTTAGCAGCACTTTAGAAAAGCCAAGGATGATTCTCCCAGTGTGTCTCCCAAACATCACACTGTCCCACACAGATGGCAACTGTTATCTGGGTTCTTGGGCAGTTACTCCCACTTTGCTGCAGTAGGATTTGTCACATAAGCAAACCCTGCTGATGGAAGGAGACTATTTCAGTGTGTACTGCATAAGAAGTTCAGTTATCAAGCAAAAATGACAATCAAACCCCTACAAAAACACTTCTTAGCAGAGCACAGGCTGTGGTAACCCTGTGCTCTCATATCCTCCATCCCACACTCCAGCCTCCCAGCAGGGACTAAGTCTCCCATATCACCAATCCCCAGGGAGGCCCTTGTCCAACCTCCTGACCCCTGGGACTGCCACACTCACCAGAACCTCCTTGGCCTTCTCACAAACACCTGCACTCAGAACGCACAGCCTTTTCAGCCCTTTGTGGATTTTTATTCCAATAATTTATCTGTGGCTCCTGAAACCTTTGAAAATACACAGCATCTGCTCAGCTGGTGGAAAAGAGGTTCCACACTGAACTCAAGAAGTGTTCTCCAGAGTGCCTCTGCAAGCTGAAATTCCCCAGGCTTCACTGGACTCTAGAATTTCTCTCATGCATAACTAGACTGCACTTCAGCAACCTTGGAAGTTCACATGGACTTGTCCTTTTTGCCCGTACTTCCAAGGTAGCTACTCATGCAGAAAATAATGTGTACTGCAGTCCCCTGTGTCAGCCCCTGCAACTTCCTCTCTAAATCTCCATTTACTTCAGAGATGGATGGCTCCATTGAAACTTCTTTTGAGGCATCAAATTGACCAAATTAAGGGCAGGCTTAATGTTCCTGAGTGGGAACATTCCACTTTCAGCAATGCCCCTGGTCCCCCACAGCTTGCAGGCAGTACCTTGGTCACTGTACCGAGCCAGGTCCTTCTGGCTGATGTAAAGGTCATGGTCAGTGTCCAGCTCCCAGAATTTACAGTATATAACATAGAAATGCTCATAGGAGAAATAGTCTGTGATCTGATTTATGTCATCCTCTTCTTCCAAGAGAGCAAGAGTCTGAAAGAGTACAAATAAAGTGGGAAGTTAAGGCTGGAGAAGAGGCAGCTCAGCAGGTGAAGTGGCCCAGTGTGGAGGAAGCTGAGTGAACACAGCTCTGAAAACTAACCTGAAACTCAGCCTTTTCTCCCCAGTACACTTGTTGCTGTGTTCCTTAACAGGCACCACAGAGTACCTGGCTTGTCTATCCTGATAACATTTCTGCCACTCCTGTCAACAATTTGTGCTAATTTTCAGCTCCAGTGAAGAGTGAGACAGAGAAACACAAACCCCACTGCTGTCTCAGCTGGGACCCATCACTTCTGAGACATTTCAGACCTGCACCAGAGACTCTTAGAGCCATTTACAGCAGCGAGTCCACAGCCCTCTACAGGAACTGAGACATGTCTTTACACATCACACATCCCTGTCTGGCTCCTGAGGGACAAAATTAAGCCTTGCTCCAGACTCACACCTGGACTGGGGAAGGAGGGATGGATCCCAAGCAGATCAAACCAATCACACGGGTTTTTGGGGTCTTTTGCTTTTGATGGCAGGAATTATTCTGGTTTTACTGGGAGGCTTAGACAGATTTCCATCCATAATATCTGTTAAGATGTTCTATTAGAAAATATTTAGTAATATCATCCAAGTTGCATTCCCACTTCACACCTTCCTCTGTTCTTCCCAGTGACAGGAGGGTATTGCATGTTTAGTAGTGCCTGTCTTCTTTCTTTGTCCTCCTCCTGGTGCTGAGGCCATGGGACACCAGAGAGCCTTTTCAGCCTAATAAATTATGGCTGTAGTGAGCTATAGGTTTGGGCTCCCCTGCCCCCACAGCTTCTCAGAAGGGAGCAGGTGAAATTCCCCGAGAGCTATCCCAAGGAATTGTGTCTCCAAGTAGGCAGACACAGTGGCCCTTCCATCCATAACCACAAAACCAGATACTGTGCTGTGTGTTGGCACTGATGTTTCAACAGGAGGGAAATCTCACTGTTTTAGCCAAGTCCTTCACCTTTCATTCAGCTTAAAGCCTTTCTATCTCTTTAAGTTTGGGCTGGATTTGAGCAGCCTTAGGCAGTTTTAACCTGGTCCTCTTTCAG
The DNA here is from genome assembly GCA_013399895.1 of Serilophus lunatus. Taxonomy (NCBI): domain Eukaryota; kingdom Metazoa; phylum Chordata; class Aves; order Passeriformes; family Eurylaimidae; genus Serilophus; species Serilophus lunatus. The sequence continues at coordinate 229,789 of VXBA01005910.1, read as the reverse complement.
ATAAAACACAGAGAACACAGATCCACTTGCTGCCATAAGGGCACACGGCAGGGATTGGAACAAGGACAGGTCCCTTCACTATCCCGTGGAGATCAGCTCCCGAGGTGCTTCGTCCTGTGCCGGCATAGGAGGATGGGCCTGACCAGCTGTCAGGGGGCTGGGAGGCAGGAAATTGGCTGTCCCACCCCCTGGCACTGCAGCAGCTCTTCTTGGCTGCTTGCGAACCACTTCACACCGGGGCCCTGCTGTGTCCTGCTGCCCTTCCTGCTTGGCCCGAGCAGGAGCCAAGAGCCAGGCTGTTCCATGGAGCTCCAGAGCTGGTACATGGTCACTCCCTGACCTTCTCTCAGGGCACTCTTGGCCACTCCAGTCCCTGCTCTTGTCATCCCAACACACACATCGCTCCTCTACCAGCCCTGGCACGGAGCACTTGGCTTATCCTGTTCCAGGCCCAGCCGCCTCACCACACGCCCTGGGAACAAGGGGATGGTGTGTTCTGGATCCCATTCAGACACACTCATGTACCTGTAAGAAGTTGCTTTTCCTCAGCTCTGTCAGAGTGATCTTCCCAGACCAGGAACGGTTCACTGTGTAGAATATCCTCTGTATAACCTGCAACACATGAACCCTTGACATCAACTCCTGAAACACGCCAGTTTGGGAATTTAAATGCAGCAATTTTGTTTATTCACTCAGCTAAGGAGGCTTCTTTTTGAAATCTGGTGATCTTTTTTGTAGGTACTACAATTCACTACACAGCCTGAAAGTAACATTTGGTTTTGAAACTATTTTCCACTCTGCAAACATTTTCACTGCTCTTAATTCGCCTTTTTGGGCATGCAGATGAATTATTTATGTCGGGAACATGTTCAGAGTGCTGATGAATCACTGAGTTTTTCAGGGTTTAGGGGCTGTGGCTTGCATAGATCTCAAATGAAATAAGGGCTCTAGGTTCCTGTACTAGAAAAAAAATTAAAAATCAGGACTTCTGATTCTTCTGATTGCTGCACAGGAAGCAGGATATGTAAATGACAGGCACAACTGATGTCTGACTTATTGTTCCTATGACAGTGTCTCATCTTCCACTGGCTCCACTGAAAGTAAGTAATAGAGATTATCTGTCTGCATTTACCCCAGGGAGGTGTTACCCTCATTTGCCTCCTTTCCTGACCTGCCTCCGGAGAAAGGGAGTGAGAACCACAGACTCCTGAGAGCCCAAGAGAAAAGACAGTGAGCACACTCCCAAGCACCTCACAAAGCTGCTCATTGTCAGCTCGTCAAGTATCATCACAAGGTACAGAAAATACAAATGTGTGATCAAGCACAACAGGGCAAACAACAACAAATAAACATCACAGCACCAAAAGTGAGAAATAGATTTAACATGATTCAGCACTGAAAGGGAAGAGAATTCTTGTTGACCAAACCAAGTACAAACAAACCTTTGGTGTCTCTGACATGTTGACACATTAACCTAAAATTTTGATAACGCTATTCCAAACACAACAAAACAACTTTACACAACAGTGTGGACATTATAGGGATTAACCCAGCTAACAAATGAAATAGGATGGGTTTGTGTCTTAGCTAGAACTAGTTTCAAGTGGGGAACCACCACTGAAGGGCCATGCTTGGATTCAGCCCTTCTTAGTCCAGAACACATCTGGAACCAGGAATGAGATTGCTCTCCACAGCCTGCTTTGGGATACACAGATCAGGGGGACAGTAAATGCTGATGACACATAAATTTGGGAGCAACAAAAGTAATTTGAGGATTGAAATGTATCCTGAAGAGAGAGAATGAATAGATTCAATTTAGCTGAACATGACATCTATTGGTAACACTGCAGCTCTTCGTCACTCCAGGCCTCAGAGGTGGATGCCCTTCTAAAGTTGGTGTCAATTCAATTAAAACAAACAAAAAAGCACATCTTTTCAACTGCAGCAATGTTCCAGGGCCTGTGTAATGTGAGAGGTCAGACTAGGTAACCACAATGATCTTTTCTGATCTTAAGCACAAAGAAAAAGCCCTGTCTTTGTTTCTTTAATGCCTCTGGCAGCTGCTGCCATTCTGGACTCTATTTTTGGACTTTGTTTGGCTTTTGTCTCCAGATTGCAGAGCTCAGAGACTGGAGCAGGTCTCACCTCATACATTACCCACTATCACACCTCACAACTTAAATATACAGGGTGTTCACACCATTCCAAGGACTAAAAAATAACAACTCCAAGAAGCAGTAAAAGGACCCATAACAGGAATTATTCTCCTCTGCCTGCAGGGTAATAAAAGACAACGAACTATTCCCATTTGTGACACATGAGGAGCTGTTCATCTATCAGACCACATTGATACAGATGCTCCATCTGTTCCCTCCTCATCTACTAAAACATCCACAGGTAAAATGAGATCTCTTTTGATCTCTTTTACCATGTCCAGTTATTCAGTGCTGTATTGGTTTCTCTGTGGCCAGGTTTTAGTAGCAGCAGGAGGGCTGAGGGAGAGGCTTCTTCGAGAAGCTGCTAGAAGTTTCCCCATGTCCAGGCTGGGCCTGCTGCTGACCAAGGCCAGTAGTTGAAAAAACACCTCTGTGATAACATATTTAAGAAAAAAAGTTAAAGAGAGACAAAAATAGCTGCCAGAGAAGAGCAGAGTAGAAACTTGTGAACAACAACACAGACACCAAAGTCAGTAAGAAAGAAGGGGAAGAGATGCTCCTGGCGCCAGAGCCGAAATCCAGCTGCAGCCCATGGTGAAGACCATGGTGAAGCAAGTTGTCCCCCTGCATCCCATAGAAGACCACAAGAGTGCAGAGATCCACCTGTAGCCCGTGAAAGAGCCACGCCAGAGCAGGTAGATTCTGGGGAAAGCTGTAGCCCGTGAGAGACACTTAATAGAGCCAAGTCCTGGCAGGGGACTGTAGCCCGTGGGGAAGAGGAGCCCATGCTAGAGCAAGATCCTTCTGTTAAGACTCGTGGCTCATAGAGCCTACACTAGAGCAGCCTGTGCCTAAAAGACTGTGCCCTATAGAATGCAAGCCATGTGGCAGCAGTCTGAAGTGCTGCTGCCCTTAAGATAGACTCTCACCAGAGCAGTTTGTGAGAAAAACTGTGTCCTGTGAGGGATGGGACCCCATTAAATGCAGTTAAAAAGACTCTTCTCCCCAAGCAGCAGCTGAGAACAGCAGCTGACCATAATAACTCCCTTCTCCACCTTGCCTTTTCCCTTGACCGCTGTGGGAGAGCAGGTTACGTGTAAAAAAAGAAAAAAAAAAGCAAGAAGTAAAAAGTGTCTCTTATTGTCTCTCACTCTTAAACTCTGATCTTGTTAGTAATAAACTCGACTATTATTCCCACATAAAGTCTTGTTTTGCTTGTAACATAATTAGCAAAGAATCTGTTATGGTCCTTATCTCAACTCACGAAACTTCTTGTTATATTCTCTCTCCTCTATTGATGGGTGAGGGGGAGTGAGAGAGTGGCTGTAATAAGCCCCTGGCACTCAGCCTAAGTTAAACCACTACAAGTGCAGGTTTTATAATTCAAATAATGGTCCAGTTGCAGTGGAAAGTATGGAGCGTATGTATCAGTATAAAATCTGAGTACTTTTTTCTTTTCCAGGTTGTGAAAACCAAGCTGTCAAAAAAAAGAAAAAAAGCATTTGGGAGACACCCTAGACCATAATTGCCTAGTCTGATATGATTTGCTGTATTTAAGACACACTTGTCACTTATGTCTTACTGAAAGCCATACCTGGCATAGTTTTTCCCAACACGGAGATTGTTTATTCTGAATTCAGTACCAAATTAATAGACTCATAGAATATCCTGAGTGGGAAGGGACCCACAAGGATTACACACACACAAGTCCAACTCCTGATAAGCCTTTGGAAGGAGGAACCCTTTCCTATTTGCTCATTATCCACATGTAACTGACCTACTGGACCCAAACCATCGATGGATAAGCTCCAGACCTTTCCCCAACTTTCCCACAGATGAATAAAAGCAATACCACTTCTGGAAAACTCCACAAAGCTTTATTAACCCCCATAGCCGTCCTTCCCCTTACACATCCACATTGGTCCTACTGCACAAGCCAAAGCACTTTTCCACAAGCTCTGTATAAAGTTGGTTTTATCTGACACCTCACAAGAGTGCTAACTCTGAGCCTGGTCTGAATGTTCTGGCAGAAGTTACACTTTAAAGCTTTACAACAAATGCCATGTGATGTTTCTGCATCATCTTCACCAGCTTCAGGAGTCGGTCCCTGTTGAAATAAACACAACTAGTTTTGTATAATGTCAATACAACACCTCACAGAGGTGATACAGAGCGAATTCCAGCCTGGGGCATCCAAAAGGCACCTTGCAAAGGTGCTGGGGTGGCAATGAGAATTGAAAGGTGCACACACACCTCACCCATCCTAGATTGTGAGCTCACTCTGCAGGTGATTTCAGCCAAGTGATGCTGTACCCAGCAATGACCACAAAGCCATGTCTTCTTACAGGCCTCATCTGTAACACAAAATAAACTGTAATTCTTGCATTGGCAGCAAATACAGTATTCTGTCACTGTAAGTAGGTATAAGGCACTCTACCTTGAAGCAATCAAAATGATCCAAGTAGTCTCAAAATCCAAGGGGCAAAGCTGTTTCCTTCATTACCTCCTGGTGAAAATACTGGATTTTGTAACATTAAAGAAAGAAATGCCAGACTGCCCGTGAGAGGGGAGGTGAGAAACAGGAGCTCCTACTGCTGCAGAGGGCCCAGTGCTGCCACTCCAGATAGGCACAGCCTGCCCTGACAGCCTGTCTGCCCCTCCTGACTCTGCTCCAGCCAGGCTGGAATCTGGCTGTGAGCACAGACACCCAGAGCAGCCCTGTCCTGCCAGCACAAGGAGGCTGAAGGACGGCTTGCCTTGGTCAGGTTTGCTGCCACACAGCCCTTGGCTCAGCCACAAGCACCACCTTCCCTGGGTGCCTTGGAAGCCACTTCTGTCCCAGTATTGCAAGTGAGGGTGTCTGAAGGCTCCAGCCGCAGCAGGAGGGCACAGTGGGGACACAAGAAGCAGGACCAAGGAGCACTGAGGGGCTCCATGCACTCATTAGGGTCTGGTTCTGTGATTGTTTTTTGGTGGTGACAGAGGACTGTGTCCAGGCACCAGGGAAGTTGTGGAAAAGGAGAGAGGAAGGAAAAGGTGCTGCCCTTTAGTAGGAGCCTGCACTTCAGTTATCTTGAAGTGGAACCTCAGCTTCACACAGCTGATCTCAGACCACAACCAGTGAGCAGTGAGGGTGATCATGTGGGGGATTAGTCTACAAAGACATTTGTTTCTTGCCTGAAAAATACAGGAACAGTGTGTGACTTAAGATGAACCCATGCAGGCAGAGGCACAGAGCTGCCTTTGTCAGCACCCAACAGGCAGCACCAGGACAACCACACGTCGCATCCTGACCTGTAGATACTGCAGTCAGAAACCACTGGTGTGCCCTCAGACCTTCCAGCTCTCACCCCTCCATGCACTTTAAGCACCACAGGCACTTTCCACACTCAGCCCCTCATGTGCCTCCAGAATTCCCAGGACACTCCTAGGCCTGTTCTGGACAGTTAATATGCTTAGTATACCTGTTGTCTCGATCATACACTGATGTTCACTGCTGTGTTCAAGTGCATCTAAAACATTTAGAACTGACTCTCACTGTAAATTTTCATGAAACACGAGTGTGACAGCTCAGGGTTTGCCCAGAGAAACAGTGTCTTTCTGCCATCTGCTCCTCACGGGAAAGGACCAGGCCAGTGTCTGCCCTCCCAGCTGCTGTGTATGGTGCAGCTGGTCCCCAGCAGGCCTTGGCAAACAAACAGGAGAGACTTCCAGCCCTGAGCCCTGCTGGGATGCAGCTCCCACCAGGTCTGCCATTATTTGAATTTGTTACTGCTGCAGAGATAATACATCCCAACATTTATACATTTTATCCAGGTTCACACCCATCATGAGACAAGGTAAAGGCTTAGAAAGAGTACAGACTTGCTCAGGTGAAGCACCAGCCCAACTGCTGACTGCAGCCTGGAGCAGAGCTAGGAATAAATCCCAGGCACAAAGGCTTGGAGACACAGAAAGCCTAGACAGGCTTCCTGGCAAGAGGAGGGTTGGGTGGTAGATCCCTGTGTGCAGTGGGTGTTTTGTACCAGGGAACAATCAGACTCCCCATGCCCAAGCCACAGGAAGCTCCCACCAGGCAGCCTTCCATGTCTCAGCAGCCCAGCACAACTCTGAGTGACTTAGCAGCTCTCAAAGACCAAGGAACCTCTTTTCTATTCATCAGGCCAAAATACATGTTTTCATAGATTTGCTTAAAACCAGAAAGAATCATTATTAACCTTTCCAGTAGCCCCTGTACACACAGGCAGATCCATTTTTCCTGTGGAGGTGGTACTTCAAATACCTCATTGCCAGTAATATTAAAAAAACCCAATTTTTTTAAACAACTGAAGGGTTTGCTGATGGGAACAGTGACAGATCACAAAGGGGGAGTTGGCACAGAGGCACGCCAGGGGATCAAAGCAGGCAGCCTACCGTCGTGATATATCGGGAATGAAACTCAGGAGCATCCTTCAGGAACGTCAGGCCTGGATGTGTTTCCACCACATCCTGCAAGATAAAAGGAAAGGAAATCTTTAGAAGTTACTGGGTTTACAAACCAATTCTTATGGTTACTCTTGAAACTGTACTTGCAGCATTAACAACAAAACTGAAATTGTATCTTTTAAACTCTAAGTGAAGCTTCTAGAATTGTAAGTATAACACATTTTCTGGGCAATACGCACCTGTTGGGCCACTTTGATTTACTTAAGGACAGAAAAACAAAGGAAGAGAGTTAGTGAGTAGACGAAAACTCATTTTCATTGAATGAGACAAAAATTAGTTAGTTGACCATGCAACTATCTCCTCTCCAAGATCTTTTTTCCCTCCATTCACTGAAGATATTAACACTTGTTAGAGCAAGGTCTCAGAAGTAAACAGTCCTTGAGAAAATCCCATATTATGTCCTCCACAACAATGAAAGCTCTGTGAGCCTCAGAATGCTTACAGATACTAGTGCTTTTCCAAAATTCACTTGAACTACCTGTGGAGAGGCCTTTTTGTAAAGATCAGCTTTTTGTAAATGAACCACTGAATCAGTGAAACAGTGAATCAGTTCAGATCCTGTATGAATCAGTCTGTGTAACTTCCACGCATCTGACTCCTCTACCTTTGAAAAGTGTTCCAAGTTCTGCTTTGCCTGTTCCATGTGCCCTTAGGGGTGTGATGTGACCAGATTTGGTCTCATATCTAAAGGATGGGGTAAATACGGTGTAACTGTGCTTGCCTCTGACTGCAACAGGACTGCACATGCCCTGGATTGCACCAGGAGCTAAAAAACAGAGCTGCAATCAGTCAGGAAAGGCAGAGTGCCCAGTGGGGGAGAGATGAAGAGGAACATGGCAAAATTTACCCATTGCAGCCACAGTTTTGTCTGAGAGACAGAAATATCCAGTGCAGACAAAGAATCTTTCCCCAAAGCAGCATCCCCACAGAGGTTTTGCCTAGAGGGCAACACAGTGTGAGAAATGTAGGGGTATGTGGAAGAGATCAGAAAAAGCACCAATAGATAATCAGAGGAGCAGATGGACCTGATTTCTAGAGAAACTATAAAGAAGCCCTAAAGCTATCTAAATGGCCACAGATAACTAAAAAATGATACTGTTAAAACTACCACATGTGAATAAAAGAAATTAAATCAGGATGCACAGATTTAGCCTGAACATTAGGAAAAAATTAAGCAGTGAGACCTGTGCACCAGCAAGTTTAGGGGTGTATACAGAACGATTGGAAATGCAGGAATTTTGCCAAGATTCTACATGACCCTGTATCTGGTAGCCTTGCTAGGGAAATTCAATTATAACTGTCCTGCCAAGCAACTTTTACAGCTTGTCTAATAAGCTTTTATGCTGTGCCTGAGTATGAACAGCCCCAGGTGTTTTTCCCCATCATTCCCATACAGAGCAGAGGGGCAGATTTCAGCCTGGTTACCAGGCCCTGGTAAATATAAACCCTGACAAGAGACAAGAAATTACATAAAGCTTTGACAATCCTTGAGCAGGATTTGCAGCTGGTTGGCATTTAAGCAAAAACAGCCCACTTGAAATGCTTCTTTCTTTTTCACTCCGAAATAAACCCCACCCAGGCGCTGTTCAAACCAAAGCTCTGCTTGTCCTTGGTGAACATTTAAAGATGAAAATCAGCAAGTTGCAAAACGACGGTGGCTGTGTCTCCACGCCTTCCCTGCTGGGCTGTACCTGGAGCAGTGGGATGAAGTCCTCCTGCTGTAGGAAGTCACAGCCAGGCTTTGCCAGCAGGGATGTGAACCTGGAAGCATCGTCGTGGCAGTTCCGCAGGACTCTACGAGAGAGGTGAGGGGTTACCCCAGCCACTGGTACCTCACTCCCAAAGCACAGAGGGATTGGTGCCTTCCCACACGTCAGTCAATGCACCTACACTCTGAATTATGCACAAGTTGGCCTCACACTACCAGCACTTTCTTCAGTATCTTTCAGCAGCACCCAGGTACCCAGGGGAGAGTTTTCCCATGTTATCAGTGCTGTGGGAAAGCAGGTTTCTCACTTTGATTCCACAGCTGATTAGCAAGTAACCTGACTTTTCCAAATGCTGCACTCACTGACCCCATTTGAAGCCAAGAGGACCAGCCTGCTGGGATGCCACAGGACACACTCTCCAATGCAGCCCTTTGCTACATTTCATTATTTGGGGGATGTTGCCAAACTACAGGGACTGAATATTCACCCAGAAAAATCACTTCCCAGAAGGAAAGAGAACATCCCTTGTTAATTAAGGCCCAACTGGCTGCTGAGCACTGGAACCATGAAGAACAGCCCAGTGAAAGCATCAGCAGCACTCAGGATTTAGAGAAGCCTGTAAACTCATTTCTTAGGTTGACAGCTTGCCTCTGACACACCAATTCTTGTCTCTGCTTTCTTCTAGTACAAAATACTACATTGGTCACAGCTACTTAATTCACTCCAAACAGGAAAACTCATGAAAAAAGAAACTCCATGACATTCACCAAATACCAGTAACAGAAGAGAACATTTGGATATATCAAACACTAAGCTGCTCACAGAGTATAAGGTAAATGATACATTACTCAGAAAATTACCCTGTTTTCTTTAATACCTGTGAAAATACAAATGCACTGCTGGTTATTTACTATGAATGGTTATTCACGACCTTTCTCCCTTGAAAGTGTGTGAACACAGCACTGAGCTGCCTGTAGTTCTCCTGCAGAGATCACACTGTAACTTGTTTCCTGCTAATTCTGGAAAATGCTAATTCTGGCCTCCTCACTATCAAAAGCAGACTTTACAAAAAAAATGGTTCTTTTAAATAAGCAGCAAAAGATTAGATTTAGCAATCCTGTTGGTTTCATATCATGGTAACTGTCATTTAACAGATACATTCGACATCAGCTGCAGAAAAAAATGTGCTAATGTTTTCGCTTAAAAAAATCTGACACATAAAGACAAATCCCAAAGCCATGTTTCAGCCACAAACTAAAAGATCTGACATTCAGAAGTATCTTACATTCAGAAATTCCCTCATACTTGATGAGATCAGTGAGCATGGAGCATTTTGAAAAGTCAGGTCACCTACTGAAGTGCTTGAAAAGGGGCATCAGCAACTGAAGATGCCTGTTGTGAAGTTACACCTGTGTTCACACAGCTGCAGTCTGACTGTACTACAGACTACATTTCTTCTGTCTCTCATGTTTCCAGCAAAGATTAACTGTCAAGTCTAAAAAGAGCAATTAAAGTGAGAAGAGCACAGAAAGTTGGGCTCGGAAATGGGGTGGTTAAAAGGGACATGACCACAGTCTGCAAGTATCTGAAGGATGTGACAATCAGAGGAGGGAAAAAATCTGTATCATACATGAGGGATTAATCAGGAGTAATTGAAGGAACCTAAGGAAGGAAACTATATCATCTCTGTCAAGACAAACTCAGTGATCACAGTCATCCCTAACATTTTTGCAATTTTGCCAGGGTAACTAGAAGCTGTTTTGACAACATCATCACAGCAAACACTCTGGGAATTCAGGGTTAAAGGCTACTTCAAGAATCCAAAGAGCAACCATTAAGTAAAAACATCAGAACTCTCTCTGGAAAGGAGATGGAGACGTTCAGGTGTTTCACAAAGCAGACTCAAATCTGAATTGCCCTGGAGAGAAAAAGATCAGGCAAGAGAGCATGTCTGTTCCATGTCACACCTCCACTCCACACACATCCAGAGCTCTCCACTACAGAGAGCAGCACTGACAGTGGGATGTGGAAGGGCCTGGCAAACCCCACAGATTTTTGTGCTTGAGGAAGGTGGTGACTATTAAAGCTCCCAGAGCGTGCACTTGTATGATGATACTTTATTGTCTATCCCTTCTTCCTGTCCTGTCACACTATCATCCACCTCCTCTTCCACTTCCCAAATGGCCCTCACATAGTGCTCCAGGGCAGCAGCCATGAGGCCCCTAGTAAATATATCCCGAATCCACTGACATCCACCAGCTCTCTCAGAATAGCTGACAGATTTCTGGGGACTGTGTCAATACATTTTATAGACCAGCCAGACCAAAACAACTTATCTATACAATTGCTTCCAAGTTTGTTGATGCTGTATGGAGACAAGTGTTCAGAGAGTTTTGGGGAAAGAAGACTTAAGCTGATGGAGATTTTAAGCCATTTAAAGGGGAGACAATGATTTGAGAAGTCTGGTGGAAAAGAACTAAGGAATAAAGAAAGACTTTTATGGCAGCCTGATCTATTTTTCCAGAAAGAGAATTTGGCATTGCTATACTCACTTTCTCCACATGGATACAAAGGAGTGCACAGATACCCCTCCTGTCCTCTCTCCTCCTGAAGCACTGAACAGAGGTGCTTTCCAGTAGAGTGGGCAGCCACAGACCTGTAATGGAACACCAGAACAAGGAGCAAAACAAAAGCAGTCCCAAAAGGAACCTGCTTGTTCACAAATTCACCATTGAGACCTGACAGCAGGGGAAATAAAGTGACAATGGCTTCCTGACTAACCTGTGTGCCATTTACTGCTTGCCAAGCTTGAGAAGTCACCAATAACTTTCTGCTTTGTCATGTGCTTTTTTAAGTGACTGAGAAACATGCCCTGTCAGGCTGGGAGGAGGATCAGAGGCCAGCAAGCTTTTAGCTCTGCCTTTGAGCTGTTTAGCAGAACTCCCTATGGAGTGCAGTGGAGAGAGACAGGCAGCTCCTTCCCCTCCATCAGCTCCCCTCAAAAAGGGTGACCCGTTCTCTGTGTGGGCTGACTTCTCACTGGCAGCAAGGGAATCTTGGTTCTAACTATAGACAATTCATGGTTAAATGCCCAGAGGTGATGTAACTCCCATCCCACAGTTCCACCCAGCCCATTTTCCCAACACAGGGTAACACAAATGGAAAGAGGAGGATTCCAGCAAAAGGACTCCTTGAACAGCACTTTTGACACAGCCCCTGCAGAGGCAATCAGGGAAAGCTCAGGCATTGTGGACTCACCAGAGCCTCAGCAAAGCCAGCTTAGAAATGGTGCCAAACATTCAGCTGCTCACACCATCGGCACCTCCCCTTTGCCACAAAGATCTTTCCAGCCACCATCCCAACTCCCAACAAGGTATCAGAATATTCACAAAACACTGACCTTGCAGGGAGTGCAGCTGGTTCAAGCCAGAAACAGGTAAGAAGGATATCACAGCAAAGGGAAGGAGGAATATTTTGAAGAAGCAGTTAAGGCATCATTTCTCCCTTCCCCACAAAGCCTCTTTCACCTCTTCTATTAAGCAGGACTATCCTGCCAGTCCATTCTCAGCCTGCACGTTCTTTTGGGAACCTCAATCAGCCCAAGAGCTGCTTTTGGATTTAGGTAACTGTGCTCCTACAGGTGTTTAGCTCCTCTCAGAAAACTATAACATTCCCTTTGTGTAGCTGGTTCTGAACCATTTACTTCAGAGCCCCAAACCAAGCACCACTATCAACAACCCCATGGAACAGGAGTCAGCCTTACAACAGCTAAATGGAGCACATCTATGAGAAGACAGATGCAGAGACCAGAAAAGGCAGAGGTTGCTTCTATATCACACCCCTGCTTTTTTTCCCCTCTTTTTCCTACGCACAGTTGCCCCTCTTGTCATAAAATTACTTTCTAAACTTTTTGGGTCAAGCAAACAAGTTTTTCTATTTGTACTTTCAGACCAGGCTTACAAATAATGTGACTGGATTCCTCTAAAAACAAGCAAAACCAACCCAGTCCCTCCTTTCAGAAAAACCTTCCCTCTTGGAAAACAAGAGCTGCTCTTGGAAAGAACATCCATCACTGCTCAGTTTACAGTGCCAGGGATGCATCCAGGGCAAACTGAACATACGAGATGTGTCTGACAAGTGCTGCTTTTAGATCAGCAGTGCTGAACACCGTGGTTGAAGGGAGAGAAATGGAAGGGACCATCTGCACTGTGCTCCCACACGAATGCTGGGTGCTGCTCTCCCTGAAGGCAGAACTCAGCCTGTGACACCTGTGTCATGGACACCAGGGACAGCAGTTCCCCTCTCCCATGTCCAGGGAGGTGCAGGTTGGGAGCTGCTTTCTCACCCAACGCTGCACCAGCAGCCACAGCTTGTGCCCAGCTGAGAGGGACAGCTACAAAAAGCCCCAAAAAAGGCAGCAGCTGGCACCACCTGAAGTCAGAGGCAGACAAGCCTCTGTCATCTGAGCAGAACTGTGAAGGGACAGAAAAACAAAATGCCATTTGTATTCGGTAAGAAATCTGAGAGAACTGGTTAGTAACTCAAAGCAAGAAGGAACACACACATCTGATATGACAAACTGCAAAGGGACCTCATTTTTGCTTACTTAATCTAAACAAAAAAACTTCAGCATAAAAGGATGATAGTGCCTTTTTTCCCCTAAAACAGCTGAGGTACTTTGCTTTACTTTCAATCTTTCTCTCCCAAAATTTAGAAACCTGGAGAACAGAACCACAAAACTTTTAAGGCTGGAAAGGACCATCAAGAGTTACCTTAGCAATTTTCCCCATCTCACAGACGTTTGCCTTCCCATCTTCAAACTGTGTAAAGGCCTCTTCAACCCTGGCAATGATTTCTTCGTGATTAGTGCAGACACTGGGGAGCCCTTTGGGGAAGTAGAAACGTGGAATGTTTATGGACAAGGGGGAACTGCTGGTGGCTTTATTCACAGGCAGAAGGGTGCAAGGGCTAACTGAGGGCTTCAGGGGGGCTGGGGCTCCAGGCTTCTTCTCCTGCTTACTCTGAACCTGAAAATACAATGAATGACAAATACTTTTTAACAGCATAGCACACAGAGCAGGAAAAAATAATTTGTGCTCCTAAGGATTAGGAGCAAATTAAAACCCCAGCAACAAATAAATTACAGCATAAGGATAAAAATGCATATTTTAAGTAGGCCATTAAAATTTTTTCATCATGAAACACTGAAAATTTAGGATGCGTCACATCTGCTTTTATGCTGTTCCTGTGCATTTTCTGTCTGTAGCTGTGGATTATGATTGATTACACGCTCTCAAACTCAGCAGTACTACAGACAAGGACAATGCTACTTCTTCTCATGCTGGTCTCTGTGTTGTCATTTTGCCCCATAAACAGCAAAGTATCAAAATCTGCTTTTTAGCGTTTCCCCTTAGAACTAGAGCACCCACCCACACAAACATCTTGCCCCAAGTATGACCCAACTTACATTGGTTACAAGGACATTTTCTATCCCCTGGGAACATAATTAGTTTTGCCAAAGCACTGCTTCACAGAAAATCAAGAAAAGATGTTCAAGATTGCCTTCTCAGTTTCAGGAAGCCTTTTATTCTGTGCCCAACTAAAACAGCCCAAGACTTGATTTTGTTTAAAGTACTAAGCACTGGTAAATCAATTTTCCCACCAGGAATTAGGAGCAGTCAGCACAGTGCCATTAGGCATCCACATGATGTCTTTTCCTACCACTCCTCTCCTGTCTGTAATAAACATGTGGGTGATATGGTGACCTCCCCCTGGATCACCTCTCTGGATCTCTAGACAGGGCGATCCCCCCGTGGGGATCTTTACTTCCAACTCTCCATCAGTGCCTTCCATCACAGGCAGAATTTGTATTTAAGCACATTATGAGATCCTAGACCAGAGAAGTCTTCAGACACGGGAGAGAATACTTTTTAACCTTCGACAAGTAGTTACAGTGTAAGCAGCAGAATTCAGCTGCTGGAATGCCAAGGGATGACGAATTCCCTGCTCCCCCACGAAGATACTCTTCCTTGGGCAAAGGCAACAGGCTTTCCCACTGCACAATGGTTCCAGAGCAAGAGTTATTATTAATGTAACGACATATGTGATAAGGCTCATAAGGCAACAGTCAAGTAAATACAGCTGCGACTTTCAGTTTGTTTATTCGAACTGTTTCCAAACAAAATGGTTTGAGGATAAAGCAGCCAAGTCTGAGTTCACTAAATGCAGAAGAATGTATATGACGAACTGACTGTACTGACCTTTTTCCCAACGCATACTGAATCCCCCAACTTACCAGGAGTTCGCTTTCAGGAAGGGGAAGAAGTGCATTGTAAAAGCTTCCTTAAGCCCTGTTTTTGCCAGCAGTGTAGAATCTTTTAGAACCCACTCCTCAGAGACCACGAGGAAGGCTTGTCCTCCTCCTCCCTCCCCTGCTTCACTGCTCCTCCTGTCCCACTCCAGGAGCAGCAACACTGGCACACACAGGCCAGACAAAGCACACTTTTGTTCTGTACCTGCTCTGTACAGAACACATTAACTGGAGTTTGGGACTCCAAGACTTCCTCGCGTGTGTCTTGGAACACAGGAAAAGCTGGAGATCACTTTCAGCCTTCAGTATTTCTGTCAGTGCAGGTACTGAGAGTCTGCACAGTCCTCAGTGCAGCTCTCAGCCTTCGGAGAACAAGGCTCATCACCACCATCTCTTCTCCCTCCCATCTTCCTTGACTTTTCCTGCTCCCTCACACCTGTGGGGCTGATCCTGAGTTTTAAGTCTCAAGGCATGCCTGGGGCTCCAGAGAGCTGTGAGACAGGGGAAGCACCTGGGCACACAGCAGGACAATGCAGGTGACCCGAGGTGGTGGCAGGGGTTAGGCTGGACACCCCCTTTGGGAGCACAGCTCCCCGGCTCCACAGAAGACAAGCCCTCTCCTGGCTCCCTCCTACTCTTTGCACAGGGGAGGAACAGAAGCAAAGCCCAGCCAGGCTGGATGTGTGGGGGGAGGGGGAACAGCCCCAGGACAGGGATGTGACCTGGAGAACTCACACCCACCCCCCATCCCCAGCCCCCCCCTTGTGCTTCCATCGCTGCCCTGCCCAGCCAGGACCCAACTCCAGTCAGTATTTTCCCTTTCTGGATCCCAGCAGAGGGGAAATCCCTGCCGGTCTCTCACAGCACCATATTCATACAAACAATGCAAAGCTGGAACAGACATCGAGGTGCCGACTGCAGCCACTTGACTTCTATAATAGGACTTGACATCAGTTTGTCGAAGCCCCACTTCTCACAACCAGGTTTATTGCTCCCTAATCTCTGCAGTCCACACATCACTCCTGGCTGCCAGCACCACGAGAAGTGACTCAAATGGAACAAAAACTTCCACAAACCAAGATATTCTTTCAAAGGACACAGACTCTTCCCTTAACAACATATCCCTTCCCTCACAGTACAAGGGAACGATAAAATTGTGTTTTTCTTTTCTTGGAAGGTAAAGAGAGCAGAGCAGCACCGTGCCATTTCCCTCCTCTTCTGCCACCACAAGACCCTGATCATCCTGCAACACAACTCATCCACCAATAGACTTTTAGTTTTTTTGCTCAGGATTAAGGTGAGATCAAAACCCATTTTTAAGCACCGCTCTATAGGATTGTGTAACTATACCCTGACCAAAACCTGTCCATACACTGTATCACCTTTTCCCAGTTATACGATTTATTTATGGACAGACCAAAATAGTGACATGTGTGTTATAAATAAACCAGACAGATTGTTATAAATAAACCAGCCTCATTGTAGCCACACAAACAAAGCACAGACTAACCCTCTGACATCCCAGCCTGTCTCCCAGGGATGTGCCAATCCCAGCAGAAACTCCATGGAAGGAGCAACATCACATCAAGTGCTCCAATACTTTTGGCTCTCCAACAGGGCCCCAGATAATACATTTACCAGTTTCTTGCTTTTTTCCAAAGAGGATTCTGTAATCTTCCTTTCTAGGGTACAGTGACTCAGTCTGGGTTCTTGCAGTCCTCAGAGCTGACTTCATGTCTCCTCTCACTTTTCATAGTTCCTGCCTTGCTGGAGTCTTGATGGTAACTGGACACAGGCCATCCCCAAAGCTCATCAGTTCTCCAGAGCTGGGCTCTGTCTATTGCCACAGACCTTCTCTTCCCTTCCCTCCCTGAAGCCCTCTCCCGTCATTGTACCTTCCTTCCATCCCTTTCTTAACCATTTCTAAGGACAGCAAGAACAAAGGCTCATCTGTGTACATGTTTCAAACAGCACAGAGCTATGATTCTGTTCTGGAGACAATCTTTACTACTAGGAAACAAACTCAGCAGCAGAAACCAAGTCCAAATATAACAAAACAAAAATGAAACCAAACTCTACCTAAGCAACTCAGCACCACAAAAGGATTTAGGTGGGAAGGACCACAGAGCTAATTCTAAAGGTGGGATCAAGTTCCTTATCCAACTGAATTTTGCAAACCCAGGCCCCCCCGATAAATGTATAGATCTTCCACATGGGCTTCCCTTGACTGATACAGCCACACTCCAAATGCTTCTCTCAAAGCTCCATGGAGAAAACAACCAGTGTACAACCCAACTATCCCAGACAGAAAGACACAAATGGCTACAACCCCCCTGCAATTGCCTCGTGTCCCCAGGGGCAGGACCTCAGCTGCATTGGCCTTGACAAACTGTTCACACACTTCATGAGAGAAGGTGCCAACTTCTCCAACTGTGCACAGGGTTCCCAAGCATCGGGTCAGGCTGGGAACCCGCAGCCCTGCAGACAAGGATGTGGAGGGTGCACTGGGCTGTGAGGCTGCTTTATGTACAAAAAACTATGTCTTAGACTGCTGCAGGAGGAGGGCCAGGAGAACGCGGGGAGTTCTCTCCTCTGAGGCTGCATTTGGATCACTGTGACCAGTCTGGGGCCTGCACTTCAAAAAAAGGATGGGGAGAGACCAGGCAGAGATGTACAGGAGGGCAGTGAGAGCCGGGGTCGGGGGCAGGAGAGACTGAGGGGCTGGGCCTGCAGAGGGAGAGCCAAGGGACAGCATCGGCACAGGCTGCAGGAACTCTGCAGTGGTACATGGCAGTTTGTGCCTGCTGCCCCTTTTATGCAGCTTGGGAGGCTCAGGCTGGAGGATCCTGAGGGCAGCACAGCCTGCAGGAGGTCTCTGAAGGGAGTGGGGGGAATCTACCCTCGGGAAGTTTCCAAGACTTGGAGAAAGCGAGTGCTGATGTGAAACACTACTCTTTCAACTGAGACGTTGGATTGAGAGCTTCCTCCCTCCCAGCGCTGCGCTGGGAGGCTCTCTGACCCTTCCATAAATAGTCCTGCAAAGGGTAAGCAGAGGAACTGCGATGTACAGCTCTTGAGACAGGGCTTTACCCAAACCCTTCTCCTCCGTTGCCTTCCTGGCCAACACCTGCATGTCCCACAAGCCACCCCTCACTCATCCCTCTGCTCCCTCTCACCACCTTGTTAACCTTTCACTTCCTTTGTGTTCTTACTGAGCCCGGTTTCCTCTCCTCTCAGGTCAACACAAGCCACCAGGTACAGCCCCACAAGGCACAATATTCCACATCTCACTGTGGCCAAGTGGCACAACTCCCATCCCTATCCTCCACTCCCAGGGGTACATCGTCCCCACGGCCTAAATGCCACCTCCAGAGCTCCAGACCCTTCTGAACCGATTTAACCCCCTTGGAAAGGCAGAAACGGACCTGGCTTTGCTGCTGGGTGATATCCTACTGTGTTCTGAGTTAAGCCAGCTCACTGAAAGGCCTGTGGAGCCCGGGGTGAGACAGGGGTGACAGTGAGGAGGCAGCAAGAGGGAACAGGTAGTGGGAGAAAGAGGAGGAAGACATCTCTTGTCAGCTGCAGCAGTTCACTTGCCTTGGCTCTGCAGCCTCAGAGCAGTCATTCCTGATGCATTTAGCTCGCTGCTCCTGCTTCACACCAGGCAGGGGGCTCGTGTCAGTTTTTCCAGCTGATCTACCAGGAGGTTCCACCTCTCCCTACAAACCCTACCCCGGTTATGTCCGCAGTGCTCAGGGTGAATTTAGCTGCGCCGCGTGGCTCTCGTTAGTCTCGTCTAAACCGCTCCCGGGCCCGCCCAAGCCATTAGAGCACATTATTACCTCATGCAATTCTGCCCCAGGGAGTGAAAAACACACGTTCCAGAGATTAACCTCCGAGACGTCCTTTAACCTGTCACCAGAAAGCACGAAAACATGCGCCACAATATGCTCCGCAGCAATTTTAATTGCTCTTTCTTAGCAAATAGCTGCACCACTCATTTCAACTTTTAACTTCCTCACTGGGTCACTGATTATTGAAATATAAATGAAGCTCAGGATGGACTGATTTTATCTTATTGGGGCCCCCTGTAAATCTGGAGTCCAGTCTGGAGATTGGACACGTCCAGTTTTTTTGTCAGTTGTCCCAGAAAGTGAGTCCAGCAGCTGGGACTTACAGAAACACGCAGCCATACTACAACTTCCACTCCTTTGGCTGCCCCTCTGTGACCTGAAGGGTCTTTCCAGCTTCTATGATCTCCTTCAGCCACAGCTCAAAGCAGCACCTTGGGATGGTAAAAGCAGAAAAGCCAAAGCCAGGTAGGGCGGTGTGTGCACAGATCTGTACAGCTGAGAGCACAACCCACTACAGACAGCAGAACAGCAAGGTTCTTACATGGAACAACACACAGAGCAGTCACACACACATAGAGGTACTGGGGAAAAAAAACACCTTAAAAATATTTAAGTCTTGCACTTCTTCTCCCCATTATTAATCACTGCCCTTGCTGTTAGTTTTCCCCCTTGTTTACAAAGACATTTTAACTCTGCAGTCGAAGCCTGGAAGGTTTATTTTTAAACCTGCTGGTATCTGGCTGCAAATAACTGTCTGCAAATAGACACGCCTAGAGGGGACACAGATTGATTCTGGGATCCAATAAAAAAATACAAAGAACAAGAAAAAGAAATGCCAAGTGTTCAAACCTGGGCCTGCTGGAAGGACTTCAGCCGCCTCTTGAACCGAGAAGGAAGAACAAAGTCACAGCCCCTGGCCAGGAAAGCCAGCTCCCCTCCCAAGTCTGGGTCCCTCCGCAGAGAGCTCTCCTTGATCATCATCCTGGGCAGCTCCTAAGCAGGTGTTGACCCTTCCAGGAGGGGACTCTGGAGGAGACCACGTCAAGACCAGCACGTTGCTTTCCTGGTTTTGATTTTTTTTACAGGCAAAAAATGGCAAATGGCTTCAACATACTGTGTCTTCTCCCTCTTCACAACGACAACACCTTGAGATTTTACCTCACTCCCGAAGCCAAAGCTCCCTATTTTAACCAATATTCAAAGTATCTTTCAGTACCACCAGGGTCTTCTGCCTTCTTGTAATACTTTAATTGAGAAACATGATCTACAACTGAATCTATTTCCCTGCTGGCTACATGACAGACAATCTGTCCTTGGCTTGTAATAGGCCAGGGGTAGCACAGGAAAGGAAGCTCCCACCACCACTACCAAGAGCGCTAAAATTAGGTGCACTGCTGAAGTGGCTAAATATACCATCTCCCCCAATAGTTCCTGCTTTCTGCTTCAGTGCTGGGACCCCAGGGGCACACTTGGACCAAGCCAGAGTTCAGCTGGGCTCAGCCAAACTCAGATCTGTGTGGGATGGCCGTGGTTCGAGGTGCTGAAGCAGAGGATCAGCATTAGTTCCCACTCTTGACCAAAGGCTGTAATTTTCAAAAAAACATCAATTTTTCCTTCTGGCTTGGAAAAAGCAAATCATGGAGCTCCTTTCATGCCAAGCAAGCACATAATTATAGATGATCTTGGACAATGAACTCAGCCATTCCAGAGCGGTTCGTAACAAAATGGTCTCGCAGAGACACCAAAATGCAGCTTTTTCTGCTCTTTCCCCAGAGCCCTCACAAGGCAAAGGCAAAGCATTTCTCAGAGGACAGGGGTCTCCTCTCCCTGTGCCTGGCCTGGAGCAAGATGACTTCAAACCCCCTCTGCCTAGGCTTGCTGGAAGCGTGTCCTCCCTCTCCTACCACGAGCAGAGTCCTAAAGCCAGCCCTTCCTACTCAAGGTGAACAAACACTGAGACCTGGCACCTGACTTGAAAGCCTTAGGAAGCAACTTGGCAAAGCAGCCAAGTTCAGCAGCACACAACATCTGATTTCTAACTAGCAGGGCTTGCTCTTATCAAGAGATGAAAAAGTCTCACTGAGCTTCCCATGGCACAGCACTTCCTCTCCTCAAAGCACACAGGGGGGTAGAAAGGCAGAAATACACAGCGCTGTGAGAAATGTTTGGTCTCGGGTCTTTCACTCTTTAATCTGATTTAATTTTCTATTCCTTTGTCATCTTTCATTCTGAGATACTCTAAGAGTCACTTAATATTTGCATTTATTTCAATAATTATTACCAGACAGAAAAAAAAGTGTGTCTTTTTCACTATTTGTATTTAGAAGTAATGAATATTTGATGTTTGAAAAGAGTGCAGACTGTGTGTATATCTTAAATCGCAGAGATCATCAATCTCAGATCAAAACAGTGTGTAACACATGTAAGATGAAAGCTGAGTTTCCAGAAAAAGTTTCACATTATGTTTTGGATGCATTTTAAGAACAAACATGATTATTTCAGGACAGAGTTACTGTGACATCACAGAAGCCACTTCTTACAATGGACTGCCCCACACAAGCTCCTTCATAAGCACATCCTCAGATTTGCAAAATAAAGGAGGACACAGAATTATGAGGGGGGCAGGTCAACCTTAACTGTCAAGCACGGACTGATTTACTTTGCCCAATTAGCTAATCTACCCTTAGCTATACACTGGTAGGGAGAAATATTTGGGGATTTTTCAGCCTCTAACACAACTGCACTGCTTTCCCTGACCGATGGATTTCAACCCCAACATATTAAAGCATCAGTTTAAGACAAGCACACAGAACAGGAAATTTCAAAACAAATAGTTGGGAGGTTTAGAGATAAGCAATGGAAAGCTGGACCTCAGAATGGGAAATGTTGGCCAGTCCCAGAGTATGCAATGCTTCCTGGCCTGCCCCAAGGCAGCCCCATGCCCCTTATCATGTGCTCTGGAAAACTGATGGGCTGCTGGAGGATTCATTTCCTAGTTTCTAAATATTTGGGGTTTGAAGATGAAGAGGCAAATAATCCTATTGTTCTCTGTGGAGAATCATAACTGGGTTTATGATTAAGGGAAAGTGTGTTGCTGATATAAGTTAGGAGAGATTTAGCAGAGATAGGTCAGCTGAGCCAGACCACAGCCTGCTCCTTTCCTCCTGCATTGCTGAGGATTTGAGGGACATTAAATCTGTCACAACCCTCATAAAGGAAAGCTCTGCTGCGTTTTCACTGGTATTAGAGCTGGGAGGGCTCTGTGTGTGCACAGCTTTGATAAGAGTTTTATGAGACCAAAGAAAATACAACAAATGCTTTGCATGTGATTCATTCAGGCACATGTGTGTTCACTGAATGAGAACCCACACGGAGCTCCTGCCACATCCAGAGTTATCCAGGAACAGGGGGACATTCCCTAGAGGTTACACCTGGTGGGCACATCTGTGCTAGAAAAGACAGCAAACCTCAGGGCAGGAACAGAGCTGAGAGTGAACTAACACAGCCAGGTGGGATCAGGGGAACAGAGCCTGGCAAGGGACCACACCGCAGAGCCATTTCACAGTGTCAACACATCCCATTTTTAGGTATTACAGAAAATCTGCAGATTCAGACAGAGCTAGATTCTACAGAGTCAGAGTCACACCGCAATAAACACATTTAGAAAATTTTGTATGTTGATACAAAGGCAAGAATAGGTATTACGAGGGATCACTTCAGAGCTCTTGGAGCTGTTTAGTTCCATGTTCTCCGAGGAAAAAGACTTTCCCTTGCTGGGAGTATCAGACAAAGGTATGCTCACCATTTTCTGTGGGCAAATTTGCCCAGAGCAACAAGAGAAACACTTGTTTAGCCTCACCTAAAAAGGTCTCAGCATTGTCATTTAGGGCCAGACACACCCTACACATCCTCTGTTCACAATTCAGTACCAAATACCTGTATTTTGGGCAAAGTGGACAGTTTTCAAAACATGCTCATCATGCTCCAACGAGAGGGAGCTGTGAAGGTTCACTGATAACCTGGGCACTCTTTCAGTGCCTGTGTGGAAGGTAAATTTTGGAAACTTTGGAAAGTCCTCTCTATGCTTAATGAATACTTGGAATCATGGCAACAACTTTACTTGAAATCTGGCAGTTGCCACCAAATGAAAAGCACTGAGTGCTGGACAGACAGCCTTGGCTCCCAGCAAGACTCTTTCTCCTGGGAAAACCTACTCCTCACTTGAGAGATACAAACCATGCAGACTCCACCAGGATTCCAGGACCTGGGGACAGGGAAAAGAAAATGAAATCTTCCTAGAGTGTGCCCTTTGTGCCACAGAGGATCACTGTCTTTAGGAACAACCAGGCTGTTCCAGGATGGGAAAGGGAGAGGTGGAACATTCAGTTCTCACTGATCTGATGAGAGGCAGCCCAATACCTGGTGCAAGAAATACTTATTAATTACTACTACTCTCTATTATATGAGACCCACTTAAACCACCATCTACAGGAGCATCAGCAGGAAGGGATCAAGCTTAAAGGTGACACAGCACATCAGGGCCTATTTTGTTTGCTTGGGTGTTTTAGTTTCCTTTTCTTGTTTGTCTGTAAATAAATGCTGCAATTCTGCCAGGTTGAACACATTATTCCACACCGCAGCACCAAAGCACAATGAATCACTTAGCAGACATTTTTGTTTCCACCCCCATTTCCCCTGTTTTCTTTCCTCACTATCCCATCAAAAGTTTGGTTCTCTTACCTTAACCACTTCTGGGGCCTGCTGAATTGAAGCTGGAACAGTGTCTCTGGAGGCAGCCCCAGCATGGCTTTTTTGCCCTGCAAGGAGGGACTGTGAAGGAGTTGCTAAAGTTTCCTGAAGAATTTGCATCACTTCCCTCTCCTTGGACAAACTTCCCTTGCCTGTCTGGAATTCCACCAGCTCCTGGGCAAAGTCCTCAATACTCCCCAGGATCCGCAGTAAAAGGGCTTTGTCATCCTCTTCCATTTTATGGCCGTTGGATTCCATGATTTTTGAAAAAGAAGAGGGTTCAGTGGGTTTACTTTTGGGCTCAAGAGCCAGAGGTGGAACCTGCCTCCCCTGCCGGCCCAGCACCTGCACACAGGCAGGCCCGCCCTCCTTCCCAGAGGGCTCCCTCAAAGTCCTCTCCATTTTCTGGGAGAAGCACTCCAAGTCCAGCAGCAGTTTGTCTATCTCCTCTCTGTCCACCTTACTGCACGTCTGGGCTCCTTTGGAGACATTGCAGGACACAGACTCCAACCCTGGAGTTAAAGGAGCAGTTTTCTCAGCATCTCCTGCCCTGGCACACTCTGCTTTAGCATCAGCAGGTAGAGCTGAGGCCCCAGCTTGCTGGGAGCCATGCTCCAGCCCCCCCCAGCCCCCTTTCTGCTCTGCCTTCCTCCCTCTCCCTGCTGTTCTCTCCCCATCACACTCTTCCTCGATGTACAGGGCCTCGGTGGAGGATGTGCCCTCGCGGGGACTCGTGGCTGGGAACTGGGGAGGAGCATCTTTCCCAGCTCTCCCGCTGCTCTGAGGGGCACTGGGAGAGGAGGGGGAGGCAAAGCTGCCAGCACCCCTTTGGATGGACTGAGAGGTGCCTGTCACCTCACACTGATCTCCTGGCAGAGCCACAGGAGCTGCACTGGAGGATGGCAGCTGGATAATATCTTCATACCTGGGTGGCTGCTCATCTCCAAACACCCCAGGAAAGGGAGTTTGCTGCAAGCCATGGAAGCAGCTCACCAGTTCTGCCCAGTCACTCGCCTCCTTCTGCCCCGGGGCCTTCAGCTCAAAGGGCAGCTTCTTCAGGTAGGAAGAAAACCTTGTCATCAGATTCATATATATCATTTCTGAATTAGCCAGGGGATCACTGCTGCTCCCCCCACTAACGCTGTCTGCAGACTTCCTTTTGATGCAATGTTTTATTATGTCCGTGCACTTTTTTAGATCCTCTGAGCACTTGAGCAGGATGTCCAAGCACACCTTGATATCCCCACCAGAAGAACCATCTAGCTTGTGTTTCTCCAAAATCTGGGTAATGAAGTTTTCTTCAGAGAAGGAATGAGGGGAGAAGGGAAGCGTGGGGTTCACGGAGACTTCGGGAGCATCGGTGCCCTCCTGCCATTTCTCCACAGGGGAGAGACTCTGCAAAAAGCCACAAGGAGGGCAGTTCTCATCATTGTTGAAGTGCCCATAAATCAAGTCAAAATCAAAGGATCGCCTGCTGAAAGATTCTGACCGGACCTTCCTCCCCTTTCTGTGGGCCACATGACTGGGGGAGTTTTTGAGCTTTTCAAAGGAGAATTCCTTTATTTTACCACTGGCGAGGTTTATCGCCTCACCGGTGATGTCCTTCAAACTGCTGGAGGCTTGCACCAGAGAGCCCTTTTTCACTCTGGTGTTATTTGGGAGGCTTTGGTGATAGTCCTCATTTCCAGACAAGGCAAGTCCATTTTCAGGAACAGGGGTTTTCTGGTCTGGGTTGGCATCTGGGACGCTGAGCTCTGCGCACACACTGTGGTGGGCAACGATGCAGGTGAGCCCGTGCCTGAACACCTGGCAGGTCCCAGTGCAGTGGTGCACAGTGTGCTGGGAGTGCGGGTCTATCACCACGCTGCTGTAGCAGTTCACAGAGGTCACCAGGAGCCTGTAGGTTGCTGCCATAGCACAGACCACACTTGGAAGTGAGGCTTTCAAAGCTCACCATGAACTGCACAGGGAAAAGTTCACCCCCAGTTCTCAGAGCCGCACCAGGCTGAACGAAAACATTCCAATGGCATTTGGAAACATCCAAATTAGGGGAGGAGCTACTGCCTTGGAAAGCCCTGAAGAAGTCCGGAGTGGTTTTGGAGGAACAGCTACAACAATTAGTGCAACTTGAATATGGTTTAACTTAAGGCAACTTGGTCCTTGTTCTCTAAGCAGAAAGCCTTGCTCAGCAGAGGTGCAGCACGAGCTGCTCCATTTCCAAGGGTCCAGGTGACTTCTCCAGCAGGTGCCATAAAATCCAGCCAGTTCTTAGGCAGAAGTGACAAGTCAATGATTTTTGTTCAACCCCTCTTCTCTCTTTTCGGGTGGGTCAGTAAAAGACAGATAATCAAGTTGCACGGACAGACAAATACCCACAGTGTGCTTGTAAGAGTCCTGTCTCACACTGGCAGTGCAGGTCCCTGCAACAGAAATAAAGGAGACAGTCATCAGAATTTCCCTGTACTCTGCAGCCTTGTCTGCTCCCAAACATGTGGCACCAGCCCACAACAGCCAAGACGTGGCTGCACAGAAGGAGAGGCTGGTGTCCTTCCTTTCCTCAGATCTGCCATATAAGAACTGTGCTGAGGAGCTGCTCTATATTTACACACAGCCTGTCCATGTGCTGCCATTTTAACAGCTCTATTTTAGCCACTCCTTAATTTTCTTTCAGACTTGCATTTTTCCCTCCCCAGACCGAGCAAAGCACTACCTTTAATTCCTGTAGAGCAAAACATTTTGATCCTGTCCTGAATTTCTGACTCTCATTTTCCAAGGCTCTAAAGATAAGGCAAAGGGCAGCAGAGAAAAGCACTCTGAGGGTTTCCAAGCTCTGTGGATTATAAAAAGCTGCAAACAGCCTGCAGCAAAGTCACTGAATGGCTCCAAGAACACATGGCCTTTAGTGAAGGCCACACGGGCTCCCATTAGCCTTTCACTAAGATCTTTGGGACCATGGCAAAACATTTGAAGGAGGAATAACTGTTTTTCTTCCTCTTACGACCCATAAATAGCAGCACATCTAAGACAATCAGTCCACTGGAGTAGACATCAAGGGCAGTAACATATGTATAAAGGATAAGTTGTCCTGGTTAGGTTTTCCTGGAAAATAGGAATTAAGTGTTTTACACTCAGCATACCCATTTCCAGCTGCTTTTCCTACCATCACGGTCAGAACTGCACCAGAAAAAAAGAAAAAAAATCTGTTTAACTTTGTTATGAAAAGATAGGAAATCTCAGATTTAAAGGTCTTGACTTTCAGACATAGCTTCATTTTTCTTTAATGCTTCAAATCAAAACACTCCCATGAAATCCTGAGCACACTCTATTCCTGTACAAACAGAAGCCTATTTCACAAAACACGATTTTATCACAGCTTAGTCACCCCACAGCACGGGTTTATTTTGGGTTTTCCAAAGGTAAATATCCAGCACTGTGTGAAAGGCCAGGCCTGCACCTGATGAAAGCACTGCCCTCCCTGCAGGTACATCCCTCCTGGCTTAGCTCATAAACCTGTGCAAACACATCACACAGAGGGGAACTGCCTGAAAAGCTTGGTGCTGTAATTAACGACTGGCGAGAGCACAAGTTTAAACATTCAAGTTTTACATATTTTAAAGCCTTAATCTGAAAATGAGAAGAACAGATTCAGGAGTCTTTGGTGGAATTTGTGATGGGCCATGATGCAGTGACGTAGAATGGTGCAGGCAAAGGCAAAGAAACCATCCTACTTTGTTCTTTGGGTTATATAAAGCACTGAAATGGTTGACTGCAGCTGAAGGAGCTGCTCCCAGTGGAACAGGCTGCCACCTGCCCACCAAGCACCATGGGCTGCTGCTCCCCAGCTCCTCCTGTCCTGTCCTGTCCTGCCCCCTCCCCACCCACTGGCACTGCCCCAGAGCCCCCCCCGGCACAGGAGGGCCTTCCCAGGGCTGAGGTGTGTGAGGTGTGTCCCAGCCACAGCCCTGACTCAGCCTGGCAGGGGATCAAGGGCCTCAGCAGAACCCTTTGCAACCCCCAGCGTGCTCAGAGCTCCCCACACAAACCCGGGGATGGACTCCACACCCACCAGTCACTCCTCTCATTCACCCCCATGTGTGCTAAACCCTCTGCTGAGCCAGAGCCACAGTTTAAAACCTCACTGTTGGCTCCCCAATGTCTTTGTGGGCTTTGTTCAGACAGGAACACTCAAGCTGCAGGCCTCCAAAAAGTCCCGAGGATCTACAGACACCCCTCAGCACACCCAGGGTGGGATGTCACAAACAAGGTTTCTGCATTTCCTGAAATAAGAGTTACATAATACTGAGAGAAAGTAGATTCCCCTGAAAAAGCAAGGGGCTCCCTCTTCCCTCTGTGCCATACACAGCAAGGAGAGACTGGTCCTCCTACTGCCAGCAGGTAATAGTTTGGGTTTACACCTAATTTGGGGAATAATTACACCTTGATTAAGTTATTTCTTAATTAGAGTAATGATGTATTAGACTCACTGTCTCCTTTCCTACATCACTCTGAGGGTAATTTCCTCCCTGCACACGTACCCCTTCCACTGGGACGCAGCCAGTTCCTCCAAACCCTTGAGCCACTTTAAACAATAAAGCTTTTTGCATCTGTAAAATTATCCCCCGAGTCCTTCAATGAAAAGGTCTCCTAGATCCCCAACCCAAAACAACAATTTCAGTTCTCTGTATCCCCAGCTATGCCTAAGAACAATGCTCTTCCCACCATCTCCACTTCACACTTCCTGCACAACTGTGTTTCTGCAATGCTTGCTGCACTCTCTAATCCCTTCCCATTTTGCCTGTATCCCTCTGGTACAATCACAAACCAACATAAGCCAAACACAAACTTGCCAAGGCCAACACAGGATCCCTCCCTCCTGCCTCTGCTGTCAGCACCTGTTACTGCTCTGTCAGAAGAGGAAACAATCAAACCATCAATAGCAAAACCCCAATATCCTCTTTTCAAACACGTTAACTAATGTCTCCTCAGTGATTATTTATTAATTGCTTTATTATTACCGTCTGCAGAAACATGCTCAGGTTATTCAAGGGCTGGAGCAGCACAAATCTTTACAGATGCAGAGTAGAAATTCAGTTCCTTATTCTCCCATTGCCTTGACCCAGGGAGCACAAGCCCAGCTTGTAGCTTTATTTGAGAAGGATCCATTGAACTTGATTCAACACATAAACCTGGTCAGGACAAAACCCAGAGTATCCCTGTTTCCAGACCTAGATACTGCCCCAAGTTGAGCTTGAGGTGGGACTTTGGGTGGGCAGCTAAAACCTATCACTTATAAGTAGAATCAGAAGACCAAAGGCATCAAGAAATTTTCCTACTTGGTTTGGCAGGCAGCCCCTTCAGTCCAGTTTGATTCCGGAACAGCTCCCATTTCAGAGGCACTGCAGAAAGGTTCTGTCCTTAGGATTGCTGCCACAAAACCAGCCCCAGCCCAAGGGTACAGGGCTGGCTTCACAACACAAACTGGGAATGAATGGGGCTGCTTGTGTGACTGCAGAATAATGCACTATGTCTGTCCTGACATGAATCACTTCCCAAAGGAAAAAATTATTGGAGATACTAATGATATAGAAGGTTATTCTATAAGGCACACAAGAAATGCTATTCATGCAAAGATTATGCAGGAGGTCAATAACTGAACAATGACAATCTGTCCAGATGGGGACTCTCAGCCAGCACTTGACTGACTTGCAAACTCCAGAAAGCTCCACTTGCAACTCCAGAAAGCTACAGGACAGGGCTCCTCCGCCTTTGGAAGCCTCAGCAAAAATCTTCTTGAACTCTTATCTGCAGCAGCAGCAACACAAGTCAGAAATACAGGATGGGACAAATCAGCCCTTCCTGCACCAGGGCACGACAGGGACATCACTGGAAGAGTGGCAGGACCAACGCTCCCCCTGGGAACTCTCAGAGAAGGACACAAAGCCACAACAAGTTTGCCACTGGGATAGTCCCCAGTACAGCCTCAGAAGCACCACCCTACCTGTCTAATCAGGGGTCAGGCCTTACCTTAGAGGAGCTCAGGAGGCCAAAAAGCAAATCATAACTGCTTCTTCTTATTTAGAATTACTTGACTTACGTTTAGAGTTTACTGAACAAAGTAGATTTGAGAGCAAACTTTATTGATTATAGCAGACAAAAGTGGCAAATAACAAAGCAATGCTTTCTTTCAAATAAATCTTTATAACAAACACACTTCTGCTGAACTAAGCAGAAATGTTCCAACCAAACATTTAATAAATTATTCTGAACCCCATCAAAGGAAGTGACTGACAATTCACTATCACTTGCACAAGTTATTACCTTTCAAAATGAGCAGGAGACTAAAAAGAGTAACTTTTCTTGCTATACTGAAGAAATTCAGAAGAAAAAAATCTGGACACCTGAGCTGCTCCTTTGTCCTGCATTTCTTATCTATTTGCATATTTTGATGTCCTTAATGGCAGCACAACTTCTTTGTGCTTAGGACCTGGGAGGGAACTGCAGCTGTGATAATTTAACAAACCTCATGCCCAGCAGAAATTTGATGCACACTCACATTTCAGGTACACTGAAGGAAACTCCTCCCAATTGCATCTGCACAGCTCTGGCACTGGAGGTGTTTGTACCACTGGCACTGGCAAGGCAACCAAAGTTTGGTTCTGAGGGGTTTTAGCTCCAATCTATTCCAAGCTTTAGAGACTGGGACAAACTGTGATGGCTACAAATCCTGACTTGCCTCCTAACCCAGCTCACAGTATCTGAGCTGCTCAAACTGAGTCATCTGTTTGGACAGAGGACACTCTTCCACATCCTCAAGTGCTTCAATATTTACTTACATGCACTCAAAGGGGTCATTATTCCCCAGGTATGTTCAACACCAGGTTCCAGCAAACAGACATCCCACTTTCTTAGACTAAATTAGAAGAGCTTTCAGGAAGACAAATTTCCTCACCTGCAAGTACTGACACACCATAATAAAATCACCCCTTAGCCTTTAGCAGGAGTGCCAGAGAGAGTCCGGAAGAAATGTCTCCACAGTCATTGCTCCAAGTCCTTTCCTGAGTTCTGAGTGTCGTTGGCTCCTGTTCTTACAAAAACATGGAAGAGGTGGGATTCATCTCACTTCCCTACACAGCAATAAAGAGAGGCAGGCACCTAAAAAAGAAAAATCACCCCACTGAGCTTCAAAAACAATCGCCTTTAGAAGGACCAATTACATGAGATGAATCCCATCCTTCAGGAATACACAAGAACACAGGAAAACCCACACACATCTCTGCCAGTGGCTAAACGCCGATGCCCAAGGAATAGTATTAACAAAATGTACAGTATTTCCTAGGAGTTCTCTCCTGGCCTCCAACTGTTTGCAGACCATGAGACCTGTGCAGCTGGATGTGGTTTCTGTGAACTTACAAACCAACCAGGGATTTCCCTGCCATGTGCTTGAGCACCCCTGGATTCCAGAGAAGCTTTTTGCATCCAGAGCATCTTTTGAGGAGACATTCCAGCACCCCTCACCCCTCCCGGCTGTGTCATTCACAAGCTTCAGTGTGTCAAGATCTTGTACTGAAACAGCACAAATGCTAGACCTGCAGGCACACTGTCCACAGCACCCCTGAATTTACAGAATTCCATGTCACACCTTCTCTTTCCCAGGATTACCAGCCCTCGCTCACTCAGCTGTTCTGGTGCAGAAGCCCCTTTGCACCTTGGATCGTTTCCACTGCCCCTCTCATGAGCTTCTCTCCAACTCCACACTTTAAGACAGGAGCCCAAACTGGGAACAGATGAGAACCACAAGCAGAAATTCATTTTTGAGCTGCCCTTCACAAGTGAGCATTATCCCTGTGCAATAGTTTCCCCTTCCAAGCCTCATTGTTTTCAGATAACACACTCTCAAATGTCTGTTCTTTTAACCACCTGGGTTCATTCATACATTCTGACCCTCTTCCTACCTGTCCTCCAAGGGGAA
Source organism: Serilophus lunatus (assembly GCA_013399895.1). Classification (NCBI taxonomy): domain Eukaryota; kingdom Metazoa; phylum Chordata; class Aves; order Passeriformes; family Eurylaimidae; genus Serilophus; species Serilophus lunatus. Next base: position 198,557 of record VXBA01005910.1, on the reverse strand, counting down.
ACAAAGCTGCTGTTGTCCTCTGTAAACTGTGCAGGTACCTGCTGAGGGAACACTCTGCAAGGGGAAGGAGTTCACTCTCAGAGACCAAAATGTTCATAGAGACACACCTGGAGATGGGCAACAACAATGATCCAAAGGTCTTGGACAGCCTGTCTGTGAGGGATGAGGGGGCAGGACCAGGCACTTCAGACTGGAGAAGAGGTGACTTGAGCAGGATAACCTACAAAATCATGAGTGGCAGGAAAGGGCAGAGGGGTCTGACTGCTCACCTCCTCCTCCAGCACAACAACTGGGGGATCAGTGCTACCTGAAGCAGCTTAAAACAAGCACGCACGAGCAGCAAAGCTGTGAAACATCTCATCCAAGGATGCCATGGACCAGAAAGGCTCTGGGAAACCAAGGGGCCATGTTTTAACACTTCTGTCAAAAGCTACCTCATTTTCAAAGGGCACCACTTGATACCCTTTAATTCTTGCCATGTTGTCACGACAAAGTAAACAGGGATATTCCCAGGGATCAGGGATATTCCTGATATTCCCAAGGTTGCAGATGACTCCTCTTATCCATCCCACTTCCAGCCATGGATTTTCCAGGCTAAGCTCCAGTTCATTTCGTTACTCCTTTTACAAAAGCTCTTCAATCACGTGTTTTTTCCCTAATCTTAACCGTAACTCTTTGGAGAGGGGAGAATGCCTGCCCTTAGTGTTGGGGGGTATGTTATTCATTACACAAAACCACCCCAGATTCACAACATGGTATTCTGGTTTGCTCCCACTCCTTTTTCCAGAGATCTTTCACTTCTATTTGCCTTGGTTGTTTTCCCTTTTTTTGACTCCTGCTGCTAACTTCCATAAAGTTTTATCTGCATTACTTAAAAGACCTCTTTCCTGAATGGCACAGATTCCCATGAGCTCATCACTGCACAGAAAGTTAGTTGTTTATCCCTGTGCACATTATTTTACATCTCCTGGTGTCAAGTACCACCTGCCTATAATCCAGCACTGCAAGAACCTTCTGCAACTCCAGCTGTTGTTCCCGTTCCCCTAATTCCGTGACTTTCAGCATATTCTGTCACTTCATTACTCAGCCTCTCTCCCAGGCCATTTATAACGAAGTTGAACAACACAAGGCTGAACACAGATCCCCCCAGGATTCCACTGGAACAGATGACAGACCTTCCCCCACTTTACCAGGTATTCCTGAACAAGCTACGCCCCCACCCCATGGCAGCTCATTTCCTTTAAGAAGCATTAACAAAGCCCTTTGTTAATCTCTGTCTGAAAGCCCAGAGACAGCAGAATTCCTGTTTGTTTGTCTCTTGTGCCTTCTCGTCAAAGAGCTTCAGACTATCCAAGTTCACCAGCTGTAGCTGGACCCAGGCATTCCTGCAGGGCAGCAGGGATTGCTCCCTGCAACGGGAGCACTTTGCAGGGCAGGCTTCCAAACACACATGACCTTGAGAGTCACCGTCCCTCGCAGGGTGATGAGCTCTGCTTTGCACCCAGCGTGCACTCGGAGAAGCCCATTTTTACACCGGGAAGTCTGGTTTGGTTGATTCAGTCCCCCTCAAAAATACTTCCCAACATGAATTTAGATACAACCTCTCCGTGTTTCCAGCAAGCCCAGCACTCAGGAGGATTTGGGCCAGGATCAATAATAACAGTCTGCACTGGTTTGTAAAAATAAATCTGGAATTAGAAGCTAAACTATTGTCCTAAAGTACTGACTAGCAGTCAGTGAACGTACCATTACTCAGTGTAATTCCTTCAGCTTAAATCACAGGGTAATCCAATACCCCAGTGCCTGGATCCCCTTCACAAACTCCAGCACACCAGACACTCTGTAGTGGAGCACTGATGTTTGTGGGCTGTGCAAAGCCTGTCCCTGCAGAGGGGGGCAGTCCAGAACACCAAGGAAGATGTCACCCTTTTCAGCTTTTCTGAACTATCTCTCTTCAACTTCCCTTTTGCACAGCCTTGGAACTAAAACTGACCAGACAGGCATTGGTGCCCCATGAGACTGGTCTCCAGTTATAGACGAGACGGCAGGACAGTCACAGCTCACACCATCTTTCCACACAGTGCCAACCCATTATGTACAAATACCGTGCCCACCAATTATTGTTCCAGCCCCGTGGTGTCTTTACAGGATCACCACAGTCCTGCTCACTCAGGAGGCCCCCAGGGCATTAACAAACAGGCTCAGCAAAGCAGAGTAAAAGAAGTGTTAAAGTCTGAGCTCTGACACACTGGCAGAAAATAAGTTGAGGAAGCAGTAAAACACTGGAGGTGAACAAGCTTCCAAAGCACAGAACCAGCACAGCTCAGAGCAGAGGTCAGAAAGCCTGTTTGATTAAGTCATGTGTCTCCTGGCTGTTATAACCTTATATGGGAAGAGATAATTTCATATTAGCAAGAGAAATTTATTCTCCCTGGAATGTTAATTTAGGATTAACAGTATCCAATTGCTTTAGACAAATTAAAGTGGTTTTACTGAAGTGTTAAAATAACAAAGGAAGAGCTGTGTCCAAGACTGTCCCCTCAGTCATTACCCTTTGCTGATACTGAGGTTACAATCCACAGATGCCCTGAAAACAGCTTTGGAAACTCCCCTGAAGTCCCATTTCTCCTGCAGCAGACTGGCCATCTGCCAGTGATCTGCAGAGTAAAATACATTTTTAATTTCATAACAACTGAAACACAAAATTGTTTCCATTCATTGCCCATCTCTTCAGAGCTCGTGCATTTCTCACTGGTGTCCTGCCCAACTCCTTCCTGTCCTGTGTCGTGCTCTTCACTCACTCAAATCCTCAGAGAAATGTAAAGCCTCCCTCCCTTGAAGTGAACAGCAGTGTTCACCTTCACGAAGCTGCATACTCATTAAAACGGACAGTAATTTTTAACTAGTTTGTGACCTCAGGTGTTGCCTCCTATTCATACACTATTCTGCAATCAGAAATATTAATTTCTTCACAGAAATTAGAACATTTACAGGCTATCCAAACACTGACTTATTTTCCAGTATCATCCTCATTTTACCTTGTGTCCTAGGTTGACGTATATTCTATTACCATCTCCGTTAGCTGTCGAAACAGCTGGTGAAACAGTGTTCCTTGCCATTTCCCTCTGTACTATCTTCTGTTAATGGGCCATCAATGCCTCACTCATGACTCAGAGATAGCTCCTTCCTGGACTATCTGCTGTTAATGGGCCCATCAGGCCTTATCACACGACTCACCATCCCCTTGTGAGATGATTTGCCCAGAGGGAGGAGCCAACTATTCCATCCTGGATATAAGCTGAGACTCTGAACACCACAGGAGCGCTTTACCTACTGGACTCCCAGAGGACAAGAGCTACCATTGGACTTTCTCACCCTTTTCTTTCTACAGGATCACCGCTTCAACGGAACTGCTTTGCTTGGACTGCTATTACCGTAGAGTGTCAGGGTGTATCTGACTTTGTCAGTGTTCTTGTACTACTGCATTTATTTATTTCTTTTAATTTTTTTTCTATTAAATTATAATTCTGACTTGCGATCTCCCAATGGTTTGCTTTCAAACTAGTACACCTTGCAATGAGAATACATCAGTTTTTGGTGCTCAAGGCCTGATTTTCCACAGTATGTGACATTACAGGGTGTTTCACATGGTCAGGGAGAAGCACCTGCTTAACCACAGCTACCCTGACAGTCCCACAGCAGGAACTCCACAAACCAACCCCAGGGACACAAGCAGCAGGGGAAGGACAGCAGTGAAGTCTGGTGGAAGAACCTCATCCCTTAACACACATGAAACCAGTTCTTTACAGCAGCACTTCACCTTAATTATAGATGAGAAAATTCCCTTCCTCCCACAGATCTACTTTGCTGTCCAGTTTCTGACAGAATTGGGAGCACGGGATCTAAGCTCCAATTCAGCCTTCAGAAAAGTCTCCAGTGTAACTGGAGAAAGCCTGTTCTTATGGGGAAGAACAGCACCCAGTCATTCAAATCAAATCGGTTTTGGAAAACATTTCCACAACGACGGCAAAGCACCCTCTGTCCTGCCCCAGGACACACCAAGCTCCGAGTTACCTGGAGTCAGGTTTTCTGTGGAATTCAAGGGGAGCAGAAAGTTCCCTCATGGGAAACTGCCCTTACTAAAATCAAAAATCCCCCAGCCACCACTCACCCCACCCCTCCAAAGAAAAGGAAAACAAATTCCACTGCGCAGCATCATATTTATCCCTGCAGGGCTCCACCACTGAGCTTTCTGAACTGCCTGAGCCACGTTATTCATCACCTGCCCCACAGGCTGCAGCTGAAGGAAATTAAATCGGTGCCTTTGCAGAGAATCTTTGCAGTGCTTGGCTGCCACAGGTCGGGCAGCTGTAACTGGAGGCACTTTGCCCACAGCTGCCTTTAACTTTGCACCTCTGTGTAGCTTAGGAGTACAAAATAATATGACACATGGCAGGGGTTGCAAAGGGCTGGGTAATGGAAACTGGCTCTGTGCCACCAGGGAATTTCGACTTTTCTCTTTCACTTTATACCAAGGCAAATATAAATGAGTTGCAAGTGATCCACAGATATATAAATACTGGGGGAAAAAAAGACAAACAAACAGCCCACCACTGTCTCTTGCTTTAACTTCTCAGAATTCAGCATGAAATACGTCACTTTACAGAACTGAGAGAAGTCGAACAGTACTGACCACCTCCTCAAAGTTATCATGAAAATAACCTCTCCCTGCATAACCTGTGAGAGCAGATCTCCCAAGTTTGGGAAACTCAGAAGGAACAATCAAGAGAAAAGGGGGCTGTTTTCAGGAAGTGCTTGGAAGATGTCATTCCCAAAGCAGGCATCATATCTTGTGTGGTAAAGGCATGAGACCACCACTAAGAAAAATGTACCCACCCTTGAGGGCAGCACTTCAATGGCAAACAGCTCAGGGACTACCTACCTCCTGGATCCTCCCCTAGCCTGCATTTACTGGGAAGATGGGAGCACAGAACAGCACATCTCCCAGGGTTTCCTCCTTCAGTGTGAAAAACAGAGGTAATAAAATTAGTCTCAGGCTTAAAAATATTTACATTACTCAAGACCAGCGCAGTCTGATGACCCGCAGAGAGAATGACTCCAGCAGGAACACCTCCTTCATAAATCACTCCATTTGTTATTCAATCTCAGTTTTACAAGCTTGTGCTCCGCTTAATCTTGGCTTCATCTGCCCATGAACCAAGGAGTCTTGGAGCCAAAGCTGTTCGCTTTCTCGCTCATGAAAAAAACACTTCAGGGAAAATATTAAATCCTACTTTCATGACCACGTATTCATTCACAGCTGCACTGCAGACGATCAAAAGTCCAGCCACCCAGGGTCGCAGGGCAAGTGGTGACAGATAAGCAAAGCGCAGCCTGGGGACAGGCGATCCTTCCCCGACCGGTGTCACCGCGGCGTTACAGCCACTACCGACCCCTCCGGCCGGCCCGCACCGGGAACGAGCCGCTCCGCCTCAGCCCTCGGGGAGAGCTCCCCCGGGACCGCTCACAGCCCGGCCCCGAGCACCGCGGGGCGCCGGCGCTTCCAACGCGAGCGGGGCGAGCGGCGCCGCCTCAAACGGGGGGTCCGGCATCGCCTCACGCGTGTCCCGGTACCGCCTTATGGGGGTCCCGGTACCGCCTCACGCGTGTCCCGGTACCGCCTTATGGGGGTCCCGGTACCGCCTCACGCGTGTCCCGGTACCGCCTCACAATGTCCCGGTACCGCCTCGCGCGTGTCCCGGTACCCCCGGCCCCGCGCTGCCCCCGCAGCCCCTCCGGGACACCTCGCCGGACCCTCCCGGGCCCCGACAGCACTGGCAGCGCGACTCCCGCGCCGGTCCCTCAGCGACCGGCACCGCCCGTGGCCCCTTCGCCCGGGGCCTGAGGGGACCCCGACCCACCATCGCCCCCGCCCCGACCCG
>VXBA01005910.1:35135-179166 GCA_013399895.1 Serilophus lunatus | reverse complement strand
CGTGCTCGGCCCTGCGGCCGCGGGGGCAGTTTGTCGGCGGGGCTGCCGTGGCACCGCCGCAGACAAAGGGGCTCCCGCTGCTCCGGGCGGGGACAGAGCCCCGCAAGGGCCAGGGGGAGCTCCCGATCATCCCCTCGTAGCTTCTTTCAAGGGAAAAACCGGGAAGGGCTGAATAAAACGTGAGCTGGCAGGCAGGGGAAAGGTGAGATAATGGGAGCACACCCTGGCACGTGTGCGTGAGAACCTGCGGGGAAAATTCCCTCCCCCTTTCCCACCCTGGTTTTTTGGGACGCTTGCCGTCTCCAACTTTGGATCCTCTCAGAGGGAACAACGACTCGGTGCATTAATGTGTGGCTTGCGAGCACGGTCCTGCCGCTGGAAGGGTTTGCTTCCTCTTGTGAAGCGCAGCGGGAGTGTTGTGCTGCTGTCCCCGTCGAGGTTGTGTGCGACTGTCCCTGAAACGTTACAGAAAAGAGCCTTCCTTATTTCGGAGAGCCTCTGGGTATTTGTCTTGAGCAACACTAACTGCTCTTAGAAACTTTCTTTCAGGAATTCCTGTTTGTTCTGTATAGTAATTAAACACAATAAAGCTGCAGTTGGAGGCAGTGCTGATAACTGAAGTTTATAAATAGCGCTCTGCTTTGCCAATTCCCACCTCGTTATCTGCACGGAGCACCTAAATCGCTCCGGAGCGCGGGGATGTTGCCCGGCAGTAACACACGTTTCAATCCGTCTCACAGGAGTATGACACAGATAATATGCGTTTCAATGGGGTTCCAGCCTCCTGCCTGGGAGCTTTCGTAGATTTGCCGGTAGAAACTGTAGCGAGAGCTGTGTGTTTTCTCTCTGCAGGAGGTAACAGCCAGCAGCCGCCACTACGTGGATCGATTGTTTGACCTCGACCCCCAAAAAGTGCTGCAAGGTGTCATGTAAGTGCCCTGAAACACCGTGGGGCTGGTGGTGGTGCATGGGCCAGGTGGGCTGGGTCCCACTGCAGTTGTAGGGCAAAATGCTCTTCCTTTCCTTTTTTTCTTTTTGAGAAATGCAGCTGGAAAATATTAATGCAAACAGGGTAGTATTGATCCAGGGGTAGTGTTGGGACATTGTGCTGCGTTTGTGCAGCCTCTCAGTTGCCAGAAATGAGGTTAAACGTTCAGTGAACGTTGAAAAAAGTTTTTTTGGGTACATTTCTTCCCTTTGGCCACCTTTTGCTCCTCTTCCAGGTCTGTTGGGACTCTTCTCTTGCTCCACAGCTGAGTCAGTGTGTTTGCCTCTTCCTTTTCCCTGCTGCCATGCCTGAGTGTTGGCTTTTGTTCTTTTAATGCTTGGCTTCTATCTCGCCATGGGAACTGCAGGCTGTTAAAAAATGCTTCCACAGACATGAACTTGTGTGCAGAGAATATTCCAGTGCTTCTGCTGCATGCCAGAGGTCAGGGGCTGTGGCTGAAAGGGTGAGGAAAGGGCTTGTCCTGCTGTTCCCTTGCTGTCCTTGGGCTCTGAGCTTTCCACAGGAGCACACAAGGAAGGGACAAAGGAGCCCTTGCCCAGGACTGAGTTTTGGGGGCGAAACAGGACCTTTTTGGGGTTACCAGTAACTTGCTGGCTGTGGCTGTGTAGTCACACACCAGAAACCATCCCAGGACCGCGTGGAGCAGAAAGCCAAGGGTGTTGGTTGTGCTGCAGCCTTAGTAGATGCAAACTGTTATTCCAGAAGGTGTCCAGGGCAATATATTAGAATGAACTTCAAATACATGAAAAACACAACAGACATAAAAATGTCCTAGAAACTTAGTGGTTGAAACACCCCCTTTCCTGTCTGAATACTTGTGATACCCCACCATAACTCTCTGCTGCAGGGGAGTCTGGTTTTGCGTCCACCCCTTGGCCTCCTGGAGGGGCTGGGGGCTGACCCAGGGCCAGGATGTCTCATCCCCTGTCCCAAGGGGGTGACTGAGAGCCCCGCTTTTCTCCTTGGCAGATGCTCTGAGCCCCTCCCTGCTCTCCTTTCTTTTCCAAGGACTGGAACCCACAACCCTTCCCTCTCTTTTGTGGTGTTGTTCATATCTTTTGAAGTGTAACTGATTTCCCAGAAACAGGACTTGTAGGCAGCACCTTTGTCTCAGTGAACACCTGAAGTTCTTTATCTTGTCCAGGGGTGTCAGTGGCTTCTATGCTGAGATGCTTTTCTTGGATTTAAAGACAAGAAAATAGCAATTTATTTCCCAATCTCCCTCAGAGGGCAGATTTGGATGCTAAAACTGTATTTGTGATGCTCTGGTTGGAATCTCAGTTGTGTGACTTTGCTGACTCTGAGCCAGTCCCACGTGGCAGTTGTGGTGTTGTTGGAATATTGGTGGATGGGTATGAAACAGTCCAAGTTAGAAAAATGCATGTAAAAAACAGAATTCAGAGTAGGGTGTATATTAAAAACTTCTTTCAGTCCAGGTTTCTCTTTGGGCAGAAAAATACTGCTTTGCCCTTCTTGCCTGGACTTCAGGGTGTCTGCAGAGGTGTTGAAGTTGGAATGAACTGCTGTTTGGGTGGAGTAGGAAAGGATTTAAGTCCTTCCAGAAGTGCCTGTCAGAAGCTTTACCTTTTCTGCTGCATCCTTTGCAGAAAATCTTTGTTTCCTAAGACATGCTGGTTTTTTTTCCTGCATCCTGGCTGGAAATACTGATGACCTAGATTTTTATTTTGATTGATGGAACTGTATGAATATCAAGGATCAGAAAATAGGCTGTTGTAAGAGGCTTTGTTTCTGCAGATTGTCTTCAGTTACAATAGTCCTGTTCTTAATATGCTTGAATGAATAACTTGGGTTTGGGGCCTTTTTTTTAATTGCATCCTTGTAATTTTAATGAAACCCAACTTCTGAATGAGCTTTGATAAAGGTAAGATGTAGCTAAATGCTTCTTGAACTTGAAAATCATGCCAATCCAGTTTTCATCTTGTAACTTGAGCAAGCTTTAATTACATATTCCAGAAGTATTTAAATTATCAAAGTCTCTTCTTTTCCTCACTTTCCCATGAATTTTCAGGGAGGGGGTGTTCAGAGTCTCCTTGTGAGTCTCCAGTGAAGCCTGACCTGGCTGGGGGATTTTTCCTTTTCCTGCTAATGGGAAACAGCCCTGCTGTGTGTGGGTCTGCCCATCTTATTTCAGGATGTGGAGTTTCCTGCAGAACTGCTGCTCCCATCATTTCTGTCCTGTCCACCTGGGCAGGAGCGGTGGGGAGGAAGGGGAGGGTTGTGAGTACCTGCCATTAAATCCTGAATCAGAGGTCAGCATTTGAAACACTGGGATTCCTGCAAGGACACCCCCTGCCCTTGGCAGTGCCTGGAAGCGAACTGAAGTGCTCAGGGCCCCTCTGCACACCCACACCAGTGTGGCAGTGTATGTGTTCCCCTTCTCTTTACTCTCTCCCGGGTGAGCAGGATGAATACAGCAGTTCCCTCCTGTAAACACAATCCCTACTGCTGGTGAGGTCTGTGCAGGTCTCTTTGTGGCTGCTGAGGTGTTTTCCAAGCCTCTGATCTTGCACACCCTGTTGTACAGCTGTGGCTGCTGTGCAAGGTCAGCTCTGTGTCAGGGCAGCAGCTCTGGCTGCACTTGGTGTGGACAGGGCTTTGAACACCCTGCTCTCTCTGGGCTTCTCTGAGGTGTTTTGCTGCTGTTGGCAGAGGAGCAGAGCAGAGCTGCCTCTGTAGATTTGTGTTGCTGGAGGGAGCTTCATTTGTGCCACCGTGGTTGCTGCAACATCAGCTTGTGCTTTGCAACATGGAAGTATTCTTTTAGGGACAATTCTGGGTTGGTTTCCTGAGATATTATCATTTCCTTTTCACCTGCTCTTAAGGTCAGGACCACATTGTCCAGATACCTGCTTTTGTCCTCTTAATTTCTTTGCTGCTTGAGGGCTTCTTTGAGAGGCATTTTGTTGTGCTTACATGTAGCCTGGTGCCTTCCAAGTGACTGTGCATCATTTTATGGAGAGCTGTGTGATCTGTCTCAAGGCTGCCTGTGAAAGGAGCTTTCTTTCTGACTAATCTGGCTGCTCAAGGTCCCAACTGTTTCTCCTTAGGCTCTTCCTCAGCAGTCACAAGGTGTCATCTTAGCAGAGTGGCAAATTACCTTTGTGGTGCACCAGGAAATCCTTAAGCTACTGTTGTTCCTGTCCTCTGTGGGCAGCAGGAGTCAGTAGACAAGGGTTTTCCAAGCTTGTGTGAGGTTTTATTTCTCAGGACAATGAAAGGAGCATCCTGTAGAAATAGCTGTGTAATAGTGTCCTGTGTGTCAGCTGTGGCAGTTGCAGGGAGCAGCAGTGCAGAATTCCACACATACCTGCACAAAAGCTGTGAGAAACACAAGGGGCAACTTCGTGGAGTGGGAACAGAAGAAATTCCCATCTCAGTTCTCATGGAGCAACAGGTACCCCCTTCAGGCAGCTGTGAAGAGGCTCCTTCTGCTGCTTGTTCTTCATGTCTGTTAAACAACCCTTTATCTCTAAGTCATGGGCAGCACTCGTTCCCACACAGAGCACCCCAAACAGCTGCAGTCACATCTGTAGGCTCAGCAGGCACTTCTGAGCCTAAATTTTCTGCAGGAGCTGAGTTTTGGGTTTTGCCTGTTCCTTGGCCCTGTGAGGCCATAGAGGGCTGTTCCTGTTACACCTTCCCCCTGCGCAGTTTTGGTCAGTCCTAGTGTCTCCCACACGACTCTGCAGTAAATGCACATTTTGCATTTAACTCTGAGGTGTAATTGGCCAAGAACAAGTGATGGGATGTTTTGAAGGGTTGTTTTTTTGCCATTCCCGTGTTGAGGCTCCTGAGCCCGTGGTGTTGGTGCTTTGTGAGCTGCAGCATGGGCTCCTTGTGGGCTGAGAATGTGGCAGAAATGTGGGCAGGGTGAGGTGGTGCTGGGAGTGCTCTGTTGGTTTCTCCCTTTCCTAGGGAGGTAAGGTGTGAAGGAAAGCTTTTCGGAGGGAGGGAAGATGAAACTGAGAGGCTCAGACACCATTTGAGAATTAAGCAGTGGGTTCTGTAGTCTGATGGAAGGATAGTGCAGACACAGGGAAGAGAGGGAGCTGCCCTAGAAAGCAACTGTGTTCCTGTCACAGAGTAAGGTACTCTCACTTCTGTGCTTTCTTTATAATGCAGCTAAAGGTGCAAATATATAATAGTTTCCTCTGCAAGTGAATTGCTATGTATTGTCACTCCTGGTCCAATATTTAGGGGTGGTGGGCCAGACTTCAGGGACACTTCTGAACTTGGGCAGCAATCTCCACCCTAAAAGGGCTGTTTAGTATTTCAGGCCTTGCAGTGACTGCTCTGAGCCTGGGAGAGAAGACTGGTGATTGTTGGATGTGTTCAGTGCTGCCTTTCAGGTGGATGTGAAGCCCCTTTTCCCCCCAGGATCACCCTCAAAGGGTTGGCATTTCTAGTGACATGCACAGGACAGACCTCTCCTCTCTTTACCAATTAATTTCTCTACTAATAAGCTGATTTTAGTATGTGTGGTGTTTTCCTGGTGCTGAACTGATAATTTAAATATGTTGGGATTGTTTTTACTTTGGGAATTGTAACAAGAAGGCTGGCTGGTAGAATTATTGGCTAAAACATAATTCAAACATGCTTTGTCTGAAATGTCCAGAAACTCAGAGAGTTTATTTAAATAAAGATATTGTGGGGCTTCTGTCCCAGTGAGCACTTAGTAACACCCATTTGGGAAAGGAAACTTGGGAAAGGAAACATGGGTGAGGCATATGGAGACCAGTACATCATCATATCTTATTTGGAGCTAAAAATCAGAGGCTCTGCTTCATGTCAGGAAGAACTGAGGTTTTTGTAATCTAATGGTCAGTGGTTGTGTCAAATGACCAGGGTTTGGTCCCTCAGTGGGCAGTGGCACACACAATATTCCAAGCTCACATCCAGGGCAGCCAAGTAGGTGCTGCAAAGCCGTTTTGAGTTTGTTTTTTTCCCTGTACTGAATGAAACTTAGAAATTCACCATGGGGATGATTCTGTGGTGGGCTGAAAATGGGACAGTGGGCAAAAGTCACTTTAAAGAGCAGAAAGAGTGAGTGAAGAGCAGTGCTGTGAAAATGTGATGTTCCAAGGGAACTCTGCTTAATGGAATTCATTTAGTCTTTGCTTCAGCTGTGGGATGTGCTGCTGGATGCTGAAGGCAGTGCTTCATCCTGGGAAGGGAACTATCCTTGGAGGGAGAGAGGCAGTAAGAAAAAAAGCGACAGAGTTACTTGTGTTGGGTGGTTTGGGTCATTCACCTGGAGCTGCAGTGCTGAAGGCTCTTCTCTCTGTGTGGTTTGGCTGTTTTGGGGCTGCTCTGAAAGCAGTGTTTAACTGCCCTGGTGTCACAGAGCACAGGATTTTCTGAGCGAGAATTTCTGAGTTCTGACCTGCAGCTGTTTCCCCCTCACCTCTCCTGGGACAATTCTTTCCTGACAGGACCTGGTTTGGTTAAATAGCAGAGATTGAAATGCTGACAATACAGAGCTTTAGTGATGGTCTTATTGTTTTGGGCTTTAGTTTATAAAGGCTACATAATAAAAGCCAGCTAAACTCCCATCCCCTACTGACTTCCAGCACTTTAATTTCGAACTACATGGTTCTTAAAGCTGAGGTTGGCAAATTTTCTATCCTTCAGTGATCTTGTGCAACTTACAGCTGCATTTCCAGCCTCAGTGCTGAGGATGAGGCAGTAAAACATGCTTGAGAGAGGTGAGAAAAGCACCTCCCCTTTGTCAGTGAACACAGAGACTGGAGAGGGACTTCAGGTGAAAATGCAGCCAAAGACACGGGGAGCCTAAGTTGTTAAACTTGGTCAGAAGTGAATTGACTGATGCAAACTCTTACAGGGCAGTAGGGGTTTGATAGGAGAGGTGTCTACACATGGAAACTGGGATAAATCCAGAGTGGGAGTGAGCTATGAGTATTTCCACTACACATATGGATCACTGAGACATTTACCTTTGTTTGGTAGACTGTCCTTGGCAAGAGAACTTAGGACAAGGTAAGTTGCCTCTCCAGAGAGAACACAGACAGTTCTGTGGTGTTGTGATGTGGAGGAATTGGATTAAACAGTCACTTTTAGCATTTTGTATGTTAAATTCCACTCTTCTGCAGTGCCAGGTGCTGTTTTTCTACAGCATTTTGATTTTGTGCCCTGAGACTCCAGAATAAAGATTGAGAAAAAACATGGATTGAGGTTTTTTTGAGTTTGTTTAGTTTGCACTGTATGTTAATTGTGTCACAGTTTAAGTGTCAACGTTCACGTGAGTTGAGTAACACTGTCTCCATGTGCTACTTTGTTCTTTCCTGGAAGATCATCTTTTTGATTGCTACAACGGATATTTTTGAATGGGATTAGAAGTCTTGAAACTTTTCTTCCCAACTTGATGATTAACCTTAAAAACCAGCTGATATGTGACTTCTGTGGTGTGCTTGGGTTGGCAGGAGTTTTTATTATTTATTTATTGTTTCATTCACTTGATTGGACCAGTAATCAGGTCAGTGCAAACATTTAACCTCTTACTGAGGGGGTAGAAAACAGCTTCAGGCCACAGCAATGTCCATCTGGGAAGTTAATTCTGTCACCAGAACCATGGACATATTTTATTTAACAGGCAACATTTGTCATTAATTCTTGCTGTTGTTCTGCATCTCCCCATAAAAATGGGAAAGTGGAAGAAAAGGAGGAGGAAGAGGAGGGAAAAGCTATAGAAAAGATGATTGTCCAAGCCTCAGCTCCTGCCTGGAGTCCAGCCTGTCCAGGTGCCATTTGCTTGTGTGACCCTGAGACTTGGAGACTCTCCTCAAGCCGGGGCACAAGGTTTTTATTTGGGCTGTGTCCTTGCGTCAGTTGCCAGTACCTCAGTTTCAGGCTGTCTGCATTTTGAGGTTTTGGGTCCTTAGAGGAGCTGCTCTGTGTCACTCCATCGCTGGTGACTTTGATCAGGCTCTGGGGGATCAGTCTCCTGGCAGTGCTTTGGGTTGGAGCTTCCTTGGGCTGTTAATCAGCTCAGGATCTCTTGGAACCATTTCATGCTAAAAGTGAAAGCACTGGCCTGGTGTGTCCAGGGCTACTTTTCCTTCTGGCATTGTTCATCTCGTATCTGATACCCTTCTCTGTCTAGGAACCCCTGAAGTGTGGCCACCAGCTCTGTTTTCAGAAGCCAAGAGATGAGGAAATGTCCTGCAGGCTGTTTATTTCCTCCTCTTCTGTGAGGTTCCTGTGGCCACTTCCTCAAGTCACTCTGGCTTGTCCCGAGATCTGTTGTGTTGCTTTGCTGGAAGGTGACTTAGGAAAGCTCTGGGGCTTCTTAACAGAGTGTTCTAATTCCTTCTGCCTGTGCTTGATTTAAAAGAGAAGGTAGCAGCAGTTCTCCTGTGTCCTTGTCTCCAGGCTGCTCCCTCGGGTCCCCTTGGCAGCAGAGGGGCAGGTCTGGGGCTCCCTGGGGGTGCTGCAGGGGTCTGAGCCTTCCCAGCTGCAACCTGAGCTCATGCTGCTGTTTTGTGGGGGTTTTGTTGTGTGGGAGGAGTCCCACACTTAGGGTTGACTTCATGAAGATGTTGAACTTCGATAATTTCTGTTCAGGACAAAGTTCAGCGCTTTGCCTTGCTTCTACAGTGATAATTTTCACTGACAAACTGGAGTGCTAATTTTCTCAGGACTTAGACATACAATAATATTATTTTTTATTGGTTAGGAATCATTGAAACTTAAAGGCCATATTTTACTCACAAATGGCATGTTTAATATTGCTTCTTGCTTATCTGAAGTGGCCATATCTGGTGCCTTTAAACAATTACACATTGAGCACCAGAATAAAAACAACACTTCCTACACAGTGGGCTGATTAGTTCCTCTTGTAACTTATGTCAAGCTGCATTTGGATGAAAGTTATATTTTTTGGGTGAGTTTAATGTACTATTAAAATATTTTAAACACCCATGCTGTGCTAATACACTTAAAAACTAACATGCATTGCATTTTATTTGTAGCTAATTATTGAACTGATGCTTCTGGGTTGCAATGTTGCAAATCATTGTTAGAGCTGATAAACCTCACCTGGTAATTGTTCCTCCTTTTCTGGAGTTTGTGGGAAGAAAATCAGTTTTACTGCTTTTCCAGTCTCTGGTTTGTGTCATGACTTAAAGCTGAGTGGTCACAGGGCTGAACTGATGGAACTGTGATCTTAATTCTTCAAGAAGCAATAAGAGATGGAAAAAGCTGGTTTAGCACTTCAGGAAGCAATATTCCCAAGTGCTTAGTAGGCTCTCTTTGCTGTATTTTGTTGTTGATAGCCTGTATTATTCCTCCTTGACAGTTGCTTTTTATGTTGGGCTAAAGAAAATGTTGGCATAAATAGCAACCATCAGCTTTTAAATCTCTGCATTAAAATGACTGTAACACAGGTTATTTTGTGAAATGACTTGGGAGTTAGTTTGAGTCTAAACTCAGTGCACAGACTAACAGTTTCTGAGGGTGCTTTGTTACCTCTTGTACCAGAGGGTGATCTTGGCTGCTTTTTTGCCTTGGATGAATCTCATGTTGTCTTGGGTCTGAAATCAGTGACGCTGGAACTGGTTGGAGGTGGTGTTTTCAAATAAAGGAGTTGCCCTCAGTTTTTCCAAGGTTCATGATTCACCAAGGGCCTGGTAGCCTGGGGCAGCATGTGGGACTTCTTTGCTTCTTAAGGACTTGGCTTTTCAGTCAGGAACATCTGTAAAAGGCAATATGGAATCACACAATTGTTTTTTATAGTACGCAAATAAAAGTCTCCTGCTCCTCAACATTGAATTATGGCATTGGAAGGATGTGCTTGCTTCCCACGTGCAGCTGCTCCCAGGGTAGTGGGTAGCTTCATTTCTTTAAGTGGCAAATGGGAAGAGAAATGTGGCACAGACCTTGGGGGTGTCATAAAGGACTGGAGTCCTTGGGGCCTGGCTCTGGCAGGTTTTGGTCACATTACCAATTTGAAGGGATTTTACTTGCAAGCTGAAGTGTTCAAATTTTGTATTTGTCAGAAATCTCAAGCTTGTGATATTTATTGTCTGTTTGTCATGACTTTAATGAGGAACTTTATGAACCAGGATGGGGGAAACTCACCCGAGTCGTTTCCAGATCAGGACTGTGCCCTCACTGACCCTCTGTGTGAGTGTTATGGAAGTTGGCAACGCTCCTGCCACTTGTGAAGGGCTCTCTGCAGTCAGTAACATGTTAAGTGGTTATAAGATTAGCAGGAATTTTTTTTTTTTTTTTTTACTCAAAATGTGGTGTGAAATCACCTGAGCAGAGCATTGAAATGTCACCAAATCTATTTGTTAATTTTCAGAGTGCTGGGTTAGTGCCCCCTCTTCAGCTTCCCAAGGTGCCTGAGCAGATCCCTGGGGGCTTTGGTGCCTCAGATCTCAGGGAAAGGCAGCTTCCAGCAGTCCTGGAGTGACCTGGGCACTGACTTGGCACAACTGCTGGGACAGTTTCCGTTATTCCTTTTAGACATCTGATTGTTGCTTCTGCCACTGGTTTGGACTGACTCTCGCACTTTAAAAACCTTGAAAAATGACTAGGACACTTTGATACCAAGCGTTCAGCATAGAAACCACTGAAGTGCTGTGTCTGATTTTAGTGAAATCTTCTGAGTCCATTCCTGAGGCTTCCAGCTTAGCTTGTCTTCTGCTCTTGCTCTTTCTCCTCTCTCCTGTCCTGTGGTGTGAAGTTACCAAACTTAGGGAGGTACAGCAGCAAGGTCCATGGTTTTCTGGTGATGCTCAGCTGTGGGAAGCTGTGATCCTGTTTGGTGATCTCTCCTTTGCCAGGGGGTTTCCTGGCTCTGTCTGGATTCAAATGGGCACAGAACTTCAGGGCAGCTGCTTTTAGTGTTGCTGCAAGATCATATCCAAACTTAATGAGTTACCTTCCTTAAAATTCTTGGAGCCTTCTCCCGTGGCTGGGGAAGAGCACGGGTCCCATGGAGAAATTCAGGAAGAGCAGGCAATTAATGACCTGTTGCTAATTGAGGTCTATAATGGTTCTGTTCATGCCAGTCCAGATGTTGCCTGCCTTGGCTGAGAAGTTTTTTGTAACTCTGAGGAAGTGAGTTGTTAAACTTGAGGCAGCAGCTAGTGTGTCAGTGGAATGTGTTCCATGGGCACCAAGGGACTGGGGGATGTTCCTGCAGGCCAGGGCTGCCCTAAACCTCTCAACATTTGCAGATAGCAGGTGAAAGAATGATCTAGTGGCAGTAAAATATGCTGACTTGCAGCACCACTAAAGCTTCCAAATAATTGGAATGAATTATGGGCATAGGTAGCCAGTGATCAGTTTATCAGTTTTGCAGCTAACACTGCAATAATTTTGTTATGTTTTGTTGTTGATAAAAATCCACCTGAATTTGGTCTCTTTATTCTCTGCTTTCAAAGGTGTCCCTACAACTACAAAGTTTTCTAGAAATGTGTCACCTTGGTTTTCTGAAACTGGTCATAAGCTGCTTCCTTGCTTTCAGACTCTCTGGCTGTTCATGCCTGTTCAATCTGTTCACATAAAGAAAAGATTGAAAGCTGGTGATGGTTTTGGGGATACAATAGCAATTTTTCTGAACAAAGTTGCAAACCACACATTTTCATGGGAATTCTTGGTGCGTGCAGCCAGTGTCTGCTTTCCACAGTGCTTCCCCTGCTCCTGTGCCACTGCACGATTGCCTTTCACGTGTTTAACCTGGCAGTAACTCTCAGGCAGGAAAATGCTTTTGTTCCTGCTTTGTTCCCATGATTCTGACATTCAGATGTTTAGATGTCCTACTGAAATTCAGGAAAGGAAACCTGGGGTGAAGAGGAGAGTGAAAGTCTGGTCTCTGAAGACTGGTGCTAGCTCCTTATTCCTTTTTTTTTTTTTTTTTCTCTTCAAGCTTGTCTTTTCCTGTAGAATATTCAGTTAATGCTTTAAATGACCAACATTTGACTTCCCAACCAATGGTGGGATTTTGAAATCATTGTAGAAGTCTGGTGACTGTATGGGCACAGGGAACAAATAGACCAAGTTTTCCACAGTAATGACTTCTTTGTGTCTGGTGTGCATGTGAGACAGTTTGGGGTTTTGCTTCCTTGCAGCAGCTGGGATGGATTGGAATCCCAGGGCTCTGGGTGTTAGCTGTGGGCTGAGGACACTGTGCCCTGGAGCACTGCTCAGTCTGTAGCTGCAGCATGGACTTGTGGAAAACTGCTTGCTAAGCCTTCATGGAAATGGTAAATTCTATAGATAAGCCCTCAGTACCTCAGCATAATTTACCAGGGTTTGTTTTTCTTTCTGGATTTACAGAGATATGAAAAATGCTGTAATTGGAAACAACAAACAAAAAGCCAACTTGATTGTTTTGGGAGCAGTTCCAAGGTATGTCCTTTGCTACTCTCCTTTTCACTGATTGACAACAGGTCTGGAATAATGATCCTTAGATCACAGGCACTTTTTTTGTCTTAACTGTGATTGTAGTTGACTGAATACTTTCTTTAATGTAACTGAGAGAGACTTGAAATATCTGTTAAACTCATGTGTTACAGAACAGTCTGTTGAGTAATGCTTTTAATTTAGAATTTCATACAATTCTCTAAAGTAGTCCTGGTGATTTTGATTAAACTTTATCAGCTCAGGAATCAAATCTAATTTTTGACATTGATATCAATGATGGATGAAAGTGGTTGTATCTTAATCCTGTTCTTCAGCCAATTGCCTGGTGAGTTTGTGACTGAAAATGTGTAAGGCTGTGTTAAAGATTTTATTTAAAAATATTAAAAACCATCTGAGATAATTTGCTTGTCTTCTCCACCTGCTTCAGAGGATTAAAGACCATTGATCATACTTTATTGCTGCCTTGCTGCTTCAGCTGATGTGCTTGAGAGCTGCTGCTGGCTTGTCCAAAATGCTTTTTATTTGCAGAGAATGTCCTCATTTACAAATAAGCTGAGTTTGTAGCAAGGCCAGCCCTTGAAATTCTCTAGAGATTAGCAATGGGGACACCCCCTCTGCAGAACCTGCTGGATTATCTTCTGTTTTGACCAGACACAAGCAGGTGAAGAGACGACTTCACATGAGATGGAAAGATTGAAGTGGACATTTCTTGAAGGTGATGCAAAGTTTAAGGAATTTCTTTCAGCAACAGGCTCTAAGGGATTTTTGCAACTCCTGCTGATTCTTCTGGTTCCCATTTTAAAAGTGACAGAAGATCTCCAGCTCCCAAATCTGGACTCTGGCAGTTCTTACCTTTTGTAGGACTTGCCTTCCTTCAGTTTTCCTGCTTTCTGCTGCTACTTGTTCAATGCCCAGGAAGGAAAATTCCTAAGTCGTTGTCTCTTTGTTGTTGTTAGTGCCTTCTGGCTGCCCAGGTAAATGATATGGTTAATATAGGATGCAAATAAATGACTGGATCTGGACAATGTGAAGAGGTGAACTATCCCACTTGTCCTCACTTCAGGACAAGTTTTTCTCCAACGGCAGGAGATCCAATGTCAAGGCTTTCAGACTAGAGGAAGAGATGGAGGTAAATTGGGGGAAAAGACCCTTATCACTGGCTGTAACCTAAGTGGCATCATCTACCCCCAGGTGCCTTTCTGGAGGCTTTGGAATTGCCTTAAGGTTTGCAGACAGACTTAAGCACATTCTAGACCATTTAGTTGTGCTCAGTCCAGGTGGTGGGAACCCATTGACTTTTTTTGTTAGGGTGTGGGGGCCTTTGGAATTCCAGCCTGCAAAGCCACACCTCTCCCTCCACCAGAACAGGACTGAGCAAGCTGCCATTCTCTGGTTGAAGTCTCCTCTGCAAAGTTAATGAGGAGAACAGTTTTCTTTTCCCAGAGTTGGAGTGCAGCTTCCAGGGGGAGTCAGTTCTTTCCTCTGGTGGCCTGGGGGTTGTTAGAATTCTGCTGATGTTTAGTCCTGGGGTTCAAATTCCTTGTTTTCCCATTTCTTGCTTCTCCCTTCCCCAAGTATTCCTCCAGGAAGCCTTCAGAAAAGACCTTTTAGGCCCAAGGAACCACTTCTGACCTGGCACTTAGTGGAAAAGAAAACTGTATTCACATATTAGAACAGACTCACATGAGGTTTGGAAGCAAGTCTAGGAAGTATCTTGTGTTTGAAATGGGCCCAAGTACTACTGGTATGTATGAAATAGCCCTATTATTTTAAAATACTAGACTGCTGCTTGGAAGGAAATGCAAATTCCTTTGAAGGTCTCCATACAGGAAGAAAATGCTGGGGAAGAATGTCTGGATCCCTGTAATTTCTGGGCTGGTGGCCTCCTGAGTCTGGGAGCTGGCAGTTCAGTGGTGCCATCTTTGGAAAGGGAGATGGATTTATAGCTTAAAATGAAATATTTTTGGGCCCTTTAAAGTTCAGTGTAACCTGTGGTCACCTCTTGACCGCTTGTTTTGAAGGGGGTGCTAAGAAAACTCAGCTGATGGAAGAGAGCTCTCAGAACTGCTGTGTCTGGACTTAAAAGCTAAGGTGCTAAAACTGTACAAATGTGTGCACAGACATGGCCTTGGATGTTCAGAATGTACATGTAGCCAGCCTGCATGTTGATTTTGTTTCTCAGGGAAAGATTTTTCTCTATATCTTCCCAGAATCTTAGAATTCCAATTCTCATGGAATGCTGGCCTCGGGCTCCTCTGTCTGGACAGCAGCACTCTTACTTTGTGAGACCATTGCTTTTTAGTAGCAATCCCAGAAAACAGAACTGAAATTTAGAGAGGAACAGTCATTTTAAAGTCAAATTCTTTCAATGGCAGGCCAGCTTAAAGTCACCCTTTGCCTAAAAGTGGTTTGCTGCTTGTACTGCCCTTCACCTTTTTTTTCCCCTCTACCCCACGTAAGTGCCAGCAGAGGCTGAGGAATTCCATAATAACTGTTGGTGTGCTCCTTTACTCAACAGTTTTATAAGAACAAATTGTGCAGCTCTTGTGTCTGTGTCCATGCCAGACACCTCCTCAGAGGCCAGGCTCACTATTTAATGCTTTCTATCAGTTGTTCTTTAACCTATATCTCACATTTTGAAGGGCATGCAGAAGTGCTGATGGATTCTTATCCATTCCATCATTTGAATTTTGAGTTCTGCCCAGCCTACCGTTCAGGTTGTCTGTGGAAGTGAAAACTAGCAAGAATTTATTGGGGTCTTAAATTATTTCTAGGGCCATGAACACACCAGCATAGACACCCATGAGATTTTATGTTTCAGTTTATTGTTAAACATCATCAAATTCCTTCAGGCAGCATTCTTTTAGAGTTTGCCAAAAAAAAAATCAAATACTGCTGCTTTGATAACCATGTTACCTGCTGAAAAAGGTGACAAGGCAAATGCCTTTGGTGGCTCTGCCCCAGGCAGTGAAGGCAAAGGTGCAGGTGAAAAGCCAGGTTGGTGTGACAGGTATGTCCTCACAGAACCACCCTCCGTGCTTCTGATCACATCCTACTGCCTCTGCTTGTGCACAGGGATCTCTTCAGCTCAGTAATCACAGAAGAGTAATTTCACAAACAGCAGGTCTTGTGTGTGGAGTCAGAAAAGGGCAGATGAGCACAGAGTAGGGGACAGCAGCAGAGAAATGTGCTGAGAGGCTGTGGGGATGACAGTGTGGGGAATCTCCACCAATGCAAGGCTGGAAAACCACCAGTTCAGTACCTTCAGATGGTTCAGCATTGATGGCCCTGCCCCTGAGCAAGGGCAGTGACCAGAGGATCTGTCCCAGCTCAGTCCTGTGCTCCTCAGAGCCCACCCAGTGAACCCACTGACTCCAGAGCCCGTGCGGTGTTTGGTCAGCTTGTGCTGTTAGTAAAGGTCCTGGTATCAATTCTGCACAACCTCTGAGATGTTCTTCGGCCCTGGCATGCTACCAGCTTGCTTCCAGGAATTCAGTGCATGTGGGCACAGCGTGGCTCTGTCTGCTGTGCACATTCAGGTGTTCAGTCCAAACTTCTTGGGCCTCCTTGGCCCAAGGACACAATTGTTTCCTGATGCCTTGTTCTGTTCTTTGGCAGTGGGATTCTGTGTCAGGCACTCCACAGGGTGGGGATCTGTGCCCAGATGTGATTTGTGTGCTAGGGGGAAGGAGTTTCACTTGAAAAATACTGGTATTTTTCAAGGAATACTGGTATTTTTCAAGGCATCCTTTGCTCTGGAGTAGAGAAGGGAGTGGAGAGCAGAGGCCCTCATAGGCTTCCTGTGCTTGTCCTGCCTCTTTTCTTCAAGCAAGTCAGGAGTCAGGGCCTGATTGCATAATTATATGTCTCTTAGTGAGGAATAACCCTCTCCACGAGAGTGATGCATGACTGGAACAAGGTATTCTTCTAACCCAGCTGTGAAGTACATGTGAGTCAAGGCAAAGACTTGCAATCAGCAGAATTGCTGGAGAGCTGTTTAAAAGCCTGTCTCTGGAGTGCCTGTTCTAACAGCAAACTCACAGTTGTTAGTGTAACCTGTACCTCTAATGACACCTTTTATGTTGTGCATTGTCATTAGAATTCTAAGTGTGGGGTTTAAAAACGTTGTGTGGAAAGTAGCTTTATGATGTCTGGTGGTGTTTGCTTCTGAGGTCCTGTAAGAGTCAAATCTGTACCAAAATACTCAAAAATGTATTCTTGACCTCCTGTTCCATGCAGATATTGGATGGTGATATCAAACTCAGTGGGAATATAGTGTGATCTTTTAGGGTACAGTGGAGAATTTCCAGCTGCAGGTGAATGGGAAGTAACAACAGCTTGGGTTTTGTTTTAATATCACTTGGCACCTTCAGATGAAAACGTTTTAGAATTGGTTTGTCTGCGGGAAGAGTAGTTTTTCAGATGGTGGTCATAGGCTGGCTGATGGTCTGACATACAGAAATGCCTGTGTGGAAATATTTTTTTAAGATACAGAATAAAGGTTGATGTTTATGAAGGTAAATGGAATGAAGAGTTCAAGGATGAACTGACAGGACATCAGGGTTGAGCAAAGTGCTCAGATGGTTGAAGCAAGACTGGGTGAAGATGTTGCTTTATATAATGCCTATTAACACATATTTTGTGATGCAAAAAGCTTTTGTCATCTCAAAAACAGTCTTAAACCGAACCAGTGTGTAATTCACTGGATGAGCTAAAAAGCTTGGAGTGTTGTTAGTGTAAATTTATCTCTGTTTGGCTTCAGGGGCTGTGTGTTGATCCCACATTATAAATGGCTACTAAGAAAGGATGCACTTATTTCTTGCTAAGTGAGTCATGGAGTGTCTTAGGGAGAAAAATGAGGATAAATTCAGCTCAGACAGACTGCAGGTCTGACAGTGCTGATGCACTGGGTGTGAGCTCTTTGGCAGTAACCAAAAAGAGAGGCCATACTGGAGCAGCTTCAATGCCCCTCAAGTCACTCCAAAAGTGTGCACGTGTGAGCAACCTCAGATATTCAAGTTCTCCAGTACTGGGTTTGGTTAAGTGAACGAGAGTCAGACTGGATGCAGGTTATGTGGTGTATACAGAGCAACCATAGAATATTAATGGAAGTGAGGATGTCTGAGCATTGGGATCAATGACTAGAGCTCTAAGCTGACACTACTTGTTTTATTCCTAAAGGAAGAACTTTATTTGCAGCTAAATTCCCTATTTATACACGGGATTCTGCCCAACTTGGCTTTTGTAAAAAGCTGGCAGTACCGTTTGTGGTGTGTGAAATATTTCAGCAGCAGTTATCTTTGCTTTGTAGGGTTTTTTAGAGAGTAGAGTTAGCCCAGGCCCTTGGACCCCATCCTCAGAGAATTTGGAGTAGACTTATTGCTTCCAGAAGTGAGAGTGGGACATCTCACTTCAGGATAGATTTCTTTGACTAACAGTCAAAAAAAAAATCACTTGTATTTTTGAGTCCTCATTTGTAAGAATCCATAACTATTTAAATTGTCACTTTAGATATTATTGTACAGAAATTGTTCTGAATACTTTTGAAATGATACTTAATTTTTGCTTTGGATAAGTCTGTGGCCAGTGATTGCTTCCTGTTATGTTTAAAAAGTAGTACTTGAAAAGCATTAAGAAGAACATTTTTAAAGAAAAAAGATGTGTTGTGTTGTCTTGTCTTGTTTGAGCTGTTCTCATACATTAATTCAGTTCACAGTTTGAGATTGACCCCCACTGGGGCTTCCAGTGCCTTCAGAGATCAACCTCTGTGCATGGAGTCACTTTTTATTCCATGTTCTGTAGGCTAGCAGCAAATAAGGCACCTCAGCAGTGCTTGCATCACTTGTGCTTCTTTTTGGGTCTTCAATGGACTGGGAGACAAGAATTTTCCAGGGCAGAATAAGATCTAATGAGAATCCTGGTAATTCCAGCAAACAGTGTATTCATCCCTTTTGCAAGGGGACTAATGATAAATATTCAGATAATGACTGAATTGAAGCTCTTATTCCTATAGTTGGATGGAAGGTGTCTCAGGCTTCCCTCCAACTGTCACCCTGAGCTCTGTCTTGTGTGCTTTTGGGGCTTGGTGAAGCGCTGAGTGTCACTTCCTTCCCAGGTATTTTAAGAATTCACAGGTTTTTGTGACAACTTAAGTGGGATGGAGTGTCAGAGAGGAAATCCCTGTTATTTTTAACTAACTGTGAGGTCTGTGTTCAGGCTGGATTGAGGAGGTCAAACCATGCACATCTGTCTTAGTGGGGAGCTCTGGGGCTTCACAACTCAAGCCCCCTCAAAAGGAAGGAGAATCTGAACTCTGCCTTGCTAAGCCACTGTGGTTACCTCTCGTTCAGCAGCTGCTTTCCTTCTCCACTTCAGAATATTCCCTGGTTTCCCAGATGAATCCTGGTAGCTGTTCAGAGGACATCATGCCTCAGTTTTGGTTTCTCAGTGTGCGTGTGGATGGAGTTCATTGGAGTGTCTCTGGATGGATTTGCTGTCCTTCCCCATTTGGACGTGATTGTCTGAATACCATTCCTGGCCTTTGAGGAAGAGGCTTTAATCAGTCACTTGCCCTTAGAAGGGCAGGGACAAATGGAGGAACTTATGCTCTACATAAACATTGGAGCAAAATACCTTTAGGAGCCTTATAGAAGTTTGAAACCTTGGATTAACGTTCATGAAGATATTCAAGATCTTTCCATTGCTTTATTTCCTTTCCTGTCTCATTGTGAAGAGCTTTACTGCAGGATCCCAGGCTGAAGGGTGGCAACCACAACAGGAGCCGCTGTTTGTTGGTTTAGAATATCTGGGTTGTGCCTTTGGTTTCTCCTGAAGCTCTTGAGCTCTACAGGAGTGAGTTGTGGTTCTGGCAGAGCCTTGTTCCACTATTTCTGCAGGTTTGGAAGTCAAATGGGTGGGTGGCTGATAAGGGATAAGGCTGGAGATCAGGGATCCAGGTTATGCAGGGACATCCTATTCATAAAACATGTGGGCTAAGAACAAGTATCTTAAGATATTTAAAATTTCTAAAATCTGAATTAAGACCTTCTCTTTTATCCACCTTCATGTACCTGCCTTTTTCTACCTTTTTATCCAGTTGATATTAATATATGAGAGGAATTTATTTCATCTCTGCTGAAATTGTCTAGGCTAGACCCTGGGAACAGTCAACCAGTCCAGGAAGGTTTTTTGGAACAGAAGGATGTGGTCTTTATCTTTAATGTTTGACAGTAGTTTATTAATGCACAGTTTGTTCTTTAGGGATTATATGGATTCTCCTCACTTGAAACTTTTTGTAATTCTATATTTGGCATGTAACTACTTAATTTTCTATGTTACTTGATGTCAGTACTGTCTTTTAAAGACAGAAATAGAAAATATTATAATATGGATGTCTGATTCTGTGGAAAACCTACTCTGAAACACAAACTTATTTTAAAGATGTAGAAAAGGATATTATTAATATTTCAGAAACTTTATTGTATGTAAAATCTGAACTTAAATTTTGATCTTCACTAATTATAAAGCTTAGTTAAGGCTTTCTATTTTAAGCATATGGAAAGACTGTGGATTATAGTTGGTGTGGTTCATTTTCACTCTTTAAGAGCAGCATTGCTGTAACATCTGTTCCAAGTGCAGAGTGTTAATGGGAAAGAAAACAGCAATTACTTTCCTTGGAAGAGAACAACCTCCAGAATTTAAGATGATTTTGAATTTTCTAAAAACCAGAAGTCTTTCTAGGACATGATACTGAGGGGCTGGAGTGGGGGAGGGGCTGAGGGAGCTGGGGGGGCTCAGCCTGGAGCAAAGGAGGCTCAGGGGGCACCTGGAATTCTCTGCAACTCCCCGACAGGAGGGGGCACATGGGGCTCTGCTCCCAGGGAACAAGGGACAGGAGGAGAGGGAACGGCCTCAGGCTGGGCCAGGGGAGGTTCAGGTTGGACATGAGGGACAGATCCTTCATGGAAAGGGCTGTCCAGCCCTGGAAAGGGCTGTCCAGCCCTGGCACAGCTGCCCAGGGCAGTGCTGGATCCCCATCCCTGGAGGGATTTAAAAGCCATGTGGGTTTGGCACTTGGGGACATGGGTTGGCCTTGGCAGTGCTGGATTTCAACTGTTTGATTTGTGTTCAGGAAGAAATTATTTCATCTCTTTACTATGTTTTTGTGTTCTGGATCTTTATCCCTCCATGGGATTGGCCCCATCCCAAAGGGCACACAATGTGCCAGGAATGGTATCAGCACACCCCTGCTCTCTGGCTGCTGCAAACCTGCCTTGAGAGCAAAGCAGGTTCCTCACACATCCACAGTCAGGAAAATTCTCATCCAAATGAATTTTTAGGGAATACTAACAATTTAGGGGAGTTGCTTTGCTGTTTTTCTTCAAGAGCTTGGTAAATTATCTGCTGCCTGGGATAGCCTGACTTTTATGTAGTGAATGTTCAGCTTATAGGAAGGGAGGAGAACTTTGATCTCAGCTTTCCTCCAGTGACAGCTGAGCTCTGTTGGCCTTTTACTGTAGGTTTTAAATGTAGGGGACTCTAAGAAGCAATTTCTGCCTTAGTAGGTGGGAAGCCTTTGGAGTGTGTGCTAAAGGTCCCCTGATGTGTCACTGTCACTGTGGGGCTGCTTGCACTTCCCTTGGTGCCCATTCCAGACCCGTGGTCTTAAATTCCATGTAGCTACTTTGCTTCTGGTTATTTTTGCCTTGCCTTTGATTAGGAAGTCAGCTTTTGGGACATTTTGTTCAGGGATCTGTTAACCTGGGTAGGTCCTTCTGTCCCCCCTCAGCAGTGGGGGAGATGCTGGCTTCTGGCTGCTTTTTGCTCCTTGGGAAGGTGTCAGAATATTGTCTGGCTTGAGGAGAGACCTTTTCAAACTAAACAGTGCAGTGTGGTACTAAATTGACAATATTTCTGAACTCTGTGACTCTAGAAAAGTGCCTGTCTGTCACACAGAGGGACTTTGTGTCTCAGTTACAGCTCATCTTGCCTGTTGATTTGGCTCATATATATTGTGTGAGTCTTTAGTTGAACTGTTTTCATCTTAAGCTTATGTGAACCTTCATGATTATCTTCTGTAGGAACCTGATTGGTGTCTGGGCTGTTGATGTGGCTCAAATTGGGTGACGTCTGCTGTGATTCGGGTGCTACTGATGTAACCTGAAATGCATTCAAAGGGACTCCTGGGCATCTTGGTACTGTAGGAAGGATCCAAATTGATGGAGACATAGCTGGCAAGATGAGCTTTAGGCTCCGAGTGATCCTGTTTAGCTGCAGTCCAGCTGCCTTCCTGCACCTAAAACTTGTCTGGGCTTTTTCTTTGTTCCTGTATGATCATTTCTTGGTGTTCAAAGCTGAGTGCTCTCAGCCCCCCTGCTCGTGCTTCATGCTGGAATTATTTTGCAGTGACCCAGGAGGAATTACTGCCAAAGATACCAACCACTGTCAGCAGTAGTCGTGTCCCTGGCTGTTCAGGGAGGTGCGTGAGGTTCCCTTTCCCACTGACATCATGCTGCAGCCTTGTTTCCTTCAATTGAAATGTGGGATCTTCCTGGTGTCCTGACAGCCCTCTTTCTGGATGTATTCTGAGACAAAGCAGTGTGGTGTCTGTCTGCCATAACACCCAGTAAAACCTGTGTAGGAACAACACTGTAAGAGGTTCTTACGAATGAGTTGTTCGTCTGCTCTTCATCTTTTTATTAAGGACTTCATCTTCTTTACATAGCACGAGTCAGATTTCCTTGTTTTAACTAGACTTAAAATTTCCCTTGATGTGAATTCTCCTCTAAAGCTCATTCTGTTTCCAGGTTGCTGTATTTGCTCCAGCAAGAGACCTCGAGCACGGAGCTGAGGACGGAGTGTGCAGTGGTCCTGGGCAGCCTTGCCATGGGCACAGAGAACAATGTCAAATCCCTCCTAGACTGCCATATTATCCCAGCCTTACTGCAAGGTACTGCTCCTCCATGCATCTCTGCCGGTGAATGTTCCCAAAGTGCTGAAATAAGCAAAGATAAGGGAACTGAATAGAGGCCTTTGCCTGTATTTGTAGGATTGCTGTCGCCAGATCTGAAGTTTATTGAAGCTTGTCTGCGGTGTCTCCGGACCATCTTCATCAGCCCTGTCACTCCAGAGGATCTGCTGTACACAGTAAGTTGTAAGCAGATTAGTATGTCCTTTTAAACCCTATAGAGATAGTGGGAGTGAAAAATCTTGTTGTGTGCAGCAGTAACAAGGACTTGTTTGACCAACAGCATCAGCATTTCTCACCTGCATTTGTTATCTGGGTCCCCTGACATTTATGGCAGTGTTTGAGATGAGGTGGTTGACAAACAGCACACTGATAAGAGCAAAACTAACCTCTTCAGACCCCTGTGCAATCTTAAGGAAGAAAAGCTGTCTCTGAGTGGTATTTACACATCCCATTATCACAGCTATATTGGAAACATTTGTTCTGCAACTTAATTTTGTCTGACACTGTCCTCCCACTCCAGGTGGGAGGGTGCTTGCTGAGTTTTTGCACTCCCAGTGGAAGAGGTTCACTTCCAAAATGTCACTGCTCTTAGTTAATATGTGCGTGACTTGTGTTTAACTGACAGAAGGATGGAAAATGTCCCTGCCCAGTCCCAGCTGAGCTGGGAGCATGTGACAGTAGGGCTGTTGGTGCTGGCCCTGGTGAGGAGACTGGGCAGAGCCCTCTGTGAAGGCTCTGCTGGCTCCTGGCCTTGCCCAAACTCAGGCACTGCCTCTCCCTTGGAAGGAGGCACAGCTGGCCTCTGATTTCATCCTTTCTCTACAGTTCAGGTGTCTGTCGTTGCTAAAAACAACTCCTGTGTTTGTAGTCCTCAACAGATTGTCCTGAGATGTTTTCTCTTATTATGCAGTGCTGTAATGTCTGTTTTGTTCTCTGTTCCTTTTCCAATGATTTCTTACATTTTCATTCCAGAAATAGGTTTGTAAACTTGTAGTTTTCTGTGGACTCAGTCTTACCACACACGTATTCTGAATTTCATCTGCCAGTTAGTCCGCCTCATGAAGTCTTCCTGCAGCTCTTCACACCTTGTACTGTGTGTAGCTCATCAATCAGCTTTGTGGTCCACTGTTCACTGCCTTTTTTCCAGGTGTATTTTGCTTGTTCTGCAAAGAAACCCTCAGTGCAGGTTATGTGTGTG
The DNA here is from genome assembly GCA_013399895.1 of Serilophus lunatus. NCBI lineage: Eukaryota > Metazoa > Chordata > Aves > Passeriformes > Eurylaimidae > Serilophus > Serilophus lunatus. The sequence continues at coordinate 155,577 of VXBA01005910.1, read as the reverse complement.
ACCACTGAAGGCCCCTCTTCTGAGAGACCCAAGAGCTTCCTCTTTGTGTCTCTGTTCCTTCCTTTGGCTCCACTCCAGGCTCCCAGATTCCCCCAAATCGGCCTCACATTTGGTAATTGCAGAGGCATCTGCTTCCTGCTCTCAGCATCCAGTCAGTCCATTAACAATCCATGCCTCTTCCTGGGGATCAGTGCCCAGTAGAGACTACTAATTGCTCCCAAGATTTGATATCTTGGAGGAAGAGGAAGAGTATGGACAGGAAGGGGGAAGAAGCAGCATTAATTACCGCTAACACTGTGGGAACAGTTTGCCCAAGGTGCTGGACTTTGTGTTTCATCTCTTCCTTTCTCTGCCCAGCAATAACTTCAGAACTGCTGCCCCAGTCCTTCAGGCAAATGGGATGTCCTGGAATTAACCTTAACTATAGGGAATGAGCATCTGGTGAGAGGTCCTTGCTCCTTAGTTCCAACTGCAATGCCCATTTTTCCATTTCCTGTTCCAGTGGGACACCTGGAAGCTAATTATTTTATGACTGTGCTTTTTTGTTCATCTCTGGTGGGAATACCCAAAGCCATGCTTTGAAAGGTAATGAATGCAGATCCTTTGTAAAGGAGAGATGTTTTTCCTGTCTCTTGGAAGGTACAGCCACAGCCCACACTGCTGCAAGCTGAGTTTCACAAGTCAGCAGTTGAGACATTGGCTTTCCAATTGAAAGAGTAATTATGGGCCTAATCTACACTCGATGGCAGACACTCTGCTTTGCCACACTGAGAATAACAGGAAGAATTTAAAGTTCCTGTTTAGCCTCCCTGCTCCCCCTCTGTTTCCAAAGCAGCAGCTCCAGGGAGACTCTCACCATTTCCATGCAGCCTCAGATCTTCAAGTTCTCCCTTTCAGCCTTTATCAGGTCTGTTTTGGAAGGTAGCAGACTGTTTGTCAATGGCTTTTCACTCCTGGCCAGCTGTCCTGGAGAAAACTGCTGAGAAGTTAGATCCTGATTGTATCTAAAATGGGAACTTTCCCAGAATTTCTTTGTGGTTTGACTACGTGGAGGATGCTCTCTCTCAAACCTTGGCCTGGGCTGTTTCCAAGGCATTGGAAAGGTATTGGGAATTAGGTCAGCATCTCCAGGGGGCACTCCAGAGGTTTCAGAGGGCCTTTCAGCTGAAATCCAGGATATACAAGTTCTTTGAAGAGAACTGTTTAAAACGTTTCTTTATGTTTGTAACAGATTGTTTCAACTCTTGCTACTTTATTTAAACCAAAAAGAACGTATTCAGGAAAAGTTCTCAGCCCACGAAGGCATTTTGCATGTTTTTCCTGAGAGATGTTCCCAGTTGTGATCCCATTTTCCTTCCCCAGTGGGACCCAGATCCAATTTTAGTGAGCAGTTGCTGTCTGTGGCTGTTGTGCAGGAGGCCTTGCAGGAGGAGGCACGTTCCCTGCTGGGAATGAGGGTGTCCTTACAGGGAGCTTGGGGTGTGAAGGCTCTGCAGCAGGATGAGCTGTTGAGACAGTGAGGAACCAAGTTTGAGAAATCTGACTTTGTCCAGCTTAGAGGAGCTGGTGATGACAAGTGAGAGGCTTCCTTTGCTTCTTCCTGGGCAGGCTTGGATGGAAAACCTGACTCACCTGGTGAGGCACCAGGCTTGGAGAAGGGAAGGAGGAAGAGCTGAGAGGATCAGGATGAGTTACACTGGTTAATGACCAGGTATTTAGTGAGCAGTGAAACCACACTGGCAAGCGTACCTGTGCTCAGGGATCCACTGCTGCTGAATCTGGATCAGCTTCTAATGCTTTACTCCTTCCTTCCTCCTGGTGTTTGTGATGGCTGAGCTAAATGTGAACTGTTCCCTGAAAATGAGAAGTGTAAAATGATCAATTCTAGTTGGTAGAGCTTGAATTTAAGTGATTTGGGTGAATACAGACATTTCATTTGGTTGACTTGGAAAAAGGAATAGCAATGCTCTGTTAAATAAGAATAGATTTTCCCAATTTTGTTTTGGTGTTCTGTTAATTCTCTCTGAGTTCTGTTTGGATGATTTGGTTATAATAGATGTGATATACAGATATTTGTCATAAATTGTCTGGAACTATTTTGTTAACACTTAGAACATTGAGATTCACAAATTCATTAAAATATTAACGATCATTTCTGCCAGGGAGAGTCAGGAGACACTTCACTATGGCCCTGTGCACATAAAGATGCAATAAGCAGGGATATATGGCTGGTGAGGCTGGGACAAAGTTACTTACTAAAAAATTCCTCTCTGTAGGACTCTGAAATGGCAGATGAGGCTGTTGCACATTGATCCTTTCTGGGGTTGAGAAACAAGCAGTAGAAACAAGTTGATTTTGTTCTCAGTGTGTCTCTTGTCCTATTGTTTTCTGTTAAGAATGAGAAAACTGGATTGTTGGCAGCAAAGCTTTCTAAAATAAGTATGACGATGTCATGTATACATAAATATATATTAAAAATATAAGGAATGCTGCAAAGCTTTGCCTGATCTCAAATTATCTGTGCAAGTAGAGGGGTCTTATTTTATTTGGAGATAATTAGAAAGTGTGGTTGGAATTTTCCCAGGTTATTGGGAAATAACACTTCTCATACCCAGCTGTGTCACTAAACCAGGCTGGTGCTGCTGTTGTTGCTGTCAGAGAAGCAGGAAGGCTTTGCTCTAATTTTAATCTGCCTCTCCCTGGTCAGAGGGTTATATTTCATCATTCTGCAGGCAAAACAGAGGCTGACTTACATATGTAGGGCCAAAATAGCACATGTTTTTTGGAAAGGAAAGCTCATTCAATCTTTCCCTCTGTTCAGCTCCCTTTATCTCATAGAGTAATTTAGCTTATCACTTTCCAAACCAAAATGGCTATTGTTTCTTTTAATATCACCACAGTTCCCGCCACTAAAATGTGCTGGTGCAAGTAACTGAAAGCTTTAAAATATTACAGTTTTGTAACTTCCCACAATGCTGAAGTAACTGGATGTGTTTTCAGAAGTGAACTTCCCACAGAATCAGGGAATGGTTTAGGTTGGTAGGACCTTAAAGATCACCCAGTTCCCACCACCTGCCACGGTCAGGGAGCCTTTCCCTTGAGTGTGATGGTTTTCCTTTGCTGATTTATGTGGAATTCTCTGTCATGAGTGTCACACACCCCAACAGTGTCTGTAGTGTGTTTTAAAGACAAAGGACATTGTTACCCCTCAGGAATGAGTTACAAGGTGAGTGTCACAGAGCTCCAGGGGATTGTCCAGCCTGGCACCTCCTCCCCCTCCCTGCTCCCTTCTACTCAGGGCTGAAATGAAGAGGTAAGTCACACTTGTTGTAAGACAATACTCAGACATCTCCTGGAGTAATGCTCTCAGTGCCCGTATTTGCAGCTGGGAGGAGTTTCACCCCATTCTTTTACTGTTTTGTCACAAAGATTCTGGAGACAAATCACAGAAGTTTTATATCTGACTCACATTGACCTTTTACTTTTTCCATGGGGTTTTGGCTCAGAGCTGTCACTTGTGCCTTCAAGTCTCTCCTAAACTACTTTCCTGGTTTTGTTCTGTATCCATGTAAGTTTTGGTGGAGGGGAGAAGACACTGAGTGCTTGTTTCAGTAACAAACTGAGGAAGCTGTGCTGAAATACACTGTTAATACTTTTTTCTTTCTCACTTGTTTGCAGGATGCTACAGTTATCTCCCACCTCATGACACTGCTCAGTAGGTCTCGATACACACAGGAATACATATGTCAGATCTTCTCACATTGCTGCAAAGTAAGAAAGAGAATAAGTATTCTTTATTTATCTCACTGTGGTTCTGGCCTCTAAAAAGCTTGCATGGTGCTGCCTTTTGTGGCAGGAACGTTGGGACAATAATGGCTGAGCTGTTCCTGCTCTGGGCTTGCAGCAGATTTATTGGGGTTGATACAGACTTCTCTACACTGCAAGAAAATAGATAAATAAGTGTGTTTTTAATAGTCTTTGGCTACTAAACCAAGTGAACAGTCCATGCAGATATCAGTGTCCATTATTAGCAATATAAGTCTTGGAAGATTTATATTTTTCCTCTGGAATTCTCAAGACTGAGCACCTCTCTGCAGAGGTCCTGCAGCTGCTTTCAGACACTGTTTTAACACCCCTGTTTTCTGAGAGGTGCTGGAAGTTAAGAGAAAGGGAAATACTCTTCCCAACTGAGCTCTCAGTTACAGGTTTATCCAGGTACATGTTCATTCCTGCTGTGTAATGCAACTCTCTAGATAAGGCTAAACTAATTTAAAGCCAACAGCAACCCCACCCCAAACACAGGACTTTCCCTCCCCCTGCTCCACACACCACTAATTTTTGTATTACTGTTGCAGTTTTTGGCACTTACTTACCAGTGGGTTATACAATAACTGTATCAAAATAATTCAGTGTAGGAAATGAACTTTTTACAGCATCTTTCCTTCTTAGAAACTGTTTAAAGGATCATAGATTGTATTTGTCTCCCACACTAAAAAATAAGAAAGTTCCCAAGTGTATCAATTTGGAAGTATTTACCTTAAAAATTTCTATCTTATCACTTACAATGACTCCTCTAGAACTCTGAATTATTCCTTTGTTAAATGTCTGTTTTGCTCTTCCTTGGCTGCTACTTGTCTTCACTCTTCCCATTGCATTTCCCCTGTTAAGTGAAACTGAGGAATGATATAAACTGAGTATGATATAAAGGTATAAATCAGCTGCTAGTATTTATAGAGTTGTTTAAAGAAAACACTATGACAAAATCTTACACTGGACTGTAGAAGTTTGGATCTATAGACCTAAAATACTTGGTATATTTTAAGAAGGAAAATGCACCAGTGAGGCATCTCTTGTTTAAGTGGCCCTTGAAAGTCTCCTTAATAGGCTGAGGAGTTTGGAGGCCATGAAAGTAACCAAGGACTAATTATGGGGAGGCAGAGGAGGCAGTTTATACAATCAGGGGTTGGCTCTGTGCAATATAAACCCTGTTGGCTGCGAGGGAACTGCTGAGCAATGTATCCAACAGGAAAACAGTTATTGTCATCTTTTCCCAAATGAGTTATTTCCTTGCAGCTCCATTAACTCCCGAGACTTGCACATGAAATATATTGTTAACAGAGCCCAGTCACCTACAAAAGCAGAGTTAAGGAGGGACTTCTGAACTGTTCTGTTTTCAATACTTCCCTCCCAAAATCCATTTCAAACAACTTTACAGTGAGTCCCTGGGGAAAAAAAAATCAGGTTTTTGGAAAGAAGTTGTTGGTTGTGTGAGCAGAATGATGGGAATGACTATTTGGAAATAGATGTGTTTACAGAATAACAAACAGCAGCATAACAAAGAAAAATAGTTGAGGTTGAGTAAACAGATCATTGCAAATGTTAAATTGATCAAGAGCCCCTTTCTCTTGCCCAAGTAAGTGCAGCTGTTCAGCAAAAATCTAGAATGCCCCTTTCCTTCTTTTTTTGTTTAGTTTTGGGGTTTCAGGATGATAAGGTCAGTTAGTATACTTTCACACAGAACAAAATACATCTAATACAGTGAAGCAGAATTTGCAGGGAATTTTCTGATTTTTGTGGATAAGCAAAGTACATTCTTATAATTTAAAAATTACTAAATACTGAAAATTTCTGTATTCACCACATTTTAAATGAAGACTGTCATCTTTCCCCAAAAGGGAAGTGAGAGAGCCTTTATTTCCCTCTGAGTGAGAGAACCTTTCTCATGTTTTTTACCTGAAGCAATAAATTACTATAACAAATATTTAGGTAGGGCTTTTTATAGGTTGTAAGAGATACTGATGCTTTGATTTCTCTTTTTCCTTATCTTAGTAGATTTATTAATTGAACTAACAGTGACATATCTCAGCTCCTACTCCTTGTTCCTTCTTTGTTCTCTGCTCACATCTGGTGCACCCAGTTTTTTCCTTTCCTTGCCAGCATCTTGTTTGTTTGGCTTCTCAGGCTTCTGTCTTACTCTCCTGGAAAAGCTCAGACCAGTTCTCCTGAGCTGGGAATTCCATCATTTGGGGTCCTGGATGTTGCTGCTGGTTTCTGCTTTTCCTGCCTACTCTGCCTGCTTCTTCCCTGCACTTTGGGAGTTAAAATTAAGGGGTGGGAAGCACTGACCCTGGAGAAGAGCCATCCTGAGCAAGGCAAAAGGTTGATTTATAGGGAAGCAGATGCAGTTCTTAACATCCAGAGCCAGGTTTCTGTCAACATAGAAGCAAATAAGTAAACTGAAATCAGGCTGATGTACATGGTATGTGAAAAGGAAAGTCAAAATTTACTTCTCAAGAGTCTGCCTCAGTCCATTTATTTTCAGAGCAAGCCTGAGTAGGTAAACTTCACTGTTTTAATGATCAATTTAAAGAGAGGAGGTGTGTGGAAACAGTTGGTTATATAAACAATTTGAAAAAATTCTTCTGGAACTTATATTTGAAGGTGGTGCCATCTCTTCAGAAGTAGTAAGGTCACTGCCAGTTGAAAATTGAAATGTTGTGTCTGGGAAGGGCCCAGGATAAAGCCTGGAATCAAGGCAGCTTCTTCCCAGTCCCATTCTCCTGTGAGACCCTAGGGCTGTGCTGGGTCCCTGATCCAAGGTACAAATGCATTTAGGTACCTGCTTTTAAATTTCATTATGAAATGAACTGTTACGTTGTGCTGTGCTAATGTTTTCCCGAAAATTGGCATTTTATGATGGAAAATCATGCAAGGAGTGATGTCTATTCCTGAAACATGTTGTTCAATCATATTTGGAGTACAAGATCACTGTCAGAGGAGCAGAACTCTGCCAGTGGAACCAAACAGGAATAAAAGCAGGAGGCCTTGCTGTTAAACTGAGACCTGAGCGGGAAATGCTGCCTCGTATTCTCAATTTTCACCTGCAGTTTGCAGCTGTCTGTATTTATGTGTTAATGTTTACTCTGACTGTGCATTGAACAGGTCCCTGCCTGCCTGGTGTGTGCAGATGGGATATTCCCTGTACTCCCAGCTGTGCAGCCCAGAACACACCCAGGTGTCACCTCTGCTCAGGCTTTTGGCCTGTTTGCACAGAACCCAGGAGTCACTAATACTTGTCAACTATTAAATCTGGGGCAATATGATTTCTTTTACTTTAATTTCATTCCTTTTGTTCACATATTTTAATATCTATTCTTCAGCTCCAACACTGGCATAGCTGCGGCTTTAAATCATTGCCTCAGCCACTTCTGTGTGCCAATGTAAGTGGTTTTCCTCCTTCAACCATGCTCTTTTAATTGCATTTTTTGGTAGAAAGCTCTTGGTGGCAGTAGCAGCTGAAGCATCTCTTAAAGCACCAGATATGTTACATCTAAAAGTAATTTTATGCTTTTTTTCTTAGAGGTAAGAGATACTCTAAAAATGTTCTTTTGACTGTAAAGGGAATCTGATTTCAGCTGTATCTCAAATGTGAGGATAAAGTGTCACTGACGCCTCCCAGGCTGTGCAGAAGTGCCATAAACTCAGCTGGATTTGAACAAGAGATTATTAAGGAGTGAAGAGACTTCCTTCACTTGCAGATTAGTCGAGGGAATACATGGAGGGATGAGAAATGCTGTGACTTCCTGAAAGCCAAATTTAAATTGTGCAGAGCCCATGCTTAATGCAGAGATGGCCAGTCATGAACCTGTTTCAAAGGCAGGTTGGCAAGTCACAGATCTTGAAGTCAATAAATAGGTGTTGGCAGGCTGGATTTATGGCTAAGTAGGTTTAAAACTAAAATAATAATAATAAATCGGGGGAAAATGTGAATAGGTTCTCAAAGTGCTGAAACAGAATCTGAAGTAGAACAGCTCTATCCATGTTTCTTCATTTGTGAAAACTAATGTAATTGCTTATTGAAAGAGTGGAAATGATTACCCAAAAAAGGGACAAATGCTATAAAAATGAGAGTTGGACTTGTTTAATAAAATAAAAACAATTGCTATGTCAGCTGATAGAAAATAAATGTTAATAAATCTATCTTAAATACTTGACAATGAATTGCAGATGATAGAAGCCTCTTACATGTTCTTTTAAAAAATTAATAGTGTTGTTTTCCTTTGAAGGGTCCAGATCACCAGACAATCTTATTTAACCATGGAGCTGTTCAGAGTATTGCACATCTGTTGGTCTCCACCTCCTACAAAGTAAGACACTAAAACTGTTCTGTGTTTGACATGCATTTATGAAAGGAATCCAAGTGAAGATTATAAAAACTCTCTATGCCTATGAGTTAAAGCTGTTGTTAAATATCTTCATTCTTTTGTTGGTTTTTGCATGTTTGTGAGACATCACAAATGAGACCAGAATTTCCTCTTTGGTCTCCCAATTTTATCCTAGCTAGTTTTCTTTACAAACAGTTCACAACATGCCCTATGGAAGGATAATTCCAACAGAGAGATGACAGAATTGAGGTGTGAGCTGAATGTTTCCATCCTTCATCATGTACATGTCTAGCTGATTATACAGCATTATTTTCACCAAGCCTATACAGCAGTACAGACCAATTTTGCTCTGCAGTTAGGGTTTATATTTCACTTGTGTTGTGTTTTTGCACAGGTCCGAATGCAGGCATTGAAATGCTTCTCAGTTCTGGCCTTTGAGAACCCCCAGGTGTCCATGACTCTGGTAAATGGTGAGTGCAGTGCTACTGCTGCTGCTGCTTTGGCACTGCCTGTATTGACTGGAATGACTTGGAGTTCTCTTCCATTGCAGTGTCAGTGGATGGAGAATTGTTACCACAGATCTTTGTGAAGATGTTACAAAGGGACAAGCCCATTGAGATGCAGCTCACATCAGCCAAATGGTAATTAATTGTCTGAGGAATTGGATTAAAATACCATGGAGTTAATACTTACTGTTTAACCACTCCCTTGTTTGTTCCAAAGTAGTAGGTGGTGTGAAATCTTACCAGTAATTGGAGATGCTGTTTGCATTGTCTAAGCCCTTGAAGAAGCGCTTCTCACCTAATTTTATAACAAAGCTGCTGTACATAAAGAGGAAAAAAGGTTGCAGGAGGAATCTATATCCAGATTTTCACAAATAGCTTGGAGTTTGATAAGTTTTGCTTTGTGAAGGCTGTGGTCAATCCTATGTCCTTGCAGAGCACAACACTGAAATACTTGGTACGTGTTGGTGTCCTGCTCGAACCCTGCTCAGAGCACTCCGGGGCTGTGCTGGAGACTCTGCACTGAGGAGCTGAGAGAGCAGGGCTGCTCCCTCTTCCCAGCTGTTTTAATTAAAGTAGATTATTCTTCAGGCTTCATGTGCTCATACAGCAGAATTAATGTCATTCATTAATTTTGTAATTGAAATCAAGCTTTCCCTGCGGGTGTGGGCACATTTGTGGGTTCATATTCATAATGACTTTCTGCCCTGTGACAAAACGTGACCAAGTCCCATAACAGCAGCACCAGGGTTGTTCTCACATCACAAGCTGGGAACTGACTCCCTTTAAGACCACTTTCCTTTTCTTGTACTGTTAATAATGAAACAAACCACTCCAAGGGGTAAGAGATAAAATTACTCATCCCTCTAAACTATTAAAATGAAATTTAACTCAAGAGTTTGATTGCTAAAGGATTCTTTGATTATTCTTTTAATTTTTGATGCCTTTTTTGACCAGGAACAGTGAGTTTTCTGAGTTCACCAAGTAATTTCAGACACTTATCTCCAGTGCAAGGGCTCTTGGTTTTGGTTGAGGACACAATGGGTAGTTCAGGTGGCCTCTTTGGTCATGTTGGCAGGTTGTGATGACCTAACTCACTCATTAAAGCAGTTATAAAGGTGTGCATGTCCAGGGAGGTTTCTTAGGTAATCCCTTTTCATGGGGGGGGGGTGTGTGTGTGTGTCTCTCTCTTGGGACCTCCCACCCTCCCTTCCAGCCACAACTGATCCATGCAGTCTGGTTTCACTGGCTTTATTAAGCAGTTCTTAGTGAAGAAGGCAGGTTAAATCAACTGCACTGTAGCAGCCTCAGTTCTGATTTATGTGTTTCTTTGAGAAAATACATAGGGGCTATGTATTTAAAATTAATTTTTTGTTCTAGTCTTGAGATATAAAGCAGTTGGTAAGTTATGAAGGCAGGTTGGAATTTTAAAGACTTGTCTGGCTCTGGGCTGTCTCCATGTTTTGGGATGGACACTCCCAGGTCTGTTGGGTTTTGCTGACCTGTTTTACTTTGGAGGGAGTTGAGTAGACAACCCATCTTTTGCTGTTGCTGTCCAGTACTTTGGCTCAGGTGGAAGAAAATGATGTGATGTAAAGCAAAAAAGAATGTTGCAGGAAAGTGGAAGAAAACCAGTGTCCTGATTTTCAGATTCAGGGGTTTCTCATTAGTCCAGGGGCAATCATCCTACTAAGAGCTCTAAAGGCCTCATTCCATGACAGCCCTGGGGGCTGGCAAAGACCTCATGGCTTTTCTTCTTCTATAAGTCCATTCCCTACTTGATTCCTTCCACCTCATACTATCTCTTCTTGTTTTTTCTAATAAGAGTAGTAGGTGAAATTGTCACAGGTCATCTGTTTTTCTGCTTCTAAATTAGATTTCACTCCTGCCTTGCCAGCATCAGTCAGTTAATATGCAGTTCCTCTTTGATTTATTGCTGGAGTCCTTGGAATACAGATGTGGAAGGATTTTTTCCCTGCATTTTTGAATGTTCCTTTAAGTTTCTGTTTGAATCCAGACTGGCATACAAGGCTGCCTTAAGAAGTTATTTTTTTTTCTTTTTTGTTTCCACCAATTGAAGTAGACCTGGAAGACTCAAGTTAATAGCCCTTGATTGAAATGAATCCTTCACTTGAGCAGCAGTGTTGGCACAGAGGGAAGAGCAGGAAGCCTCTTGGGAAAGTGCTTTGCAACTACAAAAGGAGCAGTAACCTTTTCTGTTAAAATTAGCAGAATTGCTCCCAGCTAAGCCAAGTCTGTTTTACCTGAAGTAAAAAATTACTTTCTCTCATGTTTGAAACAGAGCTACTTTGCCTGACAAATGGGGCCTCACTGGACTAAATGGCATCTGCAGGGTTGTTCAGGTGTGAAAATGAGAGTTGTGTGCTGTCAGCTGCAAGGTTTGGGCAGTAAAAGTTTGTCAAGTGATCTCTGTGCTAACAGTCAAATCTTTTGTCTTCTGAGAAATAGTATGTAAAGAGGCTTCTGATTGTGGGATTTTTAGCTATGGCTGTGTTTGGAACAGGGTCAGTGATGTTGCCCTGTAAGAAATGAAAGCACCCACTCTGGGCCCTTGGAAGGAGCTCAGGAATGTGACACGATGTGGTCACAGGATGTGAGGGTATTGCTGCTGCTGGGCTGAGCAGTTCTGACTGGCCCTGGGTACAGTTTCAACCTTCCCAGCTGAGGGTCGAAACATGTTAGTTCTAAATCACCTTTACTGAAATACAGTTGTATTATTTAATCTGCACTGTGATTAGTTCAGAAGCTAAAAGAGAAGATGCTTGGTGCAGAGCAGTTCCCCTCCAGCTGCATCCACTGCCTGGTAGCAGAGCAGGTACAAACTGTAAAGCACCCCAAGGTAAAACACTTTTATGGAGGGTGAACTGCTTTGCATTTCTGGTGGCTTGGGGCACATTTACATTAACAAAGCAACTTAGCATTTGTCTGATGTGTGTCAGCACTTGAGTTTGAGACCTGGGGGTTGTCATTCCCACTCTGAGTTGTTGTCTAATAAAGAGCAAACACTGGCTTGGTTCATTATCACAGACTTAATTGGGCTCGCCGTTAGTGAGGATGTGCTGATGGCTGAGTGTTGAGGCAATGCCTGTGGACAGACATCGTAGTGATCCCACATCTCCTGGGCTAGGGTAGAGCCTGAGTGCTTTGTGGCTGAGCTGTCAGACACAACCAGCCCTGTGCTGATTCTCTCATTGCTCACACACTGTGGGCAGGTTCTTGAAACAAAGGAAAATCTGGGTATATTCCTCCTCTACCTTAATGCAAGTTGTTCATTTGGGCTTTTAGCTGGTAAAAGAGGTTTGTGCCTCCATCAGGGCTGGTGGTTTGCCCCTTGGTGACCAGTGTGTGGTGTGTTTTTATTGATCAAGCAAGGTGTTCCTGCCTCACAGATCTGCTCTAAAGTGCCCCTGCAGTCCTTTGTCTGCCCAAGTCTAGGAAGCACTGATGGATTTACATCAGTGGTAAAACAAAGAGTGCAGAACCACTTAACACAGGTTCTGCAACTGCTGAAGTGCCTCCCAGCCCCTGGTAGGTGACTGTGTTCTGTGTTGTGTTGTTGCAGCCTTACTTCCATGTGCAGAGCTGGAGCAATACGGACAGATGATCCCTGCATCGTTCTCAAGGTGAGCTGCTGCCCTGCTTAAACCACCTCTGAAATATTAAAAAATGCTGCTTTCTGTGCTTTCCTGACAGCTGGCTAAACAGCTTTCTGTTCAAAATGTTCTCTCATGCAGGTCTACCCTGGTTTTGTCTCGTAGAAAAAGTAGCACAAAGTCTGTTACACCAAAGATTTCAAAGCACCAAGTTCTCCTGACACTTTTTTATTTCAAAAAAATAGTTCCCTGCTTTCCCTTTGTGTCTTTAAGCATTTATAGTGACATGGCTTCTTAAAGAAGTTTTAAGCAATCTTATCCAAAGGTCATTATCCAGGAATAAATATCCCAGAGAGTTTGACACACCTTCATTTGAGGTTTGTAATAATTTTGGTAACCATCTGTAAGTAACATGGAAGCAGCATTGTCGCCTTGGTCTCTGTATATGAACAGGGCACTGATTTGTCTGTCAGCAGCTTATTTCACAAGGCTGTTGTTGGAATATTTGCACTGTCTCTAAGTGGATCCTGGAACAGGCAGATAATTGCTCGGGTTTCCCAATTTTTGTGTGTGTTGATCTACTTCATGCTTTGGGTAGGGAAACTTGTTACACAAAAAACTAAATTCCTGATGAAATACTGAGTTCAATTTTTATACTGAGTGTGACTTTATACAGGCATCCAGTAAAGGAAACTTCATGAAATACCGTAGGAATACAATCTCTTTTTTTAGTCACTCTTCTGGAGGTAGGGAAAAAAAAGAATAGAAAAGCTGTTGTTGAGCAAGTGTATCAGCCAGGGATCAGGTAATGCCAACCCTGTTCTCCATGAGCTATGGAAACATTGGTGTAGTGCTGCAGTAAGAAAATGCCTGGAAGGCCTGTCCATGGTGGTCAGGGAACAGAGAGCTGCCAGGAGTGTGCCTGAGCTGGGTGATGCTGGGGAAGGGGGAGGTTGTGTGCAAGATACCCCACTAAGAGAGCACATTCCTTCCTTTCAGTATCCATGGCAATGGGTTTGGGGAGTGGGATTTTGGCATCCATTATTCCAAGTAATGACAAATGAAAAATCCACATGTTGACCAAGACAAAGGCCCACCCCTCCTGTCTTTTTGTGCGGGGAAGTCCAATGTACAGTTCATTCCAGCGTGAATGTTGGCATCTGTTCTGCACAGGCAGTCTAGGCAGCCAAGCTCCATCCTTCTCCCTCATTCCTTCCTCCTTACCTTTGTTCCAAATTGACACTCCAATTCCCTGCTCTCTCTTCTGTGTCCTTACAACACCTGCAAACCCTGGGCTGCAATTCCATTCTCCCAACCTCTCTCTCCTGCAAACCTCATTCTTCTTTGGAAAATATCTTCCCTTGGTTAGTCCTCCCTTCCTGCTGTACCCTGGGCCCTGTCCTGGTCAGGACCTGTGTGTCCAGAACTGTTGTGCTCTGGGCAGAGAGAGCAGGGACTGCTGCTGTCAGCAGTAGCAGCTTATTGCTGAGAGCTGGCTGGAAGCTGTCCCTGTGGAGCTGGATATGGATAACCACCATCCATTCAAACCATTTGCTTCCCAGCTCACAGCAAGAGCAGCACTTTTTTTCTTGTGAAAGCTGCTTCAGCACAAATAAATGTTTTAGGCTGTGGAATTACATTTGTTGTATTACTTGAGAGGAAATGAAAGAATGAGGAGAGAAGGAAGGCACAGAACTTGCCTTATTCAAACAACCCTAGTTGTTTCTTCTGCAGGAGCTCATAGTTATACCAGTGTCTCAGTCTGTGGTTGATCCAGGCACAAATCACCTCTGGTGAACCAAAGGCTATGAAAAAATAAAATCACTTGAGATGGGGAGAAGGCAGAGGAGGCTGATAAATAATGGATCTGATTGGAAGAGATATTATTTCTCTGGAATCCTAATAATGAAAGGGACTGTCTAGATAATCCTGATGCATTTCAGTGATACTATGGGAATTAGACATTCCGTCTTTATAGTCCATTTCCAGACTTTTATCAGCTGGCCAGGTGTGCTCTGTGGGTTTTGATCTTACAGCTCTGCACAGTCCCCTCCTCCTGTGCATTAATTGCACTGTACTGACCTTTGGGTCTAATGGAACAGTTAAAACATGTCTGTCGGAATTCTTGGTTTTGTTGAATTTTAAACAGATGGAATTGCTGAGTGTTGAAAACCATGAGATTTATGTTTCTCGGGTGCTTGCAGCCAGGGACTTAACAATGTCTAGCTCTTGAATTCCAAGAAATAGCTGATTTCAGGCCATTTGACCTTGGAAAGAATTAGGAAGTGCATTGTCTTTGTGATTTAGACTTGGATTTCTCCTTCTTTTCTTTCTCACTGAACATGAATGTAATTTTTTGGGAGCTTATGTTCAGTGTTACCTGATATCTTAAGTGCCAGGTATGCAGAGAGGAGGTGCTTTGGCTCACTGGATTTGCTGCAGGATTCCCAACTCCAGTGGTAATCCTGGTAGTAGCATCTGTTATTTTCATAAACGCAGAGAGGTCCTGTAACTCTGCTTCCTTGCCTGTGCAATGGAGATAAGGTATTTATCTATTTAATCCTTTGAACAATCAATGGATGAATGTTACTTCAGGTCCCCAAAAACATAACTCTGAGAAATATTTACCAGGGTAATTATGTTAGGTCAGTGAAGATACACAAGCACAAACCTTGCTGTTATTCCTCATCCATTTTCACACTTGTGTAGGTGAGGCTTGAGTGAAGAGTCCCACTCCCTGGGGAATTGATCTTTCCAGAGTAAAGTGCTTTTCACTGAGCTTCAGGTAAAGAAAGACCTGATTTCTTTTAAGGTTTGAAGTAAGAGACAAAAGTAGTCACAAAAGTAGTGACAGGAGTGTTGCCCTGTGAGTGTAACCAAGGTAGGGGATATGTCAGGGTAAGGCAGACTGGATCTGGATTCCAGGTGGGCTTATTTCTAGTTGACCAAATTGGCTGCTTAGGAGAATTCCTCCATCTCCTCTTCCTCCAGGCAGCCAGTGTGGACCAAGGAGCCCTGGGAGTATTTCTGACAGTGTTGTCCTTAGTTAATCCTGGATCACAGAAAGGGCAGGAGGGGTCAAGTACTTCTTGAGGGCAGCTTGGATACTTTTGGTTGCTGTGTGTAGGAAGAACACACCTGTGCAAATAGCAACTTTTGAGAGGATTTTATTTTTTCTTAAAGCTTTTGCAAAACTTCACCCATGGTCACGTCTAAACTTTTGCATCATTTGGGCTGCGTGAGAAGTTGTTTGGCAATAACCCACTGTGTGCTTAGTATTGCCTGAGCAATTTCTCTCTGTGTGGAGTCCTTGAAACCACTTCAGTGTGCGTGTTTGAAGGTTCTGATCTAAAGCATTGCTCCAGGAGAGCTGTTTGATTTTCTGACCAGCTCCTTTATGAACGCAGCCGCACTAAAACAGCGGTTGGGGGTTTTTTGTGTTTGTTTTTTAAAACTTTTCAGACTCTGCCATGTTTGGTTCGAATGTGTAGTAAGGAAAGGTTGCTGGAGGAGCGAGTGGAAGGGGCAGAAACCCTGGCCTACCTGATTGAGACAGATGTGGAGCTGCAGAGGATCGCCAGCATCACCGACCACCTCATCGCCATGCTCGCCGACTACTTCAAGTACCCCAGCTCAGTCAGTGCCATCACTGACATCAAGAGGGTATGTGCCCTTACCTGCCTCTGAAGCTTTGGAAAATGTGAAAGACCAATAATGAATGGGTTCAGGATATTTTTTTAAATTCTATTTAAACCTTACGTCTGAGTTTCTCAATAGAATGGTGGCCAGAGGGTCTAGCTGGACTTGATCCCTGATGTTTTTAGTCCCCAAGTCTCACTCACTTACTGCTTTTCCTGGGGTCTTCATTACCCAAACTAAACTTGTGTGTATCTGGACTCCTCATGCTGTTAATTTTAAAAGTCTTGCCTTGAGGAATAAGTACATTTCAGATTCATAAGAGATAACAGTCATGGATTTCAATTCTTCGATCAGGGCTGGGGGAAAATGTTAAGTTCAGGGGTGGTTCTGTTGTGTTAAAGCTGCAAAGCATGTGGATGTTGTGCAGCATTTCATATTATTAGCTATTTGCACTTGCAAGAGGCTGGATAAACACAGACCAGATATACCTTGGAGGCTTAGATCCAAAGGTGTTGTACCAGGAATTGTCATCCATGGACTCTTTTATAAGATCTTCAGACACTTTCCAAAGCACTGGTGGATCAATCAGCCTTAGAGATGAGACTGGTTTGGATATTTCACGTAGGGAAATATTTGCCCAATTCCCTTCCTTTTTACTGAGTCTGATTTTTAGAAGGTACCTCCCAAAAAAAACAGATTACAGAGCCTTGATTTCTCACTGAAAGAGGCCCAAGAGGGAGGCTCACTTCTCAGACCTTTACAGACTGGGATTGAGTCTGCATGCAGAGCTTCTTGAATTCTATGAAAAAATGCAAATTTAATATTAAAAAATCAGTTACAGTATAAAACTAAGCAAAAAGAAGCTTAGCACCTTATTGTGGAGTAATGGACATTGGCTGTAGCATCAAAAATAAGATCAGGTTCCAAATGTGAGTGGGGCAAGTCTAAATATTATGACAGTGTTCTGAGTGTGCAGAATGTCTGTAGGAGCAGCCAGCTGGGAATGCAGGGTGCTGGCTTTGTACAGAGTGCTTGGAATTGCACCCTGTAAGGTAAAACTCTGTGAGTAGTGAGTGGGGACTCTGCCAAACAGAGTGCTTGTCTGCTTAAAATATTTATCCCAATTACATAATACCTTTGCTCTAATGTAGCTGCACTGGAGAGAATTACTCATACAGCTGAATTTTGACAGTTCTTTTATTTCAGCACTTTGGTACTTAGTACTGCCATTTTGTGTAGACTTTGAAGATTGCTCTGTTTTGGAACCCTTTGGTACAGAGTTTTAAGGGCAGTCACAATCACAGGATTATTCTCACTGGAGAGAACGTGAGGAGATTAGAGACCACATTTTCTGTTCCAAGCAGGGTCACCCTCAAGCACCACTATTTTATGATGCCTTTAACTAGTGGTCCCATTATAGAGCCATAGAACCATGGAATATCCCTTCCTTGTGGGAAGGGACCCACAAGGATCATGGAATCCAACTCCTGGCCCTGCACAGGACACCCCAACAATCCCCCCTGTCCCTGAGAGGATCATCCCAACCCTCCTGCAGCTCTGGCAGCCTTGGAGCTGTGCCCACTGCCCTGGGGAGCCTGGGCAGTGCCCAACCACCTTCTGGGTGAAGAACCTTTGCCTGGAATCCATCCTGCCCCTGCTCTGACACATCTCCAGGCCATTCTCATACCCCCATGCACTTTTTTCTGATCTGAGAGCAGCCTGTGCAGTGATGCATGTCCGAAATTCACCCCTCTGGCATCTCTCTTCAGAGATAACCTCCCAGAAACCTCCAACACCTTCTGTGTGTCTGTACAGCAGGAGTTAAATCCCACTTTGAGATGGAGGCCCTGAGATTTAGAGACCAGCTTTGGCTCCTGATTTTGCTTCAGTTCTCTTGATAAAACTTTTGGGTTTTGACTTCTTTTGGCTTGTTCCTGTAAGTTTCTGTTAGAATAGCTTTTGCCTCAGTATGGCCTGGGTAGAGTCTTAGCCTTTTTTTGGCCTCCAAATGAACATCTCTGTAACTTAGCAGAGAAATTAGCTGTGTTCTTTAATTTAGTTGGCAAACGTGGACACAGGCTCATGGAGTTCCCTGTGCTTCCAGCTGCCCTTTGTAGACAAACCTCTGGTAGACCAGCACTAACTTAAAACAAACAAGAACATCACCCCTGCAAGTTCTGAGTGTGTAAAGGTGGTGCCTGTGCTTTGCCCCCCAGCTGGACCACGACCTGAAGCACGCCCACGAGCTGCGCCAGGCCGCCTTCAAGCTCTACGCGTCCCTGGGAGCCAACGACGAGGACATCCGGAAAAAGGTGAGCCTGCAGGAGGGCCAGCAGGCAAAGGGACAGCTGGCAGGCAGGGATTTGCACCCTTCCAGCCTTTTCCCCCCATTTTTGGTGTTAATAGGTTGAAATGAGAAGGTTCTTTCTGTTACATTGGTATAAACTTGGATATTGCATGGAATTTGAAGAAAAATTAATGTCTTGCTGTGACAAAATACAAGAGTAAAGTTAATTTATACAAACATCTTCACAGCGAAGAACTGGAGTCTTACAACAAGTTGTGTTTCAGCATGTTGTGGTCCTTGGGTGCTCATAAGGAATATTGTTCTGGCATATGAATATTTTCTTGAAACCTTTGTTCCGAGGGGTAGAATACACCTCTGTTCTCATCTCCTGTTTTAAACCAAATGGTTTTCAAAGAAATAAACCCTGGGAAGTCCAGCTGTATTGTGAAACAAAGTCAGAATTTGTTTCCTGATTCTCAAGTGACCAAGGGGCCTTGCACTGGCATAACAAAGCAGTTGGTGGTTCAAACATCACAGGAAAGTGAAGGGCTGATGGGAGCACTCCCAGAGTTAAAAATTCATGGGTGGAAAGTGGAGGGAACTTAATGACATGTTTTTTAACTTAAACGTGGGGTTATTGTTTTGAAGGTGGCAGGTAGAGGAGGCAAGTGAGTTTTCTGAGTTGATTTGCTGGTTAAAGGGAAGAAACAGAAGGAAAATGTGTATGGACAGGAAGGAGGCAGGAGAACACAGGTTGAAAAGATAGTATTAGGAAGGTTTATCAGTGGGGAACCATTCAGGATCTCCAGAATTCAAACCCATAAACCTCATTTTCGTTGCTTTAGTTAATAGTGAGGATCCTTCTTTTACCCTGGTTTTAATAAGTGGTTTATTATACAAAATCCATCTTTCACCTGGGTATGAACTCCCTTTTATCCTGGTGTGAAGTGCTTGTGCTGGCCATGTCTAAGTATGGCAGATGAAGGACAAGGTATTTTTTATCCACACAGCTCTCTGTCTCTGATGTGTAGTTTGTGTATATTGTGTGCAACCAACCACACATCCTCTCTTCTGTTTTAATATGATATTAAGAGTAATTTTTATAATATAACCCTCTTGTTCCCTGGTGATTAAAAGCAGCAGTGCAACGTAAAATGTAGATGTCTGCAGAGACACAAAACTTTCCACTTAACCTGAGAAGAGAACGTGACTCGCTGGTTTGAGCTACAGCTTTTATATGCCATAATCAAAATATTGCAGGCAAAAAGCCAACAGCCCGTAAATGCTCATGTTGTTTTATTCACTGGCACGAATTCCTTTTGTTGCAGATCATTGAGACAGAGAACATGATGGACCGTATTGTGAACGGCCTGTCCGAGTCGAGCATCAAGGTGCGCTTGGCTGCAGTCAGGTAGGACCTGTTCCATCACACACAGCCTTCTGTCTCCTGCTCCGCCTGGTACAAGTCCTGCTCATTTTCTAAAAGCTGATCTGAACTCATTTCTGCTGTTGGAAAATGTCCTGGGGGAGGTGGGCACTAACCCTGGACCAGTGCAATGTTTTCTCTTGGCTGTTCCCAGCCTGGTACTTGCCAAACTCAGAGCTCAGTCCTTGTGTAGAAGCAGTGGATTTATTACAGCAGTGTCCATGTGAGTGGTCTTGTTTCACAGGGAAGGTTTCTTTTCCATTACAGATGTTTGCACAGTTTGTCCCGTTCTGTACAGCAGCTCAGGACAAGTTTTCAGGATCATGCTGTATGGAAGCCTTTAATGAAGGTAAGGGAAGAGTAGTCAGCTCTCGGGGACTGAAGTGTTCTCTGTTCCATCAAAGCAGCACATGGCATGTGTTCAGGTGATAGGCCTTGGTGGAGAATCAAGATGGAAATCACCTAGAAATCAAAATTCCATGGCCTTCTGAGGGTGCCATAAATCAACAAAAGCCAACCAGCAGTAAAGTGAACTTGATTTTTGAAGGAGTTTTTGTTTTCTTGTTTTCTTGTGGTTTTTTTGGTGTTCAGTTGGTGAAGATAAGTTATCCCAAATGTTTACACAGGGCAGTAGGAGAACTAGATGTCCTTTAATTTCACACTCATTGATGGCACAGTTCAGACTTGGTGTGTGAGCCTTGCAAGAGAATTCAGATCTACTTTTTCTCCTGCAATTCTGTACCTTGTAGATCTCATTGTAGACTCTATAACTGAAACCAAAGAGCTCAGCAAGACCTTTAAAAATACACATCTTAATATAATGCAATTATCCACAAGATTAGATGAGATCCAAGTGTGTAAGGTCTATGCCATCTCTTATCCTGTAATGGGACTGGTTTGAATATTTTTGTTTGTGAAAGGCCAAGCATGAAAATATCAAACCTTTATAAATGTAAAACAAAAAAAACCAACAGGATTGCTTGAGGAAGTACAACTGGCATAAAAGGAGAGCCAGGGAAAAGACACAAGTGGAGATGTCAGACTTCTGTGTAAATGCAGTTGCCAGCAGTTGTTAATTTTGACTTGTATTAAATAAGCTGAAGTCAGGAACTTGCATGTTCATTCCAAACCGTTCAGAATTGCTCTTAATAGATGAGATACTTGGTTTAAGAATGGTGTGTTCTGGTGCTACTGGAGAACTGCTTTTCTGCAGGGATGCTCCTAAGGAAACCTGCTGTGTTGTGCTTTGCATGGGATGTTGAAGGGGCTCCTCCTGGAGCTTCCTTGGCAAAGCAGGGATTGTCCCCACTGGTTTCTACTAAATTGGACCTGAGAGCTCTCAAATCTGGCTTCTGTGAAATAATGCTTTGGCCCAACTTGTCATGGCATGTGTGTCATTGACAGGATCTGCACCATCAAAGCATCTCCTGAAGTATGAAATATCAAATCTCAGCATCATTCTATTCCCTTATCCTAAGAGGTAACAGGACTCCTCTCTCCCCTTTGTGCCTGCAGGTTTTACAGAATGCTCCAAATGAAATTCTCATAGTAGCATCCTCCACGCTATGCAATCTTCTTCTGGAATTCTCTCCAAGCAAGGAGGTTGGTATTTATCCAGGAACAGGGATATTACACAGGGGTTCAATAAGCATTAAGGTGTCTTCCTTGGCAGGCACTGTTTGTAACATGTTACAGGGCTGTGATGTGACAGCCTGTGTCGCTGATGGCTTGTGGATAAAAAAAAATCAAGTTTACAGTGCTATGACACTTAATTTGGTGGAATAGTTAAATGTTGTCTCTAAAGCAAAGTAGACATGAAGATTTGTGATATTTTTTTTTACTTGTAAAAACCACTGTTCCATAAAAAAAAATCATAAACAAGAAGGAACCAAACTGATAATTTGCAACGTAGTGCATTGTCTTAGAGAATTACTGCTGCTGTATCCTGAAAATGCTGGCATAGCTGAGCTCTGTGCTTTTATTGTTCTCAGATGAACAGTACAGGATATCTCGAGTTCTGCAGAGGCTGTATTTCATACAAATCATACACACACATCAACACTCCAGAGCAATGGAACAGTTTCCCAAGTCTGAAATATTTTTTAATTACAGAAAACATTTGCAAGATTGTGGTGTATGTGGGATCCTACAGGGCACTTGGATTTCCTTGTTTTCATCAGTTGATGTTGGTGGTTTCAGTCATGTCTGGGAGATAGAAAATGAACTGAAATAATGCCAAGCACAGTTCACTGGCCCATGGGCTCTCTTGTTCAGACTGCAGGTCACAGTGTAGTGTTTGCAATTCAGCTTGGGTTGAAATACTGAATTTTCTGTTGGGATAATGGTTCATATCAAAAGGATCATTGCCAAAAGAAAATACTGATTGTGCAAGATGAAGGAATATTTGGATTTGAAAGCTACCAGAAACCGACTGATGTTCTTTCATATCCATATCCTGTCATTTAAAGATGATGCTACAACTTTTTGTATTTCAGTCTGGTCATGAAGAAGTCTCCAGTTTTCTTTATTATGCTGAAGTTTTGCTGTTGGATTTGAACCAAACCTGAGTTTTTTCATAAAAGTCTACTTACAAATGGTCCTGAATAGGGGCTGTGGTTCATGGGAGTGCACTGGGTGTGCTGTAAGCTCAAGAATAAGATGCAAGCAATACCTTTTTTATATTATATTTACATTTTCATATATGCAGTTAGTCTAAGTATTGTCTAAAGATCTATTTCTCCCCCCTCTTCCTTTTAGCCAATTTTAGAATCAGGAGCCATAGAACTTCTATGTAGTTTAACACAGAGTGAGAACCTTGCCTTGCGAGTGAACGGCATTTGGGCTTTAATGGTGAGTAGAGCCATTGGAACACCAGTGAAATACCACTTGGGATCTTGCCCCTTAAGAAGTTTGGGAATGTAGCTTAAAGAACTCCGAGCTCAGTTATGAAAAATAACATGGCTGAAATCTGGCTTGTCTTTGCTTCGAGCTGCAGAAGAAAAACAGTCTCAGCCTGGAACACTTCATCTGTTAGTCCATAAAGTAAAAGGAATTCTTCAGTTCTGATACCAATTTTGTTGCCAAGCCAATTCAGGGAAGCAGTTCAGTAGTGTCAGTAGCATGCCAGGGGACAAATAAAAGCAGGTAATAACGAGGTCAGCTGCAAGACTGTGTGGAAATTGAATTCACTGTACAGCAGTGTCTCATAAATTACAACGTTTGCGAAGTTAATTTGGGAGGAATATGTTCTTGCAGAGAATAGTCTGGTAAAAGAGTAAAAGCGCAGGTTTAAGGTAAAAAATCAGTGAAAAAATGTCTCTCTTTCAGAACATGGCATTTCAGGCGGAACAGAAGATCAAGTCAGACATCCTTCGAGGTCTGAGCACAGAGCAGTTGTTTCAGTTGCTTTCTGATTCCGATGTAAATGTTCTGATGAAAACTTTGGGGCTGCTCAGGAATCTTCTGTCTACTCGCCCAGTAAGTAGAGCTGCAAACAGAGCTTCTGGAAGCTGGTCAAACACAGAGCTAGACATTTACACTGATGCTCAAGTCCATTTAGCTTTCAGCAGCATTATTTTTCTGACTGTTTCTCTGTGAAACTTGTCCATCACAACCGTTGCACTCTGAAGTCAGTGTGTGGAGAGTTCCATACCTTATTTTTGTTCCTTCTTTCCTGACAGCTGAAACACTTCTGCTCTTATCCAACTATGTAGATAGCTCTGGCTTTGTGAGTTTGACTGGGGGGGCTGTTCACTTACAAAATGCATATGTTCACTTTAAACCCTGAAATGAAATGGTTGGAAAATGTAAGCCCGTGAATTGCTTTTGACAGGGAGAAAGAGAGGAAAAGAAAGGGATAATCTCCCGTGAAGAGCAGAGGGAAAACATGCAGCAAACATTTGGCAAGCCAACGTTTTTGTGGGGGGGGGAAAAAACCACGAAACCTCTACTGTGCATTTATCATGTATTGTGTTTCTACCATAAAAAGGTCACTGCAAAAAATCTTCTGATGTTTGTACTCATTGAGTCTCAATAAACTTCATAGAAAATTAGCTCTGTCTAAATGTGAAAAGATATTTAATAACCAGTCATTCATTAAATTCACCCTGAGCTCTTCACAGCAGTCTCATTGTCACTTAGGGTGTTTGTCATCTGGAACTATGTGACAGCTTCACCCACTTCCTGTGCTGTGTTTTAGAGCCAGAACCAGCCATTGTCATTCCCTACACAAAATTTACTCCAGAATAACTCATCCAGCAGCTTTCCAATAGAATCTCATTATTAGAATGGAACCTCATTATCTCTTCTAATGAATAACTCCTGTGAGAATCCCTGATGTCTTAAAGAATTGTCAAGTGCATTGTCTCTGGTGCCTGTTTGCTGTCACTCCTGAGGTTCGGTACCAGTTAACCCAGATCTACTGGATTATCTTTTTTCGTTATTCCCAATAATGATTTTTATTCCAGTGTAAGGTTAGGGACAACTTTCCTGGACAATAAGCAGTGCACATGGCTTGTTTCTCTGCACCTTCTCAGGCTTTTGAAACGTGGAGATCAGAGCTGGTCACAGTGTTCCTGTAAGAGTAGCAAATACTGGATGATAAATATCAGTTTTCTTACCCCTCTCTGATATTATCCCCTTGTTACCAGAAGAGAAGGGATTGTTTCTAACTGCAGCACCATACTTAGAGCTTAGGTCCAGCAGGATTCAGTCTCCAGACTGGCCTCTCTTTAACTGAGAAACCAGTGTCTTCTCTCCAGGTGACAGGGATGTCACAACCAAAGCCTGTATGATGGTCTCTGACAAGACCAGGCTCCACCTGAAGAGGAATGTTATGAAGTGTTTTCTGCTGTGATAAATTCTTGGTTTTGGGAGAGCTCACTAGGAGCTGGGCTCTGTGTGCAGTGTTGCTACTCTTCACTTAGTGATTCAAGTAGGAATGTGCCTCCTTTGGGGAGTTAAACTAAATGTACTTCATCCTTGCTTTGGCAGCACATAGACCACATAATGAGCACTCATGGGAAGCAAATCATGCAAGCAGTGACCCTCATTCTGGAAGGGGAACACAATATAGAAGTCAAAGAGCAGGTACCTTTTTAGTTTTGTGTTTGTCTTGATGGAAAAAAAATGTAAGAAAAGCTAAGAATGCATCCTGTTCACAACATATCATTTTTGTTTGGGATTGTGATGTACTGCGAATATTTTACTGGGATCTGTCAGATGGATAATTGAATACATACAAGAATGCTTTTCTTTCTAATGGATTATTACAAAAATGTTTGAATTGATTTCAGAATGTTTTTGATAAATAAGAGGGTGCTGGATGTGAGAGAAGAATTAAATGGAGTGATTTGCAGGGCAGGAGAGGGACAGTAGGAAGAGAAGAGAGGCACTAGCAGAGGGAAAAGCATCCTGGTGCAGCCCAGGCAAATGGGGGGAGGGACCTGCCCTGGCAAATGAAAACTTAAGAAAAGCAAATGCCAGAGAAAAGGCAGTAGGAAAGAGGAGATGATCAGCATAACATTCTGGCTGGGTGGCAGCAGGGACCCGTGTACTGGGGGACCTCTGTGGGGATGTTCAAACCAAAGTAAGAGCAGAGATGGGCAGAATTTGGCTGATTAACCCCTGTGCCAAACAGGACAGTCAGTTGGAGAACACTGCAGGACATGTGGTGATGAAGAATGGGGCAGTGAGAAGCTGTGGGAGATTCCAGAGGATTGCTTTGGCTTAGGGTGGATATGGGGAGCAAACAGCCTGGCAAATGGATGTACAAATACAGCTGGTCTAAATCTCTGCTCAGTGAAAAAGGGGCTGAAGGCAAACTGGCCTTTTATGGAAATTTAACTGCAAAATTAGCAAAAAACATCCCCAAATACTCTAACTAGCCAGCAAGTTTAGTGACACCGTGGCTCTGAAACAGCTGAGGGGTTAACCAGTTGTCTTTCTAAGTAGTTCTTCCTGATAAAGTTCTGGTGACAGGAATAGCCTTTATTTTATATAGTTTTTTGCCTTGGCAAGCCTCTGGGAATTCTTTTGCAGGAGGATCAGCATACGTGAGAAATACTCTGGGAAAGGGCTAGGGATGGATGTAGCCTTTGGAGTTTGGGGCCTTTGTCCACAGAGCAGTTCTTTGGTCTCTGTGGTGCAGCTTGCTTTTATTTCAACACCAAGTCATACACCCAGCCCTGCCTGTGTGCACCCAACCAGGGAAGGTGGTGAAGTTCTTCCACAGCTGTTTGTGGTGCCCCTGAGAGCCAGGGGAGCTGCCTGTGCCAGGCAATGCCACGTGCCAATGTGTGCCAAAGGTGCTTCTAGGGATCTGTGTGGGTTGGCTCCTCTGATTTGCATAAAAAAACGTATTTTGAGTTACATCTGCAGGCAACAATTGTGATTAGACTTGTCAAAACCAAATTATTCCTCTGCTACATCAGCAGAGAGGCCTCAGTCTCTCCTGTTCCTGGCCTGGAGAACTGGATGGATGTGGTTGGATTTTATTGTTGGGTTTTTTCCCCCTCCAGCCATTGATACAGAACAGACTGCTTTATATTCTAGTGTATTCCATCTTTTCTATATGCTGCAGATTTCCATGAGAGACTTTAAATTTTCCTCATTGCAATGAATTAATAAATCATGCTTTTCATTTTAGCATGTTTTTGGCCAGGGCTGTTGCCCACAGCTGTTGACTCCTTGCATTGGCCCCAGACGTAAGCAAGCTGGAAACTCCAGATTAAAGATATTAAAACTCATTAAAGGAATGGTTTGTCAGGAGTTCAGAGCTGTCAGGGAAGCTGTATAAATTGAGGGATGTGATCTGTGGCCTAAGAACTTCCTGGTTTTTCTCTCTTTCAGACATTATGCATCCTTGCCAATATAGCAGATGGCACGACAGCAAAAGAACTGATTATGACCAATGATGACATCCTGCAGAAAATCAAATACTACATGGTAGGGAGACTTTCTCTTAAGGGTTTTATGTTGGTCTTTTGCAGGAATGAAAAGAGGGTCATGCTTTAGGATTTTGTTGTGTAACTTATTCACTATTGTACACTGAATTTCTATATACCCAGTGGTGTTTCAGAAATCCTGGAGTGCAGTTTTGTGTGGCACAGGTGTACTGAGGAGCTGATTAAAAGGAAAATCCAGTGGTTATTTTCCATAAGAATGTTAGTGACTTCAGCAATACCAAATCTACGTCGAAAACATTCCATGATCTTGGAAAGGGCATATCTTGCAGGTGTCAATAAATATTTGGAAGGAGGTGATTGAGCACTGCTCAAGTAGCTTATCTAATGGCTCTATCTTTGAGAGAAGTTGTAGATAAGAATTAGTCCCAGCTTCGCTACCTTATTTAGTACAAGATGATTGATAAGATGCAAATCTGAGAATTTCTTAACTTGAGTTATATTTTTCTCTGTTTAGAGTCATTCAAATGCTAAGCTTCAGCTTGCTGCCATGTTCTGTATATCTAATCTCATATGGAATGAAGAGGAAGGTAAGAAAGCCTCGTTATTAATGGAGATACCAGTTGCTTTTGTTGGCTTTTGTAGGCTTTTGTTGCATAGTGATCAGTATTTGCCGTGCACAGCACAGTGTAATGGGGAGACATCGTTATAGATGTTATGAAATGGGTGGGAATGGTCAGGAGGGCCTTGAGGAGAGGGTAGAGAGTGACAAACAGGAACTGGAGAGTCACACAGTGGAGGTTTTCACCTGTAGCATTTCTGTGAAGACTGAAAACAAATGGAGTGAAAGAATCCTGGTAAGAACTTCCAAGTGTTAAAAAGGTTGTGGAAACTCGTTGTTGGAGGGAACAGGCTGGACAGGATTAAGGGATTAGAAAGGGGATTCATTGCAATGACATTTTCCGCATCATGGATGGCTTGGGTAGTGAGACTGAAACCAGTCAAAAGACTTCTGGGTGGAACTAGAAGGAAAGGAGAAGACATTTGGTGAGGGGAGTCACGGCCCGGGAGCATAGCAAGTCACCAGGAGGGAGCTGAAGGTGTTGCTGCACAGGAAAATGTGGCTGTGGTGAGAGGTGGAGAGATCTCTGCATCCAAATTCTGTGAAATCAGATGAGAATAAACCAACTCAAGTCAAGCTTCTTACCTTAGGAAAAAGATTTTTGCCTTCAAGCTTTTCTCTTTTCTAAACATGCCCTTAGAGTACAGGAAAAGAAGCTAGACCTCCCTTGGGTAGGGGCCCCAGCTGAGGGAATGTTTCCATGGCTGTGCTCTGACTGAGCTGTGTTCTGTACCCCTCCTCTAAACTGGTTTCCGCTGCCACTCCTCTCTCCTGGCCTGCAGACATTTGGGGTTGGTGGGATTCCCAACACTGTGGTTTGTTGTTGTAGGTTCACAAGAACGCCAGGATAAACTCCGAGACATGGGAATAGTAGATATTCTACATAAACTGAGTCAGTCATCAGATCCAAATCTGTGTGACAAGTGAGTATAAAGAAACATCCAAAGTGGTCATGAAAGGCAAATCTTTGCTTATGATTATAGAAAAATTCCCCAGCAAATCTGTCATTGCACTGAGTTTTGCAGTGTATAAAGAAATGATGGTGAGCCCTTATTTAAAGAGCAGGTTTTGTAATACTCAGGAATAACAAACTGTACTGAAGTTGTCAATAGTATAAAGTAACTACAGGTAAAATCTTATAAAGCAGTGCAGAGTCCTCTCTGAAATCTCGCTGACACACAATATTTGTGTAAACCCTGGACTACTAACAAAGTTCCAGAAGTTTGGAATGATGGTTAGATGTCCCATAACACTATGAATTAAAAAGACAATACAGGATCATCACAGTTGTTAATCTCACTTAAATTCTTTTAAACTAATTAAGCTCAACAGTAAGATGTTAGAATACATCAATTCCAGCATTACACTAGCTGTTGGTTCTCTTCTCCCTCCCAACATATTGCATGTGTTTGGGGCTGGTGTTCCTCACAGGATTCCCAGCAGGACTGATGTGGTTCTGGTGTGTTCTGAGTTCTTGCACCTTTTGGATTTCTCAGCTCAGAAACCTGCTTTTCATAGTACAGCTGTATGACAGAGTGTAATTGCTCTTCAGTTCCTGTTCCTGAGGGTTTTTGTAAGGTGTGTACTTGGTTAGATCATCTTATTTTTAGATGCAAGGTGAATCCTTTACCAGTCACAGCCCACACAGTAATTGTGAACCATGGGCCAGATTCTTCCAAACCTCTCCCATCCATCCTCCCTCCCTTTTTGGCACAGTCTGTCCATGGAGCTGCTGCTCATCAAGCCAAACCCCAGTAATTAACAGGTTGTTCCTTCCTTGCAGGGCGAAGACAGCACTCCAGCAGTACCTTGCATGATCAAAGACTAATTGAACCTATGGACACCCCTCATGTCTACTTAAGGAACAGCAGGAGATGCTCCTGGCTCCTTATATTTGCACAAGTCACCTTGGGCTGCATTTTTCTCAGGTGCAGGGAGCTGCTTTGCAGAAACAGTTCAAATGATCAGGTCTCCAGTGCACTTGAGAACTTTCTTGAGGTAGTTTCTTTACTCAGAGGACTCTCGGGGGGTTGTTTTGGTTTTTGGGTTTTTTTCCTGAGCTACCTGGACTTTGGATAGAACAATCAGTCATCGTTTTCCTTTTGGGCCTCCACAATTTTCTGCTTTTGCTGCAGCCTGTGTGTGTGGGTGCGTGCTTGGGTGTGTGTGTGTGTGCTTGGGTGAGTGTGGGTGGGTGTGAGACCTCACTTTTGGTTTTCCTTTTTTTTGTGTGAAAATCTTTTTCTACAGGTTTTCAAGGGTTAACCATTGTTTGCTGTACGAATACTTCAATGAATTATATACAGTTTGAATGAAATGTTATTTAAAAAAAAAACCAAACTGTTGTATCCCATAAAGTTTATTTTGAATTTTGAACAGATGAATGTTTTTAAGTAAAATATATGCATTTCTGAACTTCAGCTTAACTTACATTATACTTCCTTTTTAAAGAGAAAAATAGAGGGAGGCAGCAGACCCCAAATTACAAGCAGCACATTCTGTACTGACAAGATCCAAGAGTTTTTTACCACAATACAGGGTCACCTGGTACTGATGATATGCTCAAACCCGTGGAATGGGTCAAGTGGATGGGGTTTGGGTTTCTGTACATTTTTAGAAGACAAGCTCATGCTTCAGGTTAGTATGAGTTGGCTTTTCTGGGAAGGAGCAGGTGGCTGCAAGATCAGCAGGAATAAGCTCTTGCTTCCCTAGCCAGGAACTTGCTCAGCTGGTTGCTGAAGGATTGTCTTGTTCACAGTGAGAAGGATTTGCTGATCACTGGCAGCAGGAGAGCAAACAGTGTGTGGCAGATTTACACCTTCCAGAGACCAGGAGGAGCTGGCCAGCAGTGGTTCAGGGCTTGCTTTTGTTGCTCATCCTTTACCTCCACAAATAGTTAAAAGTGACTTACTAATTATCTCCACAAAGGATTAGCTGGGTGCATTAAGCTGGGGAAGGGATGGAAAAACCAGGGGTTGGGTTCAGTTTTGTTTTATAGCTCAGCAGTGTTGCTGCAGATTCCCTGTGTATATGCAGATGTCCACACGTGCATTGATTTGGAGTCCGGGATTTGAGTGTTGGGGTTGGACTGTGCTTGGAGGCCATGACTGTTCCTGGAATTGTGCCTGGAGGTGTGGGGAAGGAAACACAAGGGCAAACCACGACTGTGTGAGGTTAGGCTGGAATGGGAGAGCCCAGTGCTTTCCCAGCCAAGGCAACAGGAGCCTCCTCCACACAGATCAGGGCTCTGGCTTTTCCCAGGTCTCTTTCTGGTTTCAGTTTATTCCACAGTTAAGTCAGACTCTCCAAACACTCTATTTACATAGCACTAACAAGCACTAGGGATTGCAGCCAATGTCTTAAACCAAATCTTTCTTCTCTTACACTGAACTTTAGGGAGGCTGCAGCAAGAAGACAGGTCTGTAACTTTGCTAACCAATTTTTGATAAGTATCTAAACCTTTTATTTCTAATCAGAAGGTCAAATCGTGACAGCCTTACTTTTTTTTCCAAGGTAACTACTTGCGTCAGAAAATGTGACCACAGTTTGGCCTGGAATTTGAATGTGCTGTGTAAAAAATTCTTCAGATAACTGTTACCACTGGGTTGCAAAGGACAATATCTACATTTCATGTAACTTCTTCCACTCTTAAAGACAAATAAAAGTGAGCACCTGACACTTTTTCCCCAGGCATTGCAGTAAGTGACTGGCAGTTTTTTAACGTCCTTCTGCAAATGTTTCTTGATGGACTTTGGGGGTTGAACAAAAGGGGAAGGAAAAATATGTGAGAACTTGTTGAATCTCAGCACCTCAGAATCAAATCCTTGTTTATAAAATTCAATCAAATATATTTTTGCTTGAACTGAGAAGTTCTGAGGCAGGTCTTGTAAATGCAGAACTGTCCAATGTGCTCTATTTGCACTCTTGAGTATGTTTATGAGCTCAAGTTCTCATGTATCTCTTCTCATCCTCCTTCAACTCAGGTTTGTAAAAGCAGATCTGAGTATGATTCTGTAGAACTTCTGTGCCTAAAGGTGGTCAGACAAAAGGTGAGTAAAAGTATCTCTGTACAAGTTTTGAGGTGATTTCCTACAATTCTGCCAGAAAAACTAAAAACCAATGCTCAGACAATCTCGTTGCTGCATGAGAACAGTTGACATTTTCCACAGGTATTAAGAGGACAAACTGTTGGATGAGAACATTTTTACATTCACTTAAGCTTTGTGAATAATTTTTGATGTTGCTGTAGGTATGTACAAAAAGAAGAATACTGTAAATAAAAAGAACTTTACCAGAACATCAAGATTTTTCTCAGCTTCCTGGAGAAACATGAGCTCTCTGTGCCAGCTTCTCTACAGCCTGAGATTCACAGTGGGACAGACTTCGCCTGTCACACAGAGCTGTCCCAGCTTAACAAGGTAGCAGCAGCTTGTGAATTGCAGGGGTGCTTGCAGAACCAAAGTTTGTCTGGACATCATATGAATCAGCAGGATTTGTGCCATTTCTCTGGTAAAAACCCATCCCGATGATTTTTGATAAGTGTGTCCTCTCTTTATATCCGGGTCTAGGGATGGGAGTCCCTCTTGCAGAGGGTTACATGTGCCAAGAAAATGAATACTTCAGCACAGAATTTGGGACACTAGCTGTCAGACAGGTGAGACCTTTGGCTGCTCCTCACCTCCATCACTCCATTTTTTGACTGTGTTTCCCACACAGAAAATCCAACAAGATATAATTTGGCTGCTGCAGTCACAGATTTGCATTGTGGTGCTGACAGAAGTAACCTACTTAAAGCAGCTTGTGCCAGGATATTCCTAAGGCAAATACATCTTTTAAAATGCATTTTTCCAGACTATACCCATTGCAGTAGATGCTGTGCCTCCATGGAACTGCTGAAGCAGTGGCACAATGGACAGAGGAATAGTCGGGGTGCATGAAATCAGATTCTTGAGTAGAAAATGGGTTGTCTTTGGTAGTCCTGAAATGTGAGCACATGAGAGGTGTCAATGTGCAGGATTCCAGTGGTGGTTAAAATCATCAGGGCTTTTCTGCAGGATGATTTCAACACAGAGACATACTGGGGGCACTGATGTACCAAAAATTGAATCCTCAGCTAGGATGGACCATGACCAGCTGCAGGCCCAAGCCACCACTATCCGTGTGCTGATGAGAAGCAGCACAGCAAGGTCTGCTCTGGAGCCCAGCGGTCCCATGGGGATGGATGGGGTGAGCTAAAAGCTGGCATGTGCAGGGCACTGGCACTGCTCTCAGTACAAAGAAGGAAAAACCAACCAAACCCACACTGAGCTGTTTTTGGAGCTGTGACAGAGGGTTATACCCAGCCAACCCTCCCAAACAGCTGTATTTGGAGTAGGGACAGCGGGTTGTCCCCTTGCTCGGTGCTGCAAAAGTCAAGTCTGGATCCCATGCCTTGCTTTGAGCCCGCACTTTAGGAGGGATGTGGGGAAAACTGGAGTGGGGTGAGTGGTGCAGGGGGAGCTGGGCAGGCGGGACAGGCACAGAGGAGGCAGAAAGGCTCCAAGTGCAGCCGCTGCTGGGGCGGGCAGTGCCGGGAGCCGGAGCTGAACTTTCCGGCTGGGGCGGGCGCGGAGGAGGGAGCGGGGCCGCGCTGGGCTGATGCTGCCATGGCAGCCTTGGGGCTGTGCCAGCTGCTACACAGGGACTGCCAGGCCCTGCTGGGGCCGGGCCCCCTCTCCAACCCTCCCAGGCCAGGGGCACGGGGTGCCGTGTCTGGAAGTGAGCGGCAGTTGAGGCCCTAAAGCAGCACCTGGTCCCTGGGAAGGTGAGAGCAGAGCTGTGCCCAGGTTTTGGGCACTGCCGAGCCACCCCCTGTCCCTGCAGCAGTGCCAGGTGCTGCTGTGGCTGCTGTGTCATGGATGGAGGGGCAGAGACAGGTAAGAAGCTCTCTCTGTGGTGCAGGTTGGCCAGCAGCTGGATCCACGTCATTAGAGGGTCTGCAGTGCTCTTTGTGCCTGGGACAGCTGCTCACAGCACCCCTGTTCCTGCAGGATGGCTGCAAAGAAAAAGGAGGTAGAGCTGCAGGTCAGTAGGAGCCAGGCTTTCAAAAATCCTTGTAAACTCAGAGTAAGTGCAAAGGATGAAATATCTCCGATTCTGCTGGCCAAGTTCT
Organism: Serilophus lunatus; assembly: GCA_013399895.1. Classification (NCBI taxonomy): domain Eukaryota; kingdom Metazoa; phylum Chordata; class Aves; order Passeriformes; family Eurylaimidae; genus Serilophus; species Serilophus lunatus. Next base: position 122,268 of record VXBA01005910.1, on the reverse strand, counting down.
ACTTCGAGGTCTTGGGGGTGGAGAAACATTCCTGAAGAAAGGTAGGAACCATGGGAAAACCTGGCAGGTCAGATCTGTCCCCAGTCACTGCTGTGAGTGCGGACAGAGGTTCTATGGGGCTGCAGGTTATGTTTCAAGTTGTTAAGGGCTGGCAGAGGTTTGGCTGCTGTCAGAGATCAAATTGCATCTGTTTCATGGATAAATGCTCAGATGACATTTAGGAGCAGGGAACTGAGGAAGGAGGGGTTTGTCCTGAATGACACATGTCACTGAACTTTTCTAACCAGGTCATGTATTCAGGATGATCACTATAAAGGTGGAAAGGTTAGGAGCTACAAGAAAAATTCAAAGGCTGAAAAACCTATTTCACAGTGATATGTGGAGAAAATTCTTTCCTGTTTATATTGCACAAGTGACCTAATGATGCTTTATAACTACTTCGTGGGGAGAGGGGGGTTGAGAACAGTTCACTATGCAAAAACACTGAAAACCTAAAGTAAGTTCTGAAAGTCTGCTTCAAAATGTAAATCAAGTTCAGCCTTCACAAGAGAGAAATAATGGAAGAGATTATGGGTTCTATGACCTTGTTTATTCACTGCTGAAATTGGAAAATGTGATTGTGTAAAAAAGAAGGAGAAGCTCTTTATTATTATTATTATTAAGGTCTCTGTTGCTGCCTGACCAGCTCTGTTCTGGGTTATGAGGAATACGTATGACATTAACCACATCCCCCTTTGGCAGCCAAGGGAAGCCTGGGGCTAGATCTGCAAAACTGTCATTGTTCACATCTGCAGATGAAAGGTCAAGTGTAGGATGTGATGGGATGTCCTGGCAAAGCTCTGGTTATGATAGAGAAAAGCCAGGTCCAAGCAGCCTCAGGACTCCCAAATTAGCAAAGCACCTTAGAGGTGCCAGCAGTGCTTGAGTCCATGGTTGAACTCATGGGTGAACTTGTTACCACAAATTATTGTCATGAATCACTTGGACTCATTAACATTCTGTGCACTCGAAGCATGGTCCCAGAACTAAGAATAATTAAATTCCTTCATTCTGCAGATGTCCTCTGAAAAAATTGGGCTTGGGGTCAGGTGCTGAACAGGCAAACAGATGGAGGTGTTCGAACAGTTCCCATTCCCTGAGTGAGACAAGGTCCTGGAGAAACTGCCCTGGGTGACCTCCAGTGACATCCCTGAAAACCTATGAGAGGCCATTTAATTTGAGCTGGAGTTTCCACTCTTGGAATTGTTGAATGTGGGATTTTAGCAGCCCTTCAATGCCCCTTGCTGTTAATTATTGTGAAATTGCTGGCTTTGGGGCAACTTCCTGTCTTCCATTGTTATCTAAATGTAGTTTGGATTGATGATACCAGCCGAGGAAGGAATTAAGAATCCTTATTGTTCAGGATGAACAAAACCAGATCTTGCATTTCTCAAGAAGGCTTTTTTTAATTAACTTACTCTGTTTTTCTAAGTACATATTGAGGAGCAAGTCCTGTAAGATAGGGAAATTGCTAAAGATCTTTTCCTTTCTAATAACAGTATTAGAAGTGTGGGATAATGTAGCACGTGGCACAGTGTATGGAATTGTTCAGGGCATCCTTGGCAGGGTAAATCCCTGAGCAAACGGAACAGTGAGCTTTGAGCAGGGAATTAGATGAAGAACTGCAGAGAACCCTTCCAACCTAGAACTCTGTGTTCTCTGTTCACTGTATTTTGGAAGTCTTGAAACAGCAGCTGGGAATTCAGGTAAGGACATGGTGGGCTCAGCCCACACCTCACAGTAGCTGTGTATTTACTAGTTTGTTTTACCAAGACTGAAACTGCAGCTTGTGTGCAGGCAAAGGGAAAACTGCTGCTGGAGAATCATCTGCCTTAAACCCCTGTGAGGACTGGCCTGAGCTCAGCCCAGCCCACCTCCTCCTGCTCTGGGCTCCTGCTGAGCTGGATCCTGCCCTCAGAGTTACGGATCTTTGTTGCCATAAAAGCAGGAGTGTGCCAGGAAAACCTGAGGTTGTAATAGGTGTTTCATAGACCTTCCCTCTTGCACTGTGTGTGACAGAGTCTGGTCGTTCAGCTGGAGCTCTGGGCAGTCAGACAGGGGCCCTAACAGGAGGCTGTGGGCCTGGGCTCCCTCTTTGGGGAGTCAACCCCCAGAACAGCTCTCGGGCTCTCTGCAAACCGAGTCTGGGGTCTCCTGGCAGCCATTGTTCCAGTAGTGCCACTAAACAGGGCAGAACTTGCTCTTGTCTGGATGCTGCTGCCTTTCCATCCCTCTTTCCTTGGATCCTGTGAGACTCAGCTGGTCAGAGAAGTTTCTTCAGTGCTCAGGTAATGCCTCTTCAGGCAGATGTGTCCCTCTGAAGTGATTTGTCAATGTTTGCAGTAACTGGGTAGTACCTGATGATTCACTGTTGCTTTTACCATGTTTTCAAATTTTCACACAGATCACCATCACTAGCCAGGAGCTGTGGGAAGAAATGCTGCATCTCAAAGGACTCATTGGTAAGGGTGTGGTCAGCACACTAGGTTGCACTTGTTCTGTGTTAAAAGGATACCAGCACTGGTAGGAATTATTAGTGTTAAGGAAGTTCAGTCAGTCCCTCCATTCCTCTTGCCCTGAATGGAAGAAATATTCTGGCAAAGGTGAGACAAGCTGGAGAGTGTATGTCCTCTTCGTTTATGTGGAGCAGTTACCATGCAATCCAAGCAAGAATGGTCCAGAAGCTTCTGAAGTGCCCAGTCCAGGCAGTGCTTGGAGCAGGACTGTCCCCAAGGTAAGGAACAGCCCTGGTTCACAAGGGTGTTAGTAGGTCTTACGTACTCTACATTTAAGCAGAAGTTCTCCCTAGAAAATCTGGTACCTCAAAGACCGCAGCCATGTTTGTGCTTCTTTTCAAGGCTCTTCCACATAGTTATTAGCTCAATGTTTTCCAATGTGATTTCATTCTCTGATCCAGCATTTCAAACTTTGCCAGGGTAGGGTAGTTTCCCCTTCAGGGTTGGATCCAGCCCTTCTAGTGTTTGGCCTATTGGTCTGTTCTAAACTGACCTGTTTTCTCCTCATTCTTGCTCATTTTCCTGCTTGCAGTTGTTGATGCTTTTCAAGCCTGGTGTGGCCCATGCAAAACAGTAGTGGATCTGTTCCAAAAAATCAGGAATGAAGTTGGCAGTAATCTCCTGCATTTTGCTGTGGTAAGATCTCATTTGGCACTGCTTGAAATACCCAGTCTCCTGAAATTAGCAGAGGCCTAAAGCCTGAAGTCGCTTATCTTTCCAATATTCAGCCCAAACAATGACAGTGCAGGAGTTGCAGCTGCTGGGAATGAACCTGCTAAATACAGGTGCTTTGGAACATCTATAACAACTCATACAATTAAGAACTTTCAGCCTTCAACTGATATGAACTTCCCAGATATGTGCTTAAGCAAGTAGCACTGGGCAGTCATTAACACCGAGTCCCTCTGATGTCCAGGGAGGGGCTGAAGGAGCTGGGTTTGGTCACATGGAGAGAAAAAGAGGCAGATGTCCAGTGGGGGACTGATGAAGAAGGCAGAGACAGACATTTCTCAGTGGAACAGAGCAACAGGACAAGAGATAATGGGATAAGTTGCAGCAGGGAAAGATAAACAGTAAACAGAAATATTCAGTGTAGGAGTGGCAGGACTGGGACGAGTTCCCAGAGAGGCTGTGGAGATGCTCAAAACTTAACACAGCCCTGAGCAATATCCTCTACCATTGAGACAGGCCCTGCTTGGGCAGGGCGTGGGACTAGAGCCCTGCCTCAGCCATGCTGTGATTCTCTGTTTAAGCACCTTTCCTGGCTGAAGGCAGCTCTGGATTGTGGACAGAGCTGAGGGCAGGGAGGTTTCTTATAGCTCAACACTCCTGTTGCTGCCCCTGCTGCCACCACAGCTTCTCCTGCCACTTCTCCCAGTTCTCATGGACAAGAGACCTCGATTTCATTTTCTTCTCTCTGTGGGATTCAGCCAGGCAAGCTGCTGGGAATAGATATCCCTGTCCCACCAGAGTGCAGTTCCAGCTCCTGCAGGTGAGATTTACCTGCTTCTTAGGTCCCTGACACTGAGCTGTGACTTGGTTGTGGCCCTGGCTCTGACCAGTGTCACTTTGTCCCCTAAGGCTGGGCCCAGAGGTGTTTTCCAGTGTGTGTGGGGGCAGTACCAGCCAGCTGAGGGTGTCTGTGTCCAGGCAGTTGCATGTGCAGCTCTCCAGAGCAGAAATGCTTTTCCAGAAACACCTGTTTTACTTCACATTCCTTTCAGGCTGAAGTTGATTCCATTGATGCTCTGGAAGGATTCAGAGGACAATGCCAGCCTGTCTTTCTGTTCTATGCAGTGAGTGAAAACATTTTCCCAGTAGTTGCATAGCAATAAACATGACCTGTTGTTGGGAACAACTTCTGGGGGATAGTCTTTTTCTTTAGTGTGTGATGGGACAATTTTATTTGCTCTTTATCTGCTGATGATCAAGTGCTGTGTGGATAAGAACATACAGTCAGTGTGTTGTCCTGTGGGTTCTTCAGGTTCAGCCTCCTGCTTCTGCAGGACCTCACTCCTCTCAGAAGCTGCTTTGCTTCATCCTGACACTGATCAGGAACCACGAAGAAGGTTCTTCCAAAGTTTTTCCCTTGTAGAGCAGAGCAGCTCTTTGGGGAATGTGCTGCTGTGGGGATTTTCAGAACCCAGAGAGCACAGCCTGAGCTCTTCCTGACTGATTTGTTTTTCACACTTTCCAGGGAGGAGAATTAGTGGATGTTGTAAGAGGCCTGAATGCACCACTACTGCAGAAGACCATCCTGGAACAGCTGGCAGGGCAAAGGAAGGGTTTGGAACATGGAGGAGAGCTGGTAATCAGCCACTAAAGCCTTGAATACCTGTAGATGTGCAGGCCAGAGGAGAGGTTCAGCTCCCCAGGGCCAGCACAGCTCTAAAGCAGAGTTATCTCCTCTCGAAAATCCCCTCCCCAGCCCAGCCAGCCTGCTGAGCCTGTGCCACAAGGCCTGGCTTTGTGTGTGTCATCCAAACCACCAACATTTCTGAGGAACAAAACCTGCTAGTCTGAAGGCATCTCTAGAGCCTGCAAGTCCCTTCTGCTGACATTGGCTGGCCTGCTCCTGGGAATGTTTTTCCTCCAGCTCTTGGTCGAGTGATTGAGAGCTCAGCAGGTGCCCATGGACAGGCAGATACTCTGCTGTCACTGCTGGTTCCTGCTCAGGTGGAGGTGGGCAGAGGGGCCCTGCATGGCAGAGGGTCACCTAGAGGGAAGGAGGACATTTGGGGTGTTCCTTGCTCATCCACAGATGCGAGACAGAGCCTTTTCCAAAGAGGAGAGAAGTGCAGCTGCTCTTTAGGAAGAACACCGGGAAGGCCAAACAGGTAAAGCAGAGACAGGTGTAGGATGTTCTTTGTGCCTTTGCTAAAGATGAAACCTTCAGGGAGGGTTCAGCTGCTGCTGGGACACCAGAGAGGGGCCCTTCCTCCTCCTGAGCACAGCCCAGCTGTGCCCATCCCTGACAGATGGACAGGGGGTGTCCCCTTGGAGAACAAACAAGAGGCCAGGGTAGCTCGGGTGTCTGACATCGTGAAACTGAGTATTTATCCTTCCAATGTGTGTTCTGTTTTCCATTTGCCCCCCCCTCACCTTCTGGCCTGGTGAGGAAGGGCTCTTGGAAGTCCCACAAGGCTTTATTCTGTCTTGAACACAGACACTTAAGTGGCTGCAACTGTTGCTGAAAAACCGCAACCAAGCACCAGGTGGTTTTTAAAAGAAAACACAAATACTTGGGCACCAAATTTATTTCCACCAACTCATGCCTTGTTTAAAATTACCCACCTAGTCCCAAAGGCTTTTGTCTCCGGTCCCAAAAGGAATATTTTTTCTTGGCTTGGCTGTGGCTCGTCTGCAGCCTGGCACTGTGCACACCGAACCCTGAGCCCCGGAGTCCTGGGAATCCGAGCAGAACCCGCTTGGCTTTACTGGGGGTCACGATGGGTGCTGGTCCGCGCCTCTCCTTCCTTCGACTATCGCTAATTTTGTGCTAATTTTGTGTAATTTTTGTTTCCTTCCCTCGGAGGCTGACGCGCCCACCGGACCCGGGATCGCGGACGGCACCGGGGAGGAGATGCGGAATTAAATGGCTGATAAATAAAGGCTTTGTGGGCAGCACCAGTGACTTGATGTCCCTTACTGTGTCCCACTCTGTGTCCCCTGCTGTCCCTCACGGAGTGCCCCCGTCCCCGCGCGGCCCCTTTAAGCCCGGCCGGGGGGCGGCCCTTCCCCGCCGCGGCTGCGCGGGGAGCGGCCCCGGCCGCGGGTTCGAGTCCCGGCGGTGCCGGCCAGGCCATGGCGGCGGCCCCGGAGGGAGCGGAGCCCGAGCCGTGCCCGGAGCCGCCCGTGCACCGGCTGAGCGTGGCCGACCTGGACCGGGAGCTGGACTCCCGCAGCGAGCTGGTGAGTCCAGAACCGCCGCTGAGGCGGCTCGGCCGGGCCGGGCGGTCCCGCAGGGCCCCGGGTCTGCTGAGGGAGGGGCTGGGCCGGGCCGGTCCCCCCCCACGGCCCTGAGGGAGGGTCCCGTCCCCTCACACGGCCCTGAGCGGGGTCGGTGGGTCCCAGGCTGAGCCGTGCCGCTTCCAGCTCGGTGACATGGGTTCCGTCACGGTTGTTCAGGTTAATCTCGTATTCTTCACCCTCACAGAGGAAAACAACCACCGAAGCGGGTGCCTGATGTAGCAGGTGCATCGTCGTCGTTTAACTTCTCTCTTGATGTAAAACGCCTTATAATGCAATAGTGTCTTTATTCTCAGAACGTGAGAAGTATTCTGGGAATAAGTCCCTCCCAGCCTCCAAGAGGGAAATGCCCTCATTCAAGGCGGAGAAACTGAGCGTGCCCCCAGAGCTCCGGGGCAGAGGAGCGTGTGTAGGGCCGCTTCTAACTGTATTTTAGTTAAAATACAGTCTGTGGGGTGGAGCAGGCAACCTAAACTCAGTCTGTGGTTTCTGCTGTACAGATCGATGACAAGGAATTTGACATTCCTCAAGTGGATACCCCTCCCACACTGGAGAGCATCCTGAATGAGGTGAGCGGCCCATGAGACGGGAGGGAAGGTGAGACACCACACGCTCCTTTGGCCCTTCTCCTCCTGTGTTTTTCCTGGGAAATAAAACCGTATGGTTTCATTGTGATAGCTGGCAAAGTGCATGATCGGTTGAGTAATGGCTTTACAGTGTGTGACATGGGATGGCAGGGGTTTTTGTTAAGGTATCCTCAGGTGCAGTGCATCAAAGGTTCCCATCAAGTCTAAGCAGGTTTACCTGTGGGTCTGGACACCCTCCTGAAGCCTGTACAGTCTGTTAAGGGTCAGGGTGATCAAAAAGCTCTTTTTTAGCTAAAAGTAATTGCAGAGTTTCTGTGTAGTTCTTAAGTTGTGGGGGAGATGAGAACAGTTGCAGTGGAGAAAGAGATGCTTAATGGGCACAGGGCTGCTAGCTGTAAGAAATTAGGGGCACCTGCTCTGCTCTGCTTGTTTGGCATCAGTTGAGATGTTGTGTTTGCCCTGTCTGGCTCTGTGATGAGAGAGCAACATGAACTGCACCGAATTTAGGGAGAATGGCTGTGTTTAAAAATGCTGTAATAGAAAGTTTCAGGCTAAGATTGAAAGGATAAGGATGTTGCTAACAGAAGAGCACAGAGAAGAGCAAAATCAACTCTTGTAGCAGCTGGAGGGGGTGCTGGGTTCTTAGTGCCACTTGGTGGTGAAGTGCTGGAGTAGATGATGATAATTGTAGGCCTTCTCTTGGCAGTTTGCAGACTGGGGAACAGCTCTGTTAAAAGTCAGTCTGAGTTTGGATGGAGTAGATCATACCTGGTGGGAAGGTCGATTAGTTGGACGAGTTTCTCTGCAGCCCATTCTTGTGAATTCTGGACATTGGTTCTTCTCTTTTTCCTCCCCTCAGACTGATGATGAAGAAGAGTCTTTTGTTTTGGAGGATCCCTTCCTGCTGAACGTTGATAACACAGACACCCACTCGTATGACACCTCCTCAGTGGCCAGCTCTGACAGCGGGGACCGCACACACCTCAAGAGGTACCTCAGCCTCCAGCCACCCTGCCTGTGCCCACCAGAGCCAAACCTTTCCTGGGACACAACACTGGGATCCCTCTGGGATCACACAGGCAAAGATGGGATTTGTTGTTGCACCAGGGCCTGGCTAAGCAATGAATGCATTTTAGGGGAGACAGAATATTTACATTTCCCTGAATTCTAAGGAAATCTTTACAGTTCTGAACCTTGGTGACTTTGTAGAAAATTTTTCAAAGGTGTGCGTGACCCCCAGAGTCTGCAGGTGGCTGGGGGTGATTTGTGAAAAATGCTGTCACTCCTGTGAGTGGACTGCTAATGTGGATGTCTGAAATGTGATAGTTAGCTCTTATGCTGCTGATTTGTCTCCTTAATTCCTCAAATGGTGGCCTGAGCCACTCCCAAGGCTGGCCTGTGTGCCATGAGAAGTTGTTGCATGTGGTTGTTGCGTGAGCAGCTGCACAATCTGATGGGACTCACTGTCCCTTCTTGTTTTTTAAATAACATGGTTTGTACTGAGAGAAATCCTACCTGGGGTGGCTTAAACATTTTCCAGTACAGAGTATGCAGAAACATCTGGAAGTGTTCCTTCACCTGGTGAGGCTGGTTGCCATGGCTGTGGCTCCTTAGCCATAACATAAATTATTAACAACCTGTTTCTTCAGCCCATGTGTGGACTGCTTGCCTGTGCACCTTTGGAGGCACAGGAACCCAATGTTTCCCTGTTGGCTTTGGGAATTTGGCTGTGCAGCGATGTGAGCTTTGCCACAAAATTACAACTTTTCTGGGGATTTTCCCTCTGCTGTGGTTGCTGGGGTGCACTGATGCTCCTAAGAGGTAACTGTTCCTGCATTAGTTAGTTTTAAAAGACATTGTGTCCATAGGCAGACGCTCTGAAGTTGTCACAACCGCTCAGTTTTAAGTGAGGGTTATTATTTAGTCGTGCACCCAGTTTTCCCAGGGGTCTGTATTCTGCTGATGAACCTCTTCCAGTTGTGTATTTTCCTTAGATATTCACCTTTACACTTCCTGACCCACTGAAAGATTCATTAGGGAGCTGAAGCATTGCTTTCAGGCTTTATTAATAAATCCTAAAGTTCGCTTGGAGAACTTTGTTTGGAGAACTAGTTATTTTTCTCCAGGAGATGAGTTAAACTCTGTGCAGGCCAGAGCTTTGCTCATCATCCAAGGTCTCCTCTCATTCCGTGGCTCCAAGAATAGGAATGGGAACTGCATGTACGTTACAGAATTTAGCATGTGTGTTAATGCAGAATTAGCTGTGGGTTAGGGAATGTTCCAAACTTTTATTGTGCTCTGATGCTTTTGATTTATCTTTTTTCCCTTAGGAAGAAAAAACTCCCAGATTCCCTCTCACTCCATGGATCAGTGATACGGCTCTCACTCCTCAAAGGCATTTCTGCCCAAATCGTGTCTGCAGCAGTAAGTGCCATCAGGAAGAACCTTTGGGGGTGTGTGGGGTGTGTGTGTGATCTCCTCCTCCTCCCCCTGCACAGAGCTGGGAGTTCTGCCTCCCTCACTCCTGGTTCTTCTGTTTCCCTAGGACAAGGTGGATGCTGGCTTGCCCACTGCTATTGTAAGTACTATCTAAAGGGGTGCTCCTCCTTAGCTATTGGAAGTCAAGCATGTTCATCAGAATACCTCAGAAGGGAAGCTGCCTGTAGGTTAATGAGAGGAGAAATTTTTTAGGCAGGTGCAATGCAGCAAGTGTTTGTTGTGCCTTTGTGAAATGAATTTTAATGTTTTACAAAGGGACTAAAAAAGTGTTTATATGGACAGCAGTCCATAAGAAATTATACTTTGTGTTTAAAAAGGAGTAACAGGAGTCACAGCTGAGGCAAAAGGCTGCACAGCAAAGCTGGAAGCAAGCTGTGAGTGTTGTGCACATGGAATAAAAACCAATACTTACACATCCAGACATTAAAGCTCTTGAATTATTTTAACCTGACTTGCACTTGTTAATAAATAAGTAAAAGAACATTAATACATCTACAGTAATTTTATTGATTTCTATTGGGTTTTATTTAATTAGGCAGGTTTGCAAGTGCAATAGGATCTTGGAACTCTGTTTAATTCCCAATGGAAGGCAGTTGGAGTCTTTGGGATTGCTGTGGACTGTCTCTTCAGGACACCAGCACTCTCAAAGGTTTTAGAAGAGTTTCAGATGTGGATGCAGTAGCTGGGTCAGGGAAAAATCCTGAATATTCATACTCAGCAACTCCACTAAAAGAATGAGGGTATAGAGGGAAGAAATTTCACTGTGGGTGCCAATCAGAGCACTTACATTTCAAACAGCAGAGGAAAAGGCAGCCCTCTGATCCTGAGAAGATCTGTGTGATGCTCCTTCAGGTGTAGCACTCATCTGGCTTCATGTAGGACTTGCTTGTCATTTATAAATTAAAAAAGTTATAACCTTTGAAATCCTCCCCTTTTGGCAAACTTTGCTTTTAAGTCGTGATTTGTGAATGATTTCTTCTGCTTTCAATCTCTGTGACTCTTTCAGGCAGCATCCAATCTGATAGCGGTGGGCACTTCCCATGGGTTAGCACTGATATTTGGTAAGTTAAAAATAAAGTTTGGAGAGTTTTTGCATTTTAATGATCTTAACAAAAAGTGCAAATGGAGGCAAAAACCCCTCCAGCTTGATTTAGAACAACAGGCTGGATTTCTTCTAAGGTATTTGTGCTAATTGTGATTTTCCTTCAGTAAAGAAATAAAGCACAAGTAATATTTTAGTTGTCCTTATTCACATATTCCTTGTGCTTTGTTGGGGATTGGTACATATTGAGAAACATAGTTCTGTAGTGCTTGTCTAAAGAGCCTTTTCTGTGTGTAGATAGAAAATACTCTGTTTCCATGTGGAAGAAAGCAGCAGCAGGATACAGCCATCACCTCCAAGTGTTCATCTTCTGCTCTCTGACATCATAGCTGTCAGCATTAGGGAAATTAAAAAGTGTTCCTTGGGAAGTGGAGCTTCTGACCCCTGCCTTGTGTCTTGGGTGTCTCCTTCCCTGCACCAGTCATCCCACCTCTGTGTCCCTTCATTCTGTTGCTTTTTCCTCTTGTCACCAAACTTTATTAAAAAGATTTCTGAGTTTGTGCCTCTGTTTATCCAGGTCACCAGCTGGGCCAGAACAGCTCCAGATCTGCTCCCACACACATGGGTTTTGTGCTTTTGTCTGTGCAGTACCAAATCCTTAAACATTTTAGAAATTTCAGTATCTTCTCTTTTGTTTCAAAGCTGGATGAAATCATTCAAAAGACCAACATTTTGGGGCACAGGGTGCAACAGAAGAGTGGGAAACACTGTGACAGTGTGAGACTCACCTTCCTGGGTGTTCAGACATTGAACTGTTCAGTGCCATTTGATCAGTATTGAAACAATTGCAGGAGGTGCTTCATCTGAATATAAGTAACTTCTCATCTGTTACAGGTAACACGTGATCTTGCTGAGCTTTTAGCACTAGGTCTTTGTGGTGGTTTTCTTCAATGTTTTTGAAAACGACTCCAGTGTGTGGAGCTCTCCAGTAGCACTCCTATGGAACACATTGGTACTCTGATTTTCCTGGTGCTCTCTGGGTGCAGACATGCTGAAGTCAATAAGCTTTTAAATAAGAAGTTGCTCTCTGCAAGTGTCATAACAGATTTTTTTTTTAGCACTTTACACTCCAGAAAGGATTCTAGGACTATATAAAAGGATGCAAAGGGTCATTCTTACATTCTGGCTTGGGTTTGTTCTGTAATTTTTAAACCAGCAGTTTATATCTATAGACTGATCAATAGCTGTACTTTTTTATGAAAACATTTTTCTTCTGGATGTGTTAATTAGGGTGAGATTTACCCTCAAAGACCTGTGAGAACTCTGCAGGGTTTATACTGTACAATGGGAACATAACACCTGTATTTTGCCTGGAAAAATGTAAGTTCATTTTCTGGTTGAACAAAACTCTGAATTGTTATCACTAGCAAACTTTTAACCCTTTATTTTTTCTTTCATATATTTGACTTCAGCTGTTTTGTTTGACTCTCCTCCTGAGTCCATCTGCACTCTTGCCACGACTTGTCTGCTGTGTCCTTTTTAAGGAAGACTTGGGAAACTTTGTTTCTGCTTCTTTGAAAGCTTCTGTTGGCTCTTGACAAGTCACCACGGGATGTTTCCCAGTCTGTGCATCTGGTCTTGGGAAAGCAACGTTTTTAGTGGGTTAGAGTTGGATCAATTGCCTCCTCTTTCCCATAAGAAGTGGTGGTAGGAAGGGATGTAGACACACTCCTCTGGTAGCTGTTCTATGGCCACATCATCTCACAGGGAGAAAACAACCTCCTAACCCATTGAAATTCTCAGTCTGCCATTTCTGGTATTTGCTGTTACATGGTCTGACATTGCTGGGAAGGATTTGGTTCTCTCATTTTTTATCTGTCTTTCAGGTAGTTATTCTGCTGCTTGTTGCTTTGTTACCTCATTTGCATAATGACAATTTTTTATACCTTAGGGATATGACCCTTACTTTATTTTCTCTATTGGTTGTAAAACATATGGTGAGTGTCCTGAGTCTTTGAGGTATGGCAGCACTAAAACTGCATTTTGGGGGTGATTACCCTTGGAAGTGTTTTTTAAATTACTGGGGAGTTGATTTGCTGGCTGACTGTCACTGGTTGAAAACAGTGTTAGCAGTTGTATTCCTGTTATATTAACAATTTTATTCCTCTCAGATTTCTTTTTTTTTTTTTTTAATTTTTAGCCTTCAATACAATGAATTCAGATTTATAAACTCACTTTTAAAAGTGCTTGGATTTACAACACTATCACAACATCATTTCTTGAATAAATCAATAGTTGAAATGCTAACCAAAAGAAACACTCAGCAAAATCTGATGGTTCTCTGTCTTTGGGCATTGTCACAAATGGGGTGTTTGTTAGTTCACTCCTTCCTTTTATATTGATTTCTGGCTTTTTCTTTCCTCTTCTGGCCCTTTCTGTGTGGACTGAACAGGAAAAGGTACAGTAACTGCCCTGTGCACGTGCCCTGCATGCCCAGCTCCTGTCTTGCCAGTTTGCATGTTGTCTGTGCCAGCTCAGCATGAGGCAGGGCAGGAACCCCTCCATGGGCAATGCTGCTGGCCCCTCTGGGAATGGGTTGTGGGGTGCATGTGCATTGCACACTCCCAAATTCCCCAGCCAGGAACAGCAGGGGAACTGGTGAAGCTGCTTTTCATCCTGTCCTGGGGCAGCAGGCCCATAGCTGTTTGTGAAGGTGTTATTTTGGAGCAGGACAAAAGCTCTTCCATGAGCTCACCATCCATCCAGAGCATTCCTGGCACTGTGCCTAAAAGAATTTGTAATATTTGAGTAATTCTGCAGGAAACCAAGCAGACTTTTCAAACTCAGGAAAATCAGAGCTTGAGAAAATCTGGTCATCTGAGCAGTATCAACTTCTGGGGTGTTATGCTCATTTCCTGCATCTGGGAAGTGACTTATTTCACTTTCACAAACTTTATTTTATTCTGTACTTGCAGAGCTGTGTCTAAAGACCATCTCATTTTGTCTTCAGACTCTGAGAAACAACACAGTTACTGCCAGGAAATTTTCAGCTCAAGGATTGCCTTATGGAAATTGAGACATTAAAAACTTTTTTTGACAATTGATAGCCACCTGTATTTCAAGCATTTGGAAAAAACTTTTTATGTTTAATCCTAAATGTGCACTAGTTCCAAGCTGATAATACGAGTCTGGAAAGTCATCAGATCAGCTTTTATAACCTTTTGCTTTTATCTATTTTTGTTAGTTTGCCAGCTGATTAATGGGAGCTCATTGATCTTTCTTTGCTTTGGAAGCAATTTCATACATATTGTAGTTTGTTTTTTTTAAAAAAACCCCTCTGATCTAACACCTCCTCCTTGTGTGGCATCTTTTGACTGGCTGGAAACAAGAACAAGTACTGACATTGTACAAATCACTTAATTTTGGGATGTTTGTCTCGAATTGACATTGAAGGTGAAGGAAAAAGAAAATGGTTTTGCAAAGTTCCTGTAGGGAAACACATAAAGATGTAAAACCTTTTCAGAGAAAGCTGTGGAAGATTTTCCTTTTTCATGTCTTAGAGGAAACAGGTCATTGGTTACTTAAACCAGGCTTAAGCTGCAGTGGAAGGTGCAGGATGCCATTCACCTTTCGTATGAAGAGCTGCACTATCCCCCATGTTTCCAAACATTTTTATGGTTAGCAGGTGGTATTTTTCTAAATGAACTGTATTTCCAGACCTCTGGAGCAGGAATTATTCCTTTGGGTCTTGGCAGTGTTGGGAGAATATCTCTCTCAGGGAGACTGGTTTTCCAGCTGTAGCTCTGGGTTCTCTGAGCTTCCATAGAAATCTTCCATGGTTTATCTTTTTTGTCTTTGACCTGTTCTGATCTGTGCTGTCAGGGGCTCACAGGGATGTCAAGGTGTCTTCTCCTCACCCTGGAGTGCTTTAGAAATCCGTGAATTCAGCTGCTCTTCTTGCTCATATTTGTTTCTGTCCCCCCACTGATGGGTCTTCCTACAGGCAGAATTTGAGAGGTGACTCCCACTGTGTGCTCAGCCATCAGTGTGTCTGTGCTGACTGATGGATACACCATTTTTGGGACACATCCATGCTCCCTCACATCTAGAACATCACTAGTGCTGCTCCAGCCTGGAGAAACATTTCCTGGGCCTTGGGAGATCTTCCAGGGGGTTTCTGGTGCTTAGCTCTGTTTCCTCTGGATCTTCTCCTTTCCCTTCCTTGCTTAAGGTGAATCCTGCACACAGTTACTGTGGTACTTCTGATGTACTTCAAGTGTCTCTAGCTTTCATTCCAACAATCCCCACAAGGTGTCTTTTCTCATTGAATGTTCTAACTGTGCATCTTGGGGAGCAAGTTCCTTTTCCTTCCAGCTCCTGGCCTTTAGCAACAACACCAAGGAATAAAAATACAAAGTAATAATAAAATTATGACATGGAATTAAGCCTATGTTGGAGTTTTGCAGTCGGTGTTCAAATGCAGAAATATAAGGCTGAGAAGATAGAATTAATTTTCTGTCATCTTCAATGCTATAACTTAAACAGAGTATTAAAAGGAAAGCTAAATACTGCTTTGATTTTTCTAGTAGTTTCTTCATTATGAAATATGTCTGCCTTTCCATATTCCTTGTGCCTGGTTTGTACTTTTCAAAATAATTTTTGAATTTCCCTGCAAAACAGTGTCCCACTCCCTCTGTACTAACATGTGCTCTCATCTTGTAAACTCTATTTTAAGAACTTAACTGTAAGCCTGTGAATTGTAATGTACCCCGTGTGGATTGTACATGTAAATAATTGCATGATGTTAGTTTTAATCACTGTTCTTCCCCTAATTTCTGGCTGATTGTTCTGCTCTAGACCAGAACCAGGCTCTGAGGCTGTGTCTGGGCAGCACTGCTGTCGGGGCCCAATATGGGGCCATCTCTGCTCTCAGCATCAACAACGACTGTTCCAGGCTCCTCTGTGGCTTTGCAAAAGGACAGGTAATTCCCAAGGGATGAGCTGCTCCAGTGCTCTGCCCTCAGTGACTCTCTGGAGCTCCAGGCCAAGCCCCCTGGGTCCATAGCTCAGCAGCCTTTCCACGTGGTGTGGTCTGGCCAGAGCCAATTCCTGCATCCAGTGAGATCACTCAGATTGTTTGGGGTGGATTTCTATGGAGGAAGGGAGTAATGTAGGACATGGTGAAGGGTCTAATTGTGGCATAATTCCTGCCCCTGATAAACTGAAATGTGCAATGACTCACCAAGACAACCTGCTTAGTCTTTCTAGGTCACTTTGTAAGGTCTGTACTTGGTAATTAAAGCTGATTTTTACTTTGGTGAGGACTAGAAATTCTTGGAACTCATATGTAGCCCCAAAGTTTACTTTTGCTCATACCTTACTTGTGTTGTATGACAGAAGCAGCATAGCTTTTGTATGCAGGGGAAAAGGGTTTGAAGCTGGTGGTGTAGTTTTATTCCCTTTTCAGAACTAAAGGAGAGAAAGCAATTCCTGAATGAAAGTTACAGGACTAAAACTAAACCAAAATAGTGGTGTGTTAACTTGGTAAAATTTAAGAGCGACACAAAGAAGGCTGCTTTGTTTTTCTTTTTAATTTCCTCTTGCTTCTTTGGCCTTCACCTTCATTGCAGATGAAGCACATCCCAGTGCCTGTGTTAGGGCTAAAGGACAGCCTGCTCCAGACCACATGGAAGTAGAGATTTAATCTATCCAGGACAGCAGCCACTTTTAAATGATATTCAGACAAAATATTTTGGAATAGCAGTTCTGAAACATCTGATTTAAAAGTGTTGATAGGTGGTGTATAGAATCACATCAAGTACTATTTCCCATAAAATATTTGATTCAGACTGTAGTCTCAGCTCTTCTGGGCTAAATACTCTTCAATTATGCAGTGAGCAGCTTGGGACTTCCTGCTTCTCAGGTGAGGAATTGCTTGGCTTGAATATGAAGCACCAGCCAAGCTCTGTCCTCTTTCCTGACCTGTCACACTGAGCAGGCACAGGGGCAGAGGAGGGACAAGGTCCATGGTAGCCTTGGGGATGCTGAGTTCTGCTGAGTTCAGTTCTCTGGCTGTTAGCAGAGATCACCTGTTCAGTGATTGCGTGACACAGAAATGCCACTTGGAGCAGTGCTGTGGGGTAGCCAAGTTATCTTGCCTTCTTTACTGGTGTCACCGGGCTGTGAGAGCTGTGAGGTGAGTGAGACTGGGACCTGGCCAAAAGGGCATGACTCAGAGTTGTGAAGTGTTGTCAACTCTAAGCAGATAAGTAAACTGCTTAGAAAAACAGGGTAGGAACGGATTCCAGGACACTTTTCTTTGCCATGAAAGCCCTACTAACCCAGTGTGCTGCTGGGAGATTGTTGATGTGCTGTAGTGCACAAGGTGATGGAGAGAAGCCCTTGCCAGTAATGTGTGCTGAGCACAGTCTGCTTGCAGATCACAATGTGGGACCTGGCCAGTGGGAAGCTGCTACGATCCATAACCGATGCTCACCCCCCAGGAACTGCCATTTTGCACATCAAGGTAACAAACACCAGTGTGCTCCTTTTATTCCACTTTTGTTCATCAGATGTGGTGACTTTCCTTGTGGAGTACTTTCAGATTTACAGACTAGAGCAGAACCTAGGAGCTACAGGCAATGGTGTGCAGAGATGAGAAAAATGAGCAGGAAATGTATTTAAAAATGAAACCGAGTATTTTGAGAGTTGACATAGTAGTGTTGGCTGTGAGTTGTACTGTAACAAACAACAGTTGTATGTTACAACTCCTCTCTGATGCCAAAATGTATGAAGAATTAGTTGCTAGAACACATTTATCTAAAACTTGCTGTGTTTTGACCTGGATACATGAGTTGCCAACTTTAGAGTCTGAACTGTAGAAAGTAGCTTCTTTCAGCAGTTTTCAAATAGCTTGTCTTTCTGTAGATTCAATGCTTGTACTTCTGTGTGCTGTTCATACTGCCATAGCTTATATTTTTAAATCTAGTTTTTTGTAGTTTATTTCTTAGGGTCACTTTTAATCTACTTGTCTGCTCAGTTTACAGATGACCCAACACTTGCAATTTGCAATGACAGCGGAGGCTCCGTGTTTGAACTGTCATTTAAGTAAGACAATAACTCTTAAGTACCTGTAGAAAGTATAAGAAAATCCAATTCTGGCTCATGGTCTCTAAAACCTAAGCAGAGAAAAGCCCATTGGAACCAATAAAACTGCTGTCTGAATGTTGAAGATGCAATTTAGGGCTGCAATGTGATTTCTCATCTGAAGCAAGATGCTGTCTGGCACTGCAGTAGATGAAGAATAGCCTTAGTTATTGTTGTGTCAGTGTATTTGTCCAGGATCTTGGCATTCCATGGGACCTCTCACAGAAGTGCTGTCTCTTGTTTTTCCTTGGCTCAAGAGCGAGAGCTGCCTTGCAGTAACCACTCACTTTCTTCTTGGTCTCTCAAAAGGAGGAGGGACGAGGAGGAAGGATTGACAGTCAAGAGAATCATATCCAGCAATTTCCAAAATGTTAGATAAGATCTTAAGGAATTCTTGTCTGTATCTGAGCAGCTGTATGGGACTGCTTCCAGTGACACTTTAAATGTGATCCCTGGTGCTGTGCAAAGGGCTTTCTAAAAGGAATATTGATGAAGGATCACTCCTGAGATTTCCTGAGATAGTTGGACTGATCTCTTCTTGTAACTGGCCACTGAGCTGGTCTCTCTCCTTTGCCAGGAGGGTTATGGGAGTGAGGACGTGTGAATCTCGGTGTCTCTTCAGTGGCTCCAAGGGGGAAGTTTGTTGTATTGAGCCATTACATGCCAAAGTTGATCTGAGAGACCATCCTATCACCCAGTACTCACTGCTGGCCATGGCCTCCCTCACAAAGGTAAGCTGCTGCTTGCAGGAGGTTTGCTGTGAGAAATCACAAAGGAAAGCTCTGTGCTATGTACTTCAATGTTTTGTTTTTCCTTGTTGTTTTCCTTGAAGATACTGGTCATTGGCCTGAAGCCGTCTCTGAAGGTGTGGATGACCTTTCCCTACGGTCGTGTGAGTACTGAAGCCAAACAGCTGCTTTTTGGGTTATGGTTACAAACAGTTTCTGGAGTGAAGGAGATGAGATTAGAACCAGGTGTTTGCTGTCACTACCTTGTCAGCACACTGTAAACTGCACTGTGGAACTGCAGTGGTGACCTGTTGGTCTGGTGTAGCCTGGGTGCACCCACAGGTGGATCTTCACCTGCTTATGGCTGTATTCACCTTGGACAGGGGGCATTGCTTCACACAGGAACCATACAACAGACCCCTTAATTAAAGGGACCCAAAATGAGTGGAAATAGAGCACTAAACACTTCTAAACTCTTGATTACTCAGTTTCACTAGCTGCTGGTACAATTCCTATTGGAAAAAAACAGCTGGAGGCGAATGTGGGCTATATTAGGTTGGGAAAATGGAGACAAGGCTGCAGCTTGTTGTAGTCCATCTGTCTATGGGAGATGGGATGTCCATAGAGCACACAGGATACTGGTGGGGGTGTGACTGAGTGTCTACTTTGCCAAGAGTGCCACTAAATGTGGGGCTGGACCAAAGACCACAAGCTGCTGCTCAGCTCCCAGTGGGCAGGAATTGGCTTTGCAGCCCATGTGTGTATGTGGCAAAGTCAGTGGGAAGCAGCTGATGAGCCACATGTGTCCTGGATCTGAGAGTCTGCCTGGCCTGCCTTAAATCCTTACTATGCTCTTGTCTGACAGATGGACCCCTCCAGTGTCCCTCTCCTGGCATGGCACTTCGTGGCTGTGCAGAGCTCTGTGAACCCCATGCTGGCCTTTTGCCGAGGAGATGTTGTGCATTTTCTGCTGGTAATGTTCCTGGGATGTCTTGTGCTGCTTTTCAGACAGTCATGTCTCATCCACATGTTCATCTGACTGAGCCCCTGTCTCAGTGACAGTGACAACATGCTGGGAGTGGATTGGGAAAACCAGCCTGGTGGTCACTGCTCTCTAGTAAGCACTGGTGCTCTTCAGTGAGAATCTGGAGGCATGAGATTTCTCTGTTGCAGAAGTACTGATTTCTGCAGGAGGTACAGTGGGGATTGTTTTTGGGAAGAGCATCTGAATGAGATACCATTTTACTTTTTGCTTCAAAACATGAATCTGGAAACAGATTGTATAAACCACTTAAGAAAAGAGCTTTCAGGTCCTGTTGGTGTGTGACTTTAGGGCATGCTGCTCATCCTGAGTAGACCTGAAGCAGTCACATGTGCAGATCTGGTTGTTTGAACATGGTTTAACGCCTGATTCCACTATAAGAGCAGTACCTGGGCTTCAGAAAATATGGCATTTGGCTTTGGAGTGCTAAATTTGTTTCCCAACTCTGCCACCATCTTGGACTTTAAGCTTTGCTCAAACACCTAGATGTGGTATTGTCTGCATTGAATCCTCTTTCTTCTCCCTCTTCCCTCTTGATAAAACTGAGGAGAAAGAAAAGGATGTGTGTCTAAGTCTGTCTTGCCGAGGTGCTTGTCTTGGGGGAGCTCCAGACTCCTGGAGTCAGTGATGCCCTTTGGGAACTGGGAGGCTGAACTGAAGGAAGTCTTTGAGTCTGAGTCAACTTTGTCTGATTTCTCTTTTAGGTAAAGAGGGATGATACTGGTGCAATACATGTCACTAAGCAGAGGCAGCTTCATCTGCACTATGATCTCATCAACTTTACTGTAAGTCTCAATACTATAGAATGGTTAATACTATTTTTGCACTAATTTTCTTGTAGATGCATCTCAGTAGCATTAAGTTCTGTGCTCTTGGCTGTGTTTATCCAGTGCTAACTGAAAATGCTCTTAAACTTGGACTCTGGAAAACCAGAACAAGTGAAATACCAAGTAGTAGCTAAAGGATAAAATCAGTAGCATGGAGGCGACAATACTGCCCTTTTTTGGGAAGGAGAGGGTAGCTTTGTTGAGGAAATGTTTTCAGGAGCCTGAGGACATCTGGGAAGAAAGATTTTTATTCAATATTCAGACTAAAGAAACATGCAAGCTTCTGTAATTGATTCAATAACATACTAATGTTTCCATACAGGAATGTTTGCTACAGCATTATAATTGCTTAATGCTTTCAACAAAAAAAAACAACTAACTTTGAACTCTTAGAGAATACAGTGAGCAAAACATGAAAAGCCAAAATACCACATCAGTATGGACACCCACATCAGTTGGAATTCGAAGGCTGTTAAAAAATGTTTGGCTATTCTGAAAAAAAAATAAATTATAAAAGCGGTGAAAAAGAAGCCTTTTTATTTTACAAGGTTTTGAGCATTAAAGTAGAAGCCACATAATAGGAGTGACAGGCTTTAAGTTAAACTCAACTGTACTATTTTTCTTTTTAATGCCTCCTGGTGCCATAATTGCCCAAGGAATTGGGACAGGTGGTGTATTTTTCTTGGTTTTGAGACCTTTGGATAGGAAGCATGCTGGAGCATGAACAGTGCACCAGGAGGACAAGATTTGCCACTTGTCTACAGCTGCTTTCTGTGAAGATTCCATGTGATTTTTCTCCAGAAGGGCCCCCCCCCCCTTTACCTTTGGAGTTCTGTGTGTGTGCAGTTGTGAAGTGCCCGTGTGTAGTAACAAACATCTCCTCAAACTCTCAGAAGTGGCACTTAGGGGTCTGGGCAGAGCCTGTTTCATTGTTCTTCAGCTGTGTGTGCATTGCTGAAATCTGAGGTTTGTTGGTTTGCAGTGGATCAACTCCCGGACAGCCGTGCTGCTGGACAGTGTGGAGAAGCTGCACGTTATAGACCGTCAGACACAGGAGGAGCTGGAGACCATAGAGATCCCAGAGGTGCAGCTGGTCTACAACAGCAGCCACTTCAAATCACTGGCCACGGGGGGCAACGTCAGCGAGGCCCTGGTGGGTGCTACTGACCTGCTTTTGTCAGCAGCTGTGCTTGGGATACACCCTCAGTGGAAGCCTGGAGGGGAAAAAGCCTTTTTGGAGCATCTCAGAAGTCACACATGGTGATGTGGGCAGCTGACAGTGCATTGAGGCTTTTGGGAGATGCTCCTCAGCTTTGGAATACTCTGTCCAGGATGAAAGCTGATGTGCTTTTTTTCAAGAGATTGTTTTGCTTACTAATCTCCAAAGACTGGAGCAGTAGTTACTGGCAGTCGGACTTGTGGCAACTCTCACATATGCCCTACACACTTGCTCTTGAGAGAGATTTGTGAAGCACCAGATGGCAAGGAAAGAGCCCCTATAAGTTTTTTGGCACCTGAACCCTACTTTGTCATGTTTTTGGGTAGCCAGAGCTCAGCAGCACTTTAAGCCGAGTTCCCAAGCAGGAGGGAGTGACAGCAGAGCTCTCTGAGTTGGCACTGCCCAGCAATCTGTGCTGTTCTCTCCCCATCCTCATTTTGATTTCTGAGTTGCAAAGGGTTTTTAAGGTGTATTTATGTCGCTTGGGAAATTTTCCAAAAACCAAAGGCAACTTTACTTGCTTGTGTTTTTTCTCCCTGTAGGCTCTGGTTGGAGAGAAGGCTTGTTACCAATCCATCAGCAGCTGTGGTGGCCAGATCTTTTACCTTGGAACTAAGGTAAGTGGGAGGAGTTTGTTGATAAAAATACGGTGCATTCACTGTTGCTGGTAGCTCTTCTTGCAGTTGTGTGTTGGGAATGGGTTCTTTGTGCACTTTTGTTGTGGGATTAAAGAAATGTGCAACAATTTGGTTTTAGCCAAAGTATGGACTAAGACCTTGCCATAGCTTTACAGCATCCTGATTTGTGCTGCTTCAGGGTAGACTCAGCATTACTTTACTGACCTTTCCTCTGTCCTAAGCTTCAGTATCTCTGTTATAAATGTTCTGGGGGATAAACAGAAGGAAATAAGACAGCAGGGAAAACTGGGCTCAAATTTATTTGTTTGAGAGTTGCTTTACCTAGTTCCTCTGTACCAGCCTGCTGTGGTGGGTCTGTGGGGTACCACAGGCTGCATGAGCAACTGTAAGTAAATTACTGTTTTAATTTCTTTTTTCTTTCCTAGTCTGTCCACGTCATGACATTGAGAAGCTGGAGAGAGGTATGTTGAGGGGGAAGCTGTGCAGCTTAGTAGGCTGGAATTACTTAAATATTGGTCAAGTGGAGGGAGGGAGCATTTGTGAAGCATGTTTTGGGCAGTGTACTCAGGATCCCAGCACTGTGTCTACACTGGTTTCCATGGGGGGACACTGTGGGACTCCTCTGGCATGAGCTTGCAGGCTGAACAGAGACCCTGTTCTCCCAAACCAGGCACTGTGCCTTGCCATGGGCCAGCTCCTGTTACTGAGACGGAGTTAGTGGAGTGCATGGCTGAGGAGGGGTGTGTAATGCAGATCTTCTGTCTGCAGCATAAGCATCCAGGAGGGGAAGGAAATCTGGTTCCCTGTATTTTGTCTCCACCTACTGCAGGATCTGCATCATAAAATCCATCAAAGACTACCTAGAAAATTCATAGGATTTTAGATCCTTGTTGGTTGAAGAATTTTTTGGAACATCATTTCTCTGACAGCTGAGGCCTTATCCATTTCTACACTAAAGTTCTTAATGATCTATTTATGTCTGTCTGTTCCTGTGTTGCACTTTTCACTTGAATTAAACAGCTGTTTTTCTTTCTGGATTGTCACTTTGCAGTATGTTTATTCAGAGTGTGAATATTCTCTCTGACTTTGTTTTGCAAGGCTAAAGCAGAGCTCTTTCACCTTCTCATTCCTTTCTTTATCCCTAGTCCCTGTTCTCTGCACCTTTAATAGAATATGAACAGTTCAGTTCTGTTGAGCTTTTAGTTACCAGAATCACTTCCCTCTACTAGTTTTGTCTCCAGCCATTCACCACTGACTTGGGTTTAGTAAACTGTATTGAAAAGTCTTGCCTTGACCCCTGATTCATGTACAGGTTTTCCTAGAAATCAGAAGTCAGTCATGATTTATGTGCTCTGAGTCAACCCCTTTCTAAATTAATGTATTGTGCTGCAAATGTTCCTCTTTATCATAGGGGACTTAATCCAGAGTTTTAATTGAGTGTGTGGTGATTAGGGGGTGAAGCTGAGAGTTCTTGCTGCAGGACAGAATGCTGGTCTGAGGCTTGAATCTCTCTTCTCTCAAACAACACTTGAACACTTTGACCTGACATACCAAGGCTAGGAGGCAGAATATACTTGTGATCTACTCCAGTTCTGCTGACCGAGCTCAGGACAAGACAGAGGGAAGGATGAGTGTGTTGAAAACATGGCAGAGTTGTTTGGTGGGCTCCAAGTGATGAGGCAAGGATGTGGGGATGGAAGATTTTTATTCTTTGTGTTTCAGAGAGTCACTAATGCTGTGGGTCTCCATCCATCAAGCCTCTGACCTAAAATGTAACCTACAGGGACTTGATGTACTGGGGACTGACACTTCTTAGGTTTCTTTAACTGTCCAGCAAAAAATGTGCATTTGAGAGTCTGTCTTTGAGGTCCTGGCCTTTACTGCAGTGTGGTGAGAGCTTCTGAGGTGTCTTGTCCCCTTGCTGTCAGGGATTGGGACCCACTGCTGGGATGTGCTGGTCTTAACTGGAAAGGGATCATCTTTTCTGTAGTGCTGAGTCCCTGTATTCCTTGTTATTTTAGAGGGTTGACCACCTTCTGAAACAAGAACGTCTCACAGATGCCCTGGCTCTGGCTTGGTCCTTTTATGAAGGTAAAGCAAAGGCTGTTGTAGGTAAGTTTGGGTTTCTTTTTAATTGAAACCTTTAGGGAAGGTTTTAAACCTGTGCATGAACAGAAATAATTTTTTTGGGAGAAGAAAAAAAAAGGAGGAGAATTGAACTGAAGAAGAGAAAGTAGGATGTGCTGCTTTGGATTTGACTCCTTTACATGGAGTAGTTTAATTTGTTTTTTAGTCATAGTTCCTATTAACAGCTTGCTGATTTCAAATGGAAATCAGACTTGGTCTGTGTTGTGACTCCAGTCTGCTGACACTTTGCCATGAAGGAGGGGGATCCAGATGCTGAATATCCAGCTAAAATATTCCTGAAGGTCATGCATGACCTGTGGGTAATTTTTTAGTGCAGTTTTCTCAGCTCTGCCAAGCAGATACTTTCATCTGGGTTTCCTCTTGCTGAAAGAGCTGCTGGATTTTGGCACCATGTTTCCTACAAAGGACGATGCACTGTGAGCATTTAACTTGTTATAGGAAATGTGTTAATTATGCCAGAAACTACCACTTGAATGGTCTGATTTGTACTGGACACATTGATTTTACAGCAAATAACTTTTGATGGTTTTGACAGATGAGATGCAAGTTCTCAGGATAAGATCCTACTGTGAAATTGCTAGAGTATGAAGCTGTGTATTGTCTTAATATAATACAAGTAATTCTTTGAATAATGAAAAACTGTCTCTTTGTGTTGGCATTTATGATATTTTCCCCTTTTAGTGCACTTCATTGGTGTTTTGCATCAAGACCTCTTACAGCAATTGCCCTCATGTACAATCTTTGACAGCCCTCTATTAATTGTCCTCCCACTGTTAAACAGCATTCAGAGCTGTTCTTCTTATTCCTGTGCTGGAACAGTCTTCAAATTGGGAGAATAAGCCTTTTTGAAGAAATGAGCTAAAAGTAGGGCACAAAAAGGTGTATTTAGAGATCCTGGCCTCAACACCTCAAGGGTAGTGGTGTTATCAGCTGAGCTCTGGGGTTTTTGGATTTCCATTGGTAGCTTAGATGAGAAAAGCTGCATTTTTCACCCCACTGCCTCATTCTTTCTAGGCCTGACTGGGGACACGAGCAAGAGGAAAGCAGTCATTGCAGACAGGGTGAGTCACTGAGACTTTCCCAATTGCATTTCCATGTGATACCAAGTGTGTTCCCATGAGGAATGGCATCTGTCCTCCAGAATGGGACAGCAGAGTTTACACTGCTGCCAGCCCCCAGGCCAGTCTATTAAATATGCAACCAAGCAAGGCCTTAGTGTAGGATTTGAATTAACTTCTTGTACATTGTAATTCAGATGGTTGAAATCCTTCTCCATTACACTGATCGGACTTTGAAGAAATGTCCTGACCAAGGGAAAATCCAGGTTATGGAGCAGCACTTTCAGGTATGGTGCTCCCAAGAGCTCTATGTAAACCTTTTGGATTTTTTTCATCAGACTTTGCTTTGCTCCAAACATTGCTTACCTGTTTTTGGGAAATCATGCTGTGGTTCAGCTGAGCTTTGACCTGTTTTGTGCACCCCTAAAATGAGGGGTTTGGGCATGGCTGGGTGGCAGAGTAGCCCCTGTGTGGCCTCTGGCCTCTGCAGAAGTGTCACCAGACATATGGAATCCATATGAACCAGCATATGGAAAACCTGTAACGGTGCCAGTTGCCAGCTGTCTCTGATACCTCATTGTTTCTGCTCTGTGTTGGCCAGGCTGCATTTTGTGCTCTGCAGGATGTGATGCTTAGAGGATTTCTGCCAGTCCCTACAACTTGTTTGTGTTTCTTCCCCAGGACGTGGTGCCTGTCATAGTTGATTACTCTCTCCTGCTCCAGCGCATGTAAGTCTGGGCTTGCCAGCCTGTCTGACCAACACCCCTCTGTGTAGCCCCCCAGTGCTGTCCCCTGTGACATCACATGTATCACATCATTTCATATCAGGTGTCACATGTTCAGAGAAATGTTTAAAAACCAGCCCTGAAGTCAGGGGGCTCAGTACTCAGAGCATTTCTTCAATTTTCATTGATGTGTTCAGAAAGAAAAGTTGCTTCAAACCAAGAGCCTGCTTTGATAGATTTTCCTGTCATCATCATCTCTTCCCCTCTGACAGCGCTTTTTTTGCTGCCACATCCATAGCTGATTTACCCTGTGTAGCTGCCTGTGACTTCCCCAGAACAAGAGCTGAACAGACCATTCAGTTCTCGAGCCTGGGAAATACAAAGGAAATGCAGTTTAATTTGGAGCCCTCGGAAAGTAGATAAGTAATGAGATTTTAATAAGATTATTTGATAACTAAGCTCTTCCTTCCTCCTAGGGATCTATTATTTAACCAGATATATGACAAGATGAGTGAGAATTCTGTAGCCAAAGGCATATTTCTGGAGTGCTTGGAGCCATATATCTTAAGTGATAAGCTGATGGGAATCACAGCTCAGGTGATGAAAGACTTGCTGCTTCACTTCCAAGACAAGAACAGGTTGGAAAACTTGGAAGCCTGCATTGTGCATATGGATATCACCAGCTTAGACATACAGCAGGTGAGTGGTCGTGCTGCCCACTGTATTGAGTTCCTCTGAAAGAATCTACATCTTGTGCTTTTAAGCACAGCATAGCATGTGGGAAACAAGGTGTCATCTTTCCACAGACAAGACTTGGTTCAAACTGCTCATGCCTTTTGGTTACTAACTTGTGACAGAGCTCAGCCCTGTGCCCCTGGCATCAAATTCAATGAAGTGGGAAGTATTTGGTGTGGTGTGTTTTTTCTCCCCCAGTTTGTGTCCTAGCACAGGCCTAATGCACCACCTGCTGAAAGTGTTCGAAAATCCTAGTCCTTCAGGATTAGGCTGACATTCTCAATCAGTCTTTCCCATTTTGGGTGCCTTACCTAACATCAGAGGCTGAGGGGGCACAAAAACCTGGGTTGTGTTTTTCAGCTTGGTGCCTGCCAGCCTGCTCTGCTCAGGCACCAGGAGCCTGCTTTGCTTTTGCACAACAAAGGTAGTGCAGAAAGGAGATGCTCCTGCTCAGGAGTCCTGTTTTCTAGTGGCATGGCTTTCCGTTTCAAGGATGAAACTCCTTGGGAACTCGACATTATGATCCGCTAACCCAACCAAAAGGCACTAGTGCAGTCAAGAGTTTTGAAGAACTGATATTTTTCTCACTTTGCTTTGAATGGTCCTCTTGGATGATGGAAATGGAAGGACAGAGACTAAAGAATGAGAAAACTGTGAGCTAAGGGCAGCTATGTGTCTGCATTGTGCCTTGTTGCCTTGCAGGTTGTTCTCCTGTGCTGGGAAAACCGTCTCTATGATGCCATGATCTACGTGTACAACAGTGGGATGAACGACTTCATCAGCCCCATGGAGGTAGGGAAGGTGCAGTGAGGGGTTATTGGTGTGTTCAGCACATATTCTTTGTGAGCAAGAGCAGCTCAACCCCCCAAAGCATCGTGGTCTCATTCCATGTGTTCCATATCTTTGCTTTTTTCCATTTCAAGGGAGAATTCCTCCGGTTCTCTATGGAAGCACTGCTGATATTCTCCCTCAGAGAGCTGGAGCCATTTGAATGTGAAAATCTTCAACTGCCCAGTTTTTAGCAGCTATAAGCTCCTTTGATTTTTCTCAGGAAAGAAACTCTATTTGTTCATTGTCTGAAAAAGGACTCCTGGAAACCGAGCACTAGTTGTATGAGTACAAAAAAATTCTTCTGCTGTCTAGAACCAAGTGCTTAGAAAGTTCCTCTTCCTACACAGCCAAACTAAAGGCTCTGGTGACCCTGCTAGGAAGGCTCAAGAATTGCACCATCTCTTGTAGGAGGTTCAGGAACAGGACATGGGGCTGCTCTTACTGTCACTTCTGAACGTTGCTTTTTCTTAGTGTGGCCTGTTCTTAGGGTTAGATCCGATGGAATGAAAGCTATTTTTTCATAACATCAGCTGGGAAAAGCATCCTTTGCCATGTCTTGGAGTTCTCTGTGGCTTTTAATTAAAAGGCATGGTGATAAAGAGCTTCTGTGGGAAGACACCCCATTGATCTCTGCTTTTGAACCACACAGCTTCTTAACTGAGTTTTTGCAGCTGCCTGAGCATTGCTTATTTGTTGTTGCAGAAGCTGTTCAAAGTCATTGCACCCCCACTGAATGCTGGGAAGTCTCTCACAGGTATGGAATTCTTTTCCTTTGAGGATTTCTATTTTTTTATTTTTCATTTGATATTTTGAATATCCCTAGTCACTTCTAATAGAGAGATGCACAAAGGGAATACATACCCAATATGAGGGTCTTGGAGAACAGAAGAGTGTTCTAGTACCATTTACTGTGTGTAAAGCTGCTCACCTTTCTGTGTGATAAACTGTGTGTGTTAGATGAGGGGTTTTGCTAACAGCTGGGAGAAGAATTGCAGCTCTCTATCTTGTCTTGTAAAGGAAAGGTGACAAATAATTTTTCTTTTTTAGATGAGCAGGTGGTAATGGGCAACAAGCTGCTTGTATATATAAGGTAAGGCCCTTCAGGAAGTGTGTGAGGTTTGCCTAGTGGTGGCAGCAGAATTTACACTTGCTACATTTAAACTTGCTAAACTAATTATGCTAAAGCTGCAGAATATTACAGAGAACTTCAGGTTCTGAGAGAGTGTGTAAAATAGCAGGGAGTGCTCACTACACCTGACTTAAGTTTACAATACCTTCCTGTTGCACATGGTGTGAGGGGATGGGCAGGATAAAGGGGAGACTCAGAGCTCAGGTTACTGATGATATATGCCAGGCCCATGTTTTTTTCTTTAGAACTGAGTGAGAGTGAATTTTGTCCTGTATGTGACACAGCGCTCCTTGAGCAAGAACTCCATAACCTGAGCAGCTGTGTTTTGGCCCCTCCTGCCCTGCCTTTTGGTACAGCTGTGCTCACTTGCTCCTTGCTGTGTTGCCTGTGAAATTCATTAATGAATTCCTCTTTCTGGGAATCTATGCAAGAATGTGAAATTAGATTCTGTATTACTCCAGCTTCCTAAAATTCAAAAGTAAAGAACTCTGTGAGAAATACTGAGTTTCCCCATTCCTTTTCTGCTGTGGGATGACGTCCCTGGGATGCAAATCCATGCAGTGTCTTGGCTCAGTGTGTATTAACAGCAGTGCTACCTGCAGTGCTTGCTTCCATGATCTACAAAATGAATTGAATTGCCTTAAGATCAGCCTGAAAACTAACTCAAAAAATAAACAGTTCTCCTCAGTCTGTTCAATGTCAGGATATATTACAATTCTCTTCCCCTCCTTTTCTCTAGCTGCTGCTTGGCAGGCCGTGCATATCCATTGGGAGATATTCCTGAAGACCTGGTACCTCTGGTGAAAAATCAGGTGAGGACCTTTCAAAAGGCAACTTTCCCATAGGAGGATTTTACCTCATATGTCCTATTTCATGGGTTTCTGAGGGAACTGTTATCAGTCTAATGGCTGTATCCTTGTGATGTAAGTGTTTGGGGCTTTTTTTTTTTTTATCCAGAGCTTGTAGCTCTAGGTGTGTGGTAGTTCTGGGTTGCTGAAATCCCTTTCCTCACAGGAAGTAGTCAAACTATTTTCCTCTCCCAAGGTTGTCAGGCTGTCCCTTGCACACCCCTGAGCTGACTCAGGCTCTGAGGGGAAGGGGGAGCCCAGCCAGCAGCAGTAGCTCTGGGATGAGCTCTCAGCCCCTCCTTGCTGTGACCTATGGTGGTGTTCCTGAGACCTGGGCTGCAGTAACACCTTTCTGTCTGGAGGGGTTGGTTTGTTTCCTGAAGTATTCCCAGCTGGCAGGTGGATATTGGGGTCAGGGAAGGTGTGGGTCTCCAAGTCAAGCTGCTAATTCCTACTGGCTTCACTGCCACTGTGGTGACAGGGAAGATAACTCAGTATGGGAGTAAATGAGGGAACGTGGCATTTGCTGAGGATGGCTGGGAGAGCACTTTGCCTATCAGTTGTCCATGGGATCCCAGTGTGTGTCTAACACATATTCCCAAGCGCCAGCCTGGAGCAGTCTCTCCCTTCCTGCTGGCAGCTGGCTCTGGTGTGAGGGTGTTCAGACACCTGGAGCTGTCACTGCCCTCTTGGTCCCTGGGAGGGTTTAGACACCTCTGCCAGTGACTCAGTAAAGGAAGATTCTTTTATTTTGGAAGGCATCCACAAATTCCAGGAACTGCAAAGTCAGTGGAGGAGACAGAGTTGAATAGCAGCTCAAAGTCAGTCTTTGGAGTGCCAAGAGCTTTGTGCCTCACAGTGAGGGGGCAGAGTGACTGGTTCCTCTCAAGGGAACTGCTGACAAGGAGAGGAGCTGTGCCCTGGATAAGAAGGAGCTGCACAGCTTCTCAGGAAAGCTGCCAGGAAGGGGAGGGAGTTTTCTAATTTCACACGCTTCCGTCTGCAAGTATAAATAAGCCTTAATTTTTGTTTGATCTTAAATGTTGATTGATCTTGAATTGATTGGTGAGTCTAAGGAGGAGGAATTTTTTTTCCTGCTGACAAGCAGCTGAAAACATCACTCAAATAAGAACTCTGATGGACTCCTAGGGGGCTTTAAATTGAGTGCAAGGCAGGTAATGATGCTGCTTTCCCATGCACTTGTGCTGCCAGTAATCTGAAGTCCATAGGGAACCTGTCTGTTGGAATTTTCCTGCCAGGTGTTTGAGTTCCTCATCCGGCTGCACTCCACTGAGGGGTCTGTGGATGAGGAGGTGTATCCCTATGTCCGGACCCTGCTGCACTTCGACACACGGGAATTCCTCAACGTTCTCGCTCTGGTAAGAGACCTCTGAGGGGAAAATGCAACACCAGCTCTTCCATGGCTGCATATCTGTGAGATTCCTGTTAATAACTTCGTACTTTACTAAATCAGTAGTTCCTGGTGTGGCACAGGAACGGTTTTGGTACATGTTCTGTCATGGGGTCACAGTAGTTCTTTACGTCCTTAAATATAAATTAATGAGCATGGCACTATACAGTGAAGATTCTGGTTGCAGAGACCATCCTAAAAGCACAAGTAAAACAAGAATAATGCATTTCTAAAGAGTGTTCTAGTACCTACCTCTTTCTCCTGCTTAGAGGTCTATTTTTCTTATTTTCCAAGTTTCTTCTTGAATTTTCTCTGTCTGTTTGGACCTGTTACTCTTACCTGAATATGTAAATACCATTTTGGTAGTTACAAAAGAGCCAATTATATCTTAGAACCTGCTGCTTAGGGATATGCAGAAAGGACTTCACAGTGTTGTCAGCTCTGTGATGTGGCTGCTTTGTGTTTGCTGGTGTTCTGAGAGCATCCTGCTCAAGGTGTCAGTGTTTTGCCTCATGCAGACTTTTGAAGACTTTAAGAACGACAAGCAAGCTGTGGAATATCAACAGAGAATTGTGGACATTCTTCTGAAAGTGAGTTTGTCTAAAAATGAACCTCTGTTTGCATCTGAGTGATTGTGTACAGTGCTGTGCAATAAAGCCTGGAGTCTGGATGAGGTGTTTCTAGTCCTGCCCTGGCTGACACCTCTGAGAAGGTGCTGAGCAGCAGCATGGCTTCACCTCAGCCAAGGCTGTCATTGGGATATTTGGAAGTGATGCTTCGTGCACAGTAGATGTGGAGTCAGAGAGATCTCCTTTCCTGACTGTGATTTCACCTGGGTTGTACTTTTTTGTCACATTTCTTCTCTCTGCACTGTTAAGCTTATTTTTAACTGCTTCTCATATAATCCACTCCCTGGCTCCTTCTAAGCAGAGACAAAGGACCCAGGAATCCTGCTAAATCCCTGCTCCCTGTGTCTGCAAATGCTGTGTTTGGGATGGAGCACTCCCAGAATGACAGGCCTGTCTTTAGAAGAGCATTGTCAGAGTCACCAGCCTGGTGCTCCAGAAATCACTTGTCATCCCCAGCCCCTGTTCCTCCCAATGGATGTTCCCATTAAAAGCTCTCTCTGCCAAGCACAGTTTGCTTTCCCCTCAGAGCTGTCACCACTTATAATGAGTGACTCCACTTGGAAGCTGTTTATGTATAAACATACTATAAGTAGCATTTCCCTGTCACTGTCACTGCTGATGGATGAGGGCACAGGGAGTGAGACAGTGAGTTTGTGAGCCTGTCCCAGCAGGATGGATGGGGCTGTGAGGGGGTCTGTGCCCCCTGTGCTGGCTCAGCTCCTGCTCTGGTGTCCTGGGCTGGTGGCAGCAGGGGTTGGCACAGTGCACCCATCCTCCAGAGCTGCTGGAGGATCTTCCTGTGGCACTGAATTCCCCCCTGCTCCTGGAGGGCAGAGAACTGCTGCAGCACTGCATCTTCAGGCAAACAACTTGGTGTTATGAGAACTGCCAGTCCCTTATGCTGGAATCTGCTCTCCTCTTTGATGAAAAGAAAAAAAATTATTTGCAACTTTTAATTTAAATTTGTCATTGGCAAAGAAACCCCAAACCATCTAGGAAATAGCTGCACTTTTAAAACAGTTTGGTCAACAAAGACATTCTGCTAATCCTGATCTGAGCTTTGCCAAATAATCTGTATTTTAGCAAGTCTGTGTGGCTGGCCTGCAGCCTCTGTGAGGTTGCTCTTTTTCCAGGAGTACAGTGTTTTCATCTTCCCATGGGCTGATGAGATTGTGAAAAACAAAGCCAAAGTAAATCAAACTCCAGTTGTTTAGTGAGTCATATTTTTAGTGCTGTTAGATCACGTTGTTCTGATTGGGCTCCTGTATTAAACAGAAAATGAAGCTTGAAAAAGAGTGATTACATTAGCTGGTGTTTCAAGCAGAGCTCTGCTTGATTCTTTAATGTGTCTGACCTGCCTGCCTCCACTTGTGTCACATAACCATTAGCATCTCATGGGGATTGGGAACCCTGGGTCACTTTAAGAAATCAGTTGAATCCCTCTAGCTCCAACTGACTGAGGTTAGAAACTGTGAGCTGCTCCTTGTCTAGGCTTTGCTGTCTTAACTGACAGAGTTGTTTAGGTGATGGATTTCCTCCCAGCTAAACCCACTGCTCTTCAGGGGAATATGCAGACAGGGGCATTTCACTTTCCCTTAGTGTTTAGGATTTTTTGAGAAGTCTGGGACACCGAGTCAGGACACATCATGCTCATTTTTTTATGTGCCAGACAGCTGACAAGCACTTCTCAAGTTTCAAATGCCTTTTTCAGTGACTCTTAGAAATCTCCTTTTACTGTAATTTCAAGTCAGCATAGCCACAAGTTTCTTAAAATATTGATAGATTAACAGCTAATTTAAGGTGAGAATAGCTTTTCCCCAAACCTGCAGTCATTTCTGAGTCAGTTCTCTGCATACCACAATCGAGTGGTGAGTGCCCAGGGCTTGAAGTGAAATGTTTATTTTTTTTCTCATATAATAATTGTATTTTTAACCCATGTAATGACATTTCTCTGTTCAGAAGCGTGTCCAGTGATCAGCACAGGTTACAGAGATGGAGATAAATGTGTGTTTGGAGCCCCTTCACACCTGAAAAATAGGAACATGCAAGAGTCCTCCCCTTGAGCTTATGGCAGAGAGGTGTGGAGCCTGTTCAGCTTCAGGACAGAGGTGCTTTAGCAAGGGCACATCTGCTGTCTGTGTCTTCAGGTGACTCAGCTAAATGTCTTGGAAGGTGGCTTTTCACCTTGAGGATGGACTAAGACCAGGAGATGGTGTGGATGGTTGGGGGTAGGAGGAGACATGATGGCTGCACAGAGATTTCTTGTTGCAATGTCCTGGCTGCTTTCCCAAAGGCAGCTGCAGAATCAGCCACTCCTGGGTTTATTTTTTCCTTTTCTCTCCGATGCTTCTCAGGTCATGGTGGAGAATTCTGACTTCACCCCCTCGCAGGTTGGCTGTCTCTTCACCTTCCTGGCCCGGCAGCTGGCCAAGCCCAACAACACCTTGTTTGTCAACAGGACACTTTTTGACCAGGCAAGTATTCCTGTGTGTCTGTGAAATTCCAAGCGGGATGCAGCACGGCAGAAAGCGTGGCTGTCGCTGTATGCTGAGGCAGTTTGGGAGCTACTGATGGCACCTTGCTGGGCCTTTGCTGCGGTTTCACAGGAACAGAGTAGGAGACACCATGGAAGTACAGTGTGCTCTGTGCTTCAGCTTGGCTGGAATTGTGGGAGAAATGGGGTCAGGTCCTAGGAAATGCCCAAGGCCTGGCTGGACAGGGCTTGGAGCAACCTGGGGTAGTGGAAGGGTGTCCCTGTCCATGGCAGGGGGTTGGAATGAGAGATGAGCTTTAAGGTTCCTTCCAACCCAAACCATCCTGGGATTTTATAAGGGGTGTCAACAGAAATTACATTAGTGAGGCCATAGATACGTAGCTGGTCATTTTTAGATGGAGTAGCCACTGCCCTTCTGTGCTGTTGGAAATAGTCTGATATGCACTGATGAATGCCTGAAGCTTGCATGGGTTAGGTTGATATCCCAGCTTAAGTCCCAGAAATTCCTGGGACCAAGGAGGAAGCTCCATTGGCTACAGCAGCTGTGTTATGATAACATGGATATATAAACAATAATAAAAACCAAGTTACTAAATATATGTTCTTTGTTATAATTTATGACCAAAGGACTCTGTGGAGGCTAAACAGGTTTGGATTAAACACTTTGATTCCAGATACATTATATTTTATGAATTGCATGATTTCCTGTGTTTCTAGCTGAGATGGCACAGTCAGGAGAGGAATTGAGGGGATCAGAGTATTGGTTCCCGCTGTTTGGTGTGAGTCCAGGGCAGGATCATGGGGTTCCTTGAGCTCTTCTGCATTCCCAAGATTCCCTAAAGTTTAGTTTGGTGCAGAGTCATGTGTTTCCCTCCCTGGACTCTTTCAGCAGTTCTTGGTTACTCCAGCATTCCCAGTTTAGTCACAAGACCAGGTCAGGGGTACATTCAGAGTGCACCACTTTGTTGTGGTTTGCTGCTGCCTCTGTGGGTGCTCAGGATCTGCTGTGAGATGTGTGCTCCCAGCTGGGCTGTCCAGGCCTGGCTCACCCCAGCTTCTCCCCCTGGTGTAGGTCCTGGAGTTCCTGTGCAGCCCGGATGATGATTCCCGCCATTCCGAGAGGCAGCAGGTAATGGCCCTCAAGGGAACATCCCTGTAAGCACCGGGTAAGGCCAGGCTGGGGAGCAGAATTTGGCCTCTGGGAGCTGATGTTGGCTGCAGCTCACGTGCCAAAGACACTGGCGTGGAAGAACTGGACAGTGCTGTGCACAGCAGGAGGGAAGGGTCCTACCCCAGCATTCCTGCAGGAGGGGTCTGGCAGCAGTAGGAACAGAGACAGGGAATTTCCTGATAAGCACATTATGGACAATCAATTAAAAAATCAGTAGGACAAGTCCTGTGTTAATACCAAGTGTAGTGGAGCAGGAGCAGAGTGCTTGTAAAGCACTGGCTGTCCAGCTGCTGCTGCCCTGTAAATAACTGCTCTCCAATCTCTGCAGGTCCTTTTAGAGCTGCTCCAGGCAGGAGGGATAGTGCAGTTTGAAGAGAGCCGTCTTATCCAAATGGCAGAGAAAGCTGAGTTGTAAGTTGCTGTACACCATGAATAAATACTGCCCTTAGAACTTGTGTATGATATTTAAATACTGCCTTTAAATCTCCTCCACAGCTTTTTTTCACCACATTTCTTGTTCCTACTCTGCAGCTGTGTTTGAGATTATTTTCACTGTGCATTCACCTTCACATGCTTCATTTAAGATAGTCACATTTAGTCCCAGTCTCTCTGTCTTTCCTGGGTGTTCTTATAGAAAGCATTGTTAAGAAGGGAGGGGGAAGAGCTGTGGAAACCCTTCAGGAGAAGCCCTGAGGGAGTTGATGGGTTTTTGGCATTCCCTGTCGTGGAGCCTAGGCTTTGTTCAGAGGTGTAGCTGTATACTGGAATGCTTCACACTGGCAGATGGAGATGACTCATTGAGGTGACATCCACAGGTGGATTTAAAAGCATGGTGGGGTCTGGAGGCACCCCCAAGGTACTTGTTTTAGAATTGGGTAGGAGAGAC
This sequence comes from Serilophus lunatus, assembly GCA_013399895.1. Classification (NCBI taxonomy): domain Eukaryota; kingdom Metazoa; phylum Chordata; class Aves; order Passeriformes; family Eurylaimidae; genus Serilophus; species Serilophus lunatus. The sequence continues at coordinate 85,951 of VXBA01005910.1, read as the reverse complement.
CAAGACAGTGACTGGAAAGGCTAAAAAATTCCAGCATCTCTTTTAGATGCTTTCTGATTCTAGAAAGAGTCTGTCATGCCTGAACAAAGCCAACCAGGGAGGGCATCTCCATCCAGGTCATGAGTTTGGATGTTACATGAATGAATCCAATCCACCATGGTATAAAGAACCAGAGGGACAGCGTGCAGTGGTGGGGTCTGCCATGCCTGCTTTCCTACATGTCCTAAAGGGAGTGACTCAATCAAATTTTTCAGGTTCAATAAATATATTTTTTTCTGCTTGCTTCAGAGGATTTGGCAGCCAGGCCCTCCAGCTCAGCTGCTTCCCTCAGAGCTGAAATACCTGTAGTGTAATTTTATTTATCAGACTCTTCATTTATTTTACCTGAGTTACATCTGTTTTTATCCAAAGTCTCAAAATATTGCAGATGTTTGTTAAAATTTGAAGGTAGGAGGCTGTGTTATGACACACTGACTTATGTACAGTGAATTCTTTCAAATGAGTTTTGTGGATTGGCCTTGCTCAGAGCAGGGTGTTGTGGAAATAAGGAAGGTCATCTCTGACAGCAGAACAAATGAAACCTGATTTCATTTAGGGTTTTTGTCCTCTCTCTCTTGCCTCTCACCTTAGTAACCTCAGTTTTCTCTGTTCTGTGTGATAATTTCCCAAAAGAGGGAGATTGATGGGCAGGTTGGCCTGGGGCTGGTTCCAAATGGCACCTCTGTAAACTGGAACCACCCAGCCCATGTGCTGAAAATCTCTGTGAAAGATACTTCCAAATGCTGCCTCCTGTTCTGTTGGCTCAGCTGGGTGTGGTTTTCCTAATGTGGGATGTTTTTACCTTCAGTTATCAGATTTGTGAGTTCATGTACGAGCGGCAGCTTCGCTATGACAAAATCATGGACTGCTACCTGCGGGATCCCATGAGAAAGGTGAGTAACTCTGCTCCCTGTGGCCTTTCTTCTTCATGGCCGTGCAGTCTGTCCTGCTGGCTGGAGTGCCTGGGCACAACTGCCCTGCTCTTCTCTCAGAACGATCTTAAAAATGTCCTTCACAGTTGAGGTTTCTTAGTTATAGTCAAAGCTGTTTGTGTATTAGAGTTGATCCTTTTAAAACCTCAGAGTTTTCCTTTATTTTAAAAATTTAATCAATGCTAGTGCATAAAACCTGAGTAGGAGGTGGGGTTTATTGCAGATGTGGCTGACTGCAGTACTTCTTTGTTTCTGCCCTCAGTCCAGTCTTACATCTCTCTGCCCTTACTGTCTGTTCACAATTACCTTCTGCTTGTGCCTAAGCTGCAGATCTGCCACAGTTTTTGAGGTATTCTCTTCCCTGCCATCCACAGAAGTTGGATGAGAGTCTGGCAAATGAACTCCTTGTGAAACCAGGGATTGTGTAGGTTAGGAAGTTGGAAGAGAAGGTTGTGGTAGTGAGGTGGTCAGAAACTGTGGTACAGGAGAGCATTTAAGCTGAGGACAGTTCAGGAGAGCCTGGGGGAGAGGCTGATGTCAAAGAGGGATTCAGGAATAAGCTGGGAAAACAAACCCTCTGGCAGAGTGTTCTTTTCTCTGCCTGTGCTCGAGTGTGATGTCCTGTCCTTTTTTCCTATGGGCAAGAAGGGGACATTTCTAATAGTGGAAGAACAATTCTCTTTGACCTCAGTGCTTAACACATTAGCATCGAGTTCCTCTTGGCTCTCTTGTCCTGGTAGTTCTTCAGGAACTGCTTAGGGACATAGAGCCTCTCCTGCAGTTAATTCATCCTGACTTGCTAAGAGAGGATTGCCCTGGAGTCCTCCCAAGGCTGTTAGAGAGGCTTGCCCTCACCAAAGCCCAGCATTGTCAGTGGTGCTTCAGAACTTACTGTAACATTTATGGGTTTATGCCTTTCAGGAAGAAGTTTTCAACTATATTCACAACATCCTGTCCATGCCTGGCTACAGTGCTGAGGAAAAGCAGTTGGTGTGGCAGAAAACTTTGGACCATATAGAGGTAGGTACAGTGTATCCTGCACCTATGGGACCTCAGCTCCTGCCAGCTGCTCTGGGATCTGCTGGATGCTGTTTCATAAATACAAGTGTCCCAGTGTTGAGTCACAGGTGTTGAGAAGCTCTGACCTGAGGTTTAGTGCTCTCACACGTTGATTTAAGTGCACCTCTCAGATTCAGCCTTGGTTTCCTGGTTTCAAGTACTGCTCTCTGGATAATGCAGCCTTGTTGGGGGTGATGGCTTGTGAGAGCTGTGCAGCAGGGAAGGGGATCCATTAGCAAGTCTTTCATTTCCATCAGCAGCAAGGTTAGGACATGGACATCATGGCCTCACAGCCTTTGGTATCCAATTCCTCATCTTACAGTGATAATAACATTCAGCCTTGGCACCCTGGCACTTGTAACCTATGGGAAGATGAGGTCATGACTTCTCTGTGATACACAGCCTGATGCTAATAATTTTTCCCATGTCTTCAATCTCTGCCTGCTTCAGGGGATGGACATGTGGCTGAAATAACTGTCCACTCACAGTAGATGTGAGGAATCCATAATACTTCTAGTTCCTATAAGGTGGTGTCAGTCCCCTCCAGGGTGATCTGGAGATAAGCCAGGAAAATAACTCTGTCTGTAAAACAAGCACTTGCCCAGGCCCCTTAGCAGAAAGTGGCTGTGGAATCTGTATCCTGTACAGATACTGGGTACATTTGAAAGAAACAAAATATTTTTAGCCTCTCTCAGCATCTGCAAGTAGTGCATGGCTAAGGAGAAAATGGACCAAGAGGGAAAACGGTTCAAGGCAATGCTGTGAATCCAGCTGTCTGACATGTGGCTGGCTGGGCTCACACCCACTCTCCAGGAACACTGTCAGAGCCCATGGGACTGGTGGGGCTGTGCTGTGGCTGAGCAGGGCTGGCTTGTGGCAACCTTACCAGAGCAGCTGGGGTTCCCTGCCAGGCTTCTCAAGCTGAGCAAACTGCTAATGCATCCCTTGTCTCTGCTTGTGTTGGTCTGTACAGCCCAAACTGTTTGAGTTAAACCTTTTGTGTCTTTATCAAAGCTCAGGTAGGTGACCAGTTCTTTAGGTTCACTTTCTTACGTGCAGTCACTGAGATCAGTTCCCTTTTTCCTTTTTCCATCTTCTATTTCCCAGGATTGGTGAACAGTATATACAATTTCATGTGGCTTAGTGGTTAGTGGCTGCTCTGGGCTTTTGTCCTTTTCCATTGTATTAATCCATTTCTCAGATATTCAGAAGACTTTGAACAGTAAATAACGTTTTACTGGGGTGGTGCTGTGATTCCAGCTCTTTGGACAGCTGTCATTTGCTGAGGTATGAATGTAGCAAACCAGCCTCTCCAGTCCAAACTTGGAGTTTAGAGAGGATTTCCTGGTGATCCTGTGACAGAAAGTGGATTTTGTGGTCAATACCACTTTTCATTTTCTCCATCATCCTACACAGCCATAGTCTCTTGATGTTCATCTTGAAAATAAACCCTCAGGCTTCTCTCCAGTCACAGTAGAGATCCTTTTCTGTCCTCAGACATGCTTTGTGTCAGTACTGTTCCCTCAAGAGCTACAAAATGCCATGATTGCAAATTGTCCAGACCTGGGAGAGGGTGCAAACCCAAGCCCCAAACCTTCTGTCTGGAGGTTGGCTCTGAGGGTCGTACTGACCCAAGACAGGGAGGTTTGGTTTGAACCAGTTGCTTCTCATTTATTTGGAAGTGTGGCTGCATTTTGGAAGGGTTAGAAACAAAAAGCTCACGTTGTGAGTTGTGTAAGCTTGTATGATATGAAGCCTTTTAGCTCAAGCTTGACAGAAGGCAAACCCACAGACCTTTAGAAGATGTATTTTTTCTTTCTATTACAATAAAGAAGTTGTTTAGGGTTTTCTTATGTCTAGACAGGTGTCAGTTACAGTGAACAGTTATGGGAAACTTGCTTTTAAACCTCTGGCTCAGTTCAGTTCAAGCCAGTTAAACCCTGTTTCCATTGGACTGAGAAATTCCCTAGGGTCAGTTGAGGGCTTTATTTCCTCTCTCCTGCTGGCTCGGGGAATGTCTGTGGGCAGGAAGTAAAGGCAGTTGTCAGAGAACCTGATGAATTACTTCCTCTCCTTAGGAGTGAGGTGGGCTCTTGTTGTTATGAGGAATTTTGTGTTCTTCAAGCCTTTTAGGTACTGAAGTTGTCAACTTTCAAAACTCCCTTCTAATTTTTCCAACTTCACTCTGTGTGTGATGGTGTCCGTTATTTCACACTTGCAGCTGGGCAAAGGTGCACTTCCAGTATGGATGGGCTTGGTGATAATTGTATTGCCTATAGAATAAAAAGCAATTATTTGTTGTTTCCCTCCCCAAAGGAGCTGCTGGTGCTGAGCCCAGGAAAAGCAGCTGACCTGACAGCCATTCACTTCAGTGAGCAGATCCAGAGGATCATTGCAAACCTTCAGGTGAAGTGTCCAACTCCATTATCTTGGGCCTTCTCTACAGTGGGGCTGATGTTCTTGTAAGAAATGATTGCTAAGATTAATGCTAAGTTGTTGCTGTGTCAGAGGCAGAGGAAAAACAAGTGATGGCTACTCAGCAGCAGGAATTGCTCCATTTAAATTATTTGACCTGCTTGTAGTGTTCTGGACATAAAATATAAGATCTCAGAGCTGCTAGTTGCAACTTTTAGTTGGAGCTCAGTATTGCTTGCACTCACAGAGCAGACAGTTATTGTCAGCAAAGATATCTCCAGAATATTTATGCAAGACGTGCCTTAACCAGCTTTTCAGCAGGCACCAGCTGCAAGCTGTGTTTTCTTTAATGGATGCAGTTCAGGAATCACTGCTTTATAGCTCTTTATTTAAAATAATAATGCTCTCCTCCTGTTGTACAGGACCAATTCTTGCTCTTCCAGTTCCTGAGGAGTCTCCTTGATCCGAGGTATGTAGAAAAGCGGACCATTTACAAACTACAGTTTGAAAACATGGATTAAAATTAATTCCTTTGAAACAGTGCATCAATACTCAGCTTTACAGCCAAGATTAGGCTTAGGAAAGGTGAGTTTCTCCCCAGACTGCCCAAAGCTGAGAAGAGCAGCTCAGGTAAGAGTATTCTGGGGAGTATCCTCCAGCACAGCCCCTGTCAGCTTCCTGATGGGAAGTGGTTGTGGGTTCCAGTACACCCAGTGTGCCTCCCCACGCTGCTGGGAGATGGGGAGCGGCTGTTCCAGCTGCTCTGAGAGGGCTGTGAAATGGCGACCCTGGACTGAAACTGCCATTTCTCTCCCCAGAAACCCACTGGTTTGATTTCTTGGCCGAGGTGACCAAGTTTAACATAAATGGAAAAGCATTTTGGTCTATTAGCATTTTCAATCTCTTCCTTGTTTCAAGAATTGCCATATCTCACTACAAGCTCCTCTTTTTAACTACTTGCTTGCTCCATCTGCTCCTGTTCTTTCAGGACTTGAGCACTGAATGTTCTCTTTCTGTTGAATCAGTTTCAAATGCTACAAGCTAGAACCTGGAGTTAATCACTTTTAGGATTTTGTTAGCATGTAAATTAAAAAAGTCCCCAACACACAACACCCAAAGGCATGTTTTGCTATTTCCTGAGTTTTACAGCCATGTTTGTCTGAAAGGTGTTCATTTCCATTCCCCTTAGAAGTCAAAACAAAAATCAGAATTTTGCCAAGAAAATATCTTGGTTGGGGTTTATAGGAAAGAAATTCGTTGATTTAGGTAATAAATGATTTTAAAGAAAAGGAAGTTAAGCAGAAATGAAACCCAGCTGGAAGGTAAGTAGGACTTTGTTTATGCTGTGATATCATTTGCAGCAAGTGAGACCCAGTGAAGGTGGTAATTAACCTGGATTTTAATCTTGTGCACAGAGTGCCTTCCATAATCTGTGAGTAATAAATGCATCTAATTTCACTCTCTCATAATTAGAGCTAAATAGACCCATTTCTCCTGTAGTTACCTTCTAATCACAGGCGACATGTGGTGTGTTCAAGTCAGCCATAGGAAGCAACTTCCTGCATCTGATCGTCACAAAATCTCTGCTTTTCCCTCAAGGCTGGTGTTCCATGGGAGACATTAGTCCATGTGGCTTTCTTGTCCCAACACTCAGGTCCTGAGCTCTGTTGTCAGTGCTGTGAGATGGTTTTCCTCTAAGACCTGTTGAAAGGGGGTGAACTGGATCCTGAGACAGGCAGAGAAGGAGGGGAAATCTTGCTATGCAGATACACCTATATTTTGTAGTGTATTTATACAGAAAATAGTGATTAGATTCTGCTGAAAACATCTGTCTCTTTTCAGTCCATCTAAATGTTTATATGCTTTTTTTTTTGAGCAAAATTCTTACTAAAATAAAGACTCTTAGAGCAGTAAATGAGGTTTTTAAGGTCTCAAATAGGAATGATTGCTTGATCATGTGGGGACAAAACTCATCATGCTGGTCTAACTATCCTAGTTGGTGGAATTGCATTAGGGATTAATTTGGCCCATTTAATTTAGCGAGAGATTTATTTTAGAGGAGGTGGAAGGGGGGAAGGGAGGAAACAGGGTTAACAGGAATTGCCTGGGGAAATTAAAACCAAATGTCTGTATGTTTGTAGCATAAAGCAGCCCCAGGAAATAGAGACTGTAGTGAGGATTGCTCAGCTCATTAATCACAGCCTTTGCTACATTTCCATTTTAAACTCTTGGGTGTTTTTCTCTAAAAAATCCCAACACAGTGAAGCATGTTTGTGTTTGTTGTATTATACCAACAATATTAACTTACTTAGCAGCACAGTGTTCTGCCTTTGTCAATATATTAACAGATACCTCAACTTATAGGTTGTGTTGCAAGGGTTCTCCTCTGACCAGCCTGTGACACTTGCACAGCTCCCTTGTGCCAGGTTTTGTGGGAAAACAGTACTTCTCCCTTCCTTTTAGGGAAGAGTATGGCAGGGGGAGATGTTTGTATGGTTAGAGATGGACATTATCCCATGGAGCTGAACAGGACCTGCAAGTCTTGGGACTGCTGATTGGTTTTAGACATTGTCAAAATCCATCTCTCTTTCCATTCTCTTTTCCCTGCGTTTTCTTGATGAAGTGGTTGAGGGAAAGGTCAGCTTGCTCACAAAATCTTGAATACTCAGTGCCAGAGTTATTTCCAGACTAGAAGTTTGTTTGTTCTTGCACTATAAATGTACTACTTGCCATTTTTCCTATTTTGGTAGACAAGAGATGATTTTAGATAGAAAGTGCTTTTTTTTAGTCTACTCACAGAAAGAGCAGAACATTCCCTCCTTCCAGACTCTCAAGCACTGGGGGAAGTTTCCGGGGTGTTTGTGGTGGGAGGAAGGGATGGTGAATGCAGGAGGCCAGAATTCAGGGTTCTTGTTTGGTCCTTCCAAACTCCATTCTTTGATGTCAGAACACAGCAGTTTGGACACCAGTTTTTGTACAGCTGTGCCCACACTTTTGACACTGCTCAGCACCTGGATGAGGCTTTTGTTTCTGGGGACACATCACTTACAACCATTGTAAAATCACAGGAAGCTGCTGTTGGCTTGCTGGGGGCTCTGCTGGATGGGGCTCTTGGATGATAATGGGGATGTTCCTCTGAAAGAAGCATGAGTTCCTATCTCAGTGAGGTAGATCAAAGGGATGAAATGTTAAAATGTGATAAATGGAGTCAAAGAAGAATTTTTGAACAATAAGCAACAAACTTTTTCTTCAAACACATGCAGAGCAGGTCTGTAGGACACACAATCAGCATCTGAAAAGACCATTCAGACCATAAGGTTTCATTGAAGAAATGAGGTGAGTTTTTTGTGCCTCTTTGCCATGGAATTGCTGAAGGTGTGTCTTTGATTGTCTAATTTCGACTGAGGCATCAGGAGACTATGTTGTGGAAGAAATTAAATGCCTGCTGAGACCCTTCCCCAGTACCAGTAACTAGTAGAAACTGCATAATTTTCCTCTTAAAATGAGATTTGGTTTTTTTAACTTCTGTGTTGAGGATAAAAGGCAACACACAATTGAATAAGAAACTCTTCTTTGCAGCCGGTTTTCTGGGCCAGAGTTTGACCTGAGTGTCTCTTGTGCCTGTTGTGTTGCAGAGAAGGCGTTAGCCAGGAGCTGATCCACTTACCACCCTGCATCACTGAGCAGTTCATCGAGCTGCTGTGCCAGTACAGCCCAGACCAGGTTCTGGAGACACTCAGAGTTGTGGAGTGCTGCAGACTGGAAGAAACCATCCAGGTAGGAAAGACATGTATAAGTACAGGGGCCAGGGGGTGCATTCAAATCAGCTTCTGCCTCTTCAAAGTGCTGTAAGAGTGCTGTTGGATTAGTTCCTGGATGCTCTTCCAATCCATTTCTCCCACTCTCTGTTCCCTTGAGCTGCTGAACTGCTTTTCTGCAGCACAGTTAGATCTGTTTAATAGAATTACTCTGAGTGTGGTCTCAGGGCTAATAAGAAAGAGGCCATTAGTGCTCTGAAGCTGCTGAGAAACTGCAGAGTGGAGGATGGCTGTGTTCCTGCTGATTCATCGTGTTGAAGGGGTACGAAATCATGGGCCTGGGGTTTTTTGGGAAGCAATGCTACCAAAGTTTGACTAGTGCTGGGAGAGCAACTGTTCCTTCCCTTTATGAAAACAACAGTAATTTTTTAGTGCTAATGGTGGCAATAGTGCAAGTTGAGAACTAAGTGGGATGTAGGAGTGCTGCTCAGCCTGGGGAACGTGAGCACAGGCCTGGCCATCTGCTCTCCACTGTCTCGTGGGATAAACAAACACTGATGGGTTTCTGAAGTTTTTGTTTTTTTTTTACATTTACCTTTTTTTTTTTCCATTTCAACTCAGATAACCCAGAAACATCAGCTCCATGAAGCTTCTTCGTATTTACTGGAGAAGAAGGGAGATATCCATGGTGCCTTTTTGGTGATGCTTGAGGTACAGTACACTGCAGTCCTGAATGTGGCATTTTTCCTGTGTTCAGGTTTGATGTTGTCCTTGCTTCTCCTCAAGTTGTTTCTCACTAGAATCCATGGAAGCATTTCCCTTCTGTCAAATAGCAATATATTGAGTTGTCTGCAGGCTCAGCACATCAGTGTGTTTTTCTGGCATGTCTTCAAACATTCAGTAGGTAATAGATGCTCAAATTTGTTTTTCTTAAGTCAGAAATCATCTTTCAGCTCCTACTTTCCTTCCCATACTTAAAAGCATTTATGCTGCATTACTGAGGAGGAAAATGTAACCACACCTTTTACAAGCATTTTTATCAGGATTCTTGGTAGTGAACTATCAAGTTGATTGTTCTGTGTCCTCTCTTTTTTTTTTTTCAGCGATTGCAGAGCAAGTTGCTGATGCTTACCCAAGATGATGAAAGTAAGAGTTACCAAGTTAAATTTAATTTTCTATTAAAAAGAGATAGATAAACACAAAACTGTAAAGTGCTTGTGTCTGACCCCTGGCACGATGAGATCCTATTTCAGCTTTCTAGGAACTGCAGTGACATTCTTTATATTTACGTGGCTGTGGTGGTTATTTGGATAACATTTCTTCTCTCTGGTACTCTGGTCCTGCTAGAGACCCAGAACAGCTGTGATGGCTGGTTTGTATGTGTGGTCAGCTGTCCTCTCAGCTTTTTCCATTGTGAGTGCTGCTCTCCCTGGCTTACCAGGCACATTCCCTGTGTCAGAATCCTTTCAAACTCCACTGAGCTTTAGCTGCCATTACATGTGAACAGTGATGAGACAGCTGGAAGTAGCTTTTTTTTTTTTTTGAAGCAAATTTCTCAGATAAATAAGAATGTTCTACCTACAGAAAATGAGCATATGCACAGATGTGCTGTTCACTAGCCCAAGTACTCATGGGCACCTAATTAAATGCAGTGCCCATAGTTGTTACCTAATTGTATCCTAAACCACAGTTCAGATCTTCCTTATTTGATTACACGAAATGTTTTATTTGCCCAATTTATTGTGCTATTCAGGAAAAGTGCCAAAAATCAAGACTTGTCTTTATAATTTGGTTGCTGACTGTAATGAGCAGACTTTAGATGAACAGCATGGTATAATTTTGCAGAAGCATGGTGAGTTAACATGTCTAATGTTTTTTATAATTGCAATTTTTTCCCCCCAACACTTAGGCTCAGCTGAACCCTCCTTGCTAGAAGACATTGAAGACACCTTAATGAAAACAATTGCCCTTTGCCAGAGGAATTCACACAGTTTAGACCAGCAACAGCGAGAGGTCAGTGAGGGGTGGAGACAATCCAGCTTGAGCTGTGTGTGCCTGTCTCCTCATACTGGGGTTGTCAAGGCATCTTTACTCCTGAGATTCTGCATGGTTTACATAACTGAACTCAGAGGTGAGGATGTTGTTCCCACCTGTTTCCTCGTGAGCACTGTGTAGTGTAGAGGTGACCTACTCAGTTTCTTCTCCCCAGTGATGTCATTGTGCAACAGACAGGGAGAGAATTTAGGTATCTCTTCCCATTTGGGATCCATTTACTGTGCTGTCCACTCTGTAAGTTATCTCTAACCAGAGAGTTTGCATCTCACATGCAGAAGTAGCTGGGGACTGAACACACTAAAAGTAGGTTGTTGTCACAATCCCAGTAAAGAAACAGGGGAGACTGGAGCAGAGGAGCTGAAGGCCTGTGCTCAGACCCTGATCAAATAGTATCTTGGTCTGAGATGAGCAATGAAGACTGAAAGCAGATCCCCAGGTGCTTTGCTCTGAAGGTATTTTAACATGATTCAGTTCTGCCTCACTGCAGTAGTGAGAAATGGAGTTCTCAGAGTGTGCAAGTGAGTCTTTGCAAAAGGACTCTGACATTTCTCAGAGCTCATTCTTAGTACTGCCCTGTTCTTAACTGGTTTTTTTCCCTTGCATTCCATGATTTCAGGCTCTCTGGTTTCCCCTGCTGGAAGCTATGATGTCCCCACAGAAATCCTCTGGTTCCTCTCAGTGTCGACATTCTGAATGTGAGTATTTTGGCTTTTGTGACCTCAGATATTAATCGCAAGTTGTGTGCAGTCTCTCCTCCTCTGTTGAATGAATAGATAAAAGCAGTTTTGTACTCCATTCTTAATTATTCTGCTCCCTGACCTTCAGAAACTGTAGGACTGAGCTCAGGCTGGGTGTTTGGTAGGCTGTAGCTGTCAGGCAGCAGTTACTGTTAATTTATTTTTATTTTATTTTGCCTTGAGTGGAAGAGGGACCCTACCATAGGCTGTGCTAAGAAGTTGGTTCCATTGAGGAATTTGGTCTCTTTGAAAAAGCCAAGGTGTACAGCTTGTACAAAGGCTTTCTAGGTTGGAAAGAGGTTGTACAGAGTGCTGTGGGAACTCCTGACACAACACTGTCATTTTCCATGCCCTGCCCTTTTGAACACTTCTCCCTGTGCCTACTAATTATCTCCCCAAAGAAGCTGAATTGCTGAGTCCATGCATATGTGAATATTGGGAACTGGGCATCTGGGAACAAGTTTCATGCAAAGGTCAATGCCATAAAGGTTTAGAGTCTGTGGGGCCATAATATGGACAAGGCATCCAAACTGGGGCTTGGTAGCAGTAGGAAAAATGAATGATGGTGCTACAGAGCAAGGCAAAATGTGAATGTTCCCTGTGGGAGGGAACACAGAGGCATCCTGGTATGGGAACTTTTAAACACACCTTGTGCTACAAAAACCCATGTGTGCTCAGTGCAAAACCTGCACAAGGGAAAACACAAGAGCTGTTTTCAAATTAGAAAACATGACTAAAATAAAACTCTCTTTATCTGTAAGACTGATCTGTGGTTACTCCCTGAACCTTAATGCACTGCTGTTGGCTGTTCTGTTTGACATTCCAGCTTTGAAGAGTCTGACAATGCAAGTGCTGAACAACATGGCTGCATTTATTGCTCTCCCCTCCATCCTGCAGAGAATTCTTCAGGTGAGTTTCTGGAGAGAAGAAGTTTTCACCAAGATGTGCCACTCAGTTGCTGGGAAAAGATCTTTCCAGGTCGATAGAGATCAGCTCAGTTCATTGTCTGGTTCAAAGTACTTCAGTAAAAGCTCATTGGTGACAGCTAAGTTGGAAAAGCTGAAAGAAATGTCTGGGAGACATAGGAACACACAGACCTGTGAGAATATAATTGAAGTAATTCCTTACAAATCAAATAAAATGTTATCTCAGAGGTTGCAATTACTTTGAACTGCAACTTGACAGGTTTAGAGGCAAAGCCACATTAAATTTCTCAAAACTTTGAACTAAATTAGTTGAAAACTATTTAGCTAAGGCTCTGGGATGGACAGTTGGGAAGACACTAAAGCAAAGTGTGGAGGCTTTGGAGAAAGATCATAAGTGGGCCCAAAATTGAAGATGCAATTTTATTTTAGAGATGCTTGTTAGTGAGCAGCAAACATCTTGTGGAACAGCTGATTTGTAAGCAGGACCTTGGGTTGAGTGATCAGGAGAGACTGTAATTTGTTAATTTGCAGAACAGATGAAAGCTGATGTTGGGATTTAATAACAAACCTTGAGAAATGCAGAAAAGGAATTAGAAGAATTGTCTGCTTTGCAGAATGCAGTGATTGAAGGGTTGAGACACTGTTGAAACACTCTTTGGGCTTTCTGTTCCAGGTGGGAGGAGAAGAGGGCTCACACACCTCTAAGCAACCTATTGGTTTGATCTTAATACTATGCACAGTCTTGGACTTTGGAAAAAATTGTAAGACAGCAAAGGATGCTGTAAAAAGGGTGGATAAAAAACGCGATCAAATGAAATGTGGTTTTATCAAAGGTAGAAAGTGTCAAGCAAACTTAATGGCTCTTCAATAACTTACTTAGTCTTGCTGAAATACTGGATTTAGTTTCCTGTTGGCCTTTGATGTTTAATGCAGGCAGGAAATGATGGGGAAGCTGTAAGTGAGTGGAAAACTGCCCGGGAGGCTTCCCTAGGTAATGCTGAGAACTACCAGGATGGGCTGAGTGACCACTGTGCACTTAACACAGCTGGGAGGTCCTACAGAGTGAAGGAAGATCCTGTTCTTCCTCGGGATGAAGAGAGATTCTTGTTACAGTCTTCAAATATTTCATTCTATTTTGATTCTGCCAGACTCTTTTAGCAGCAATAGAACATCCCTTTTTCCAGAGACTGGCACCGATGTCCCAGAGGCAACAGGGGAGTGACATGTCTTTGTCAGCTGTAGAGGGCAGTGGTTGGTGTGATGGCTCTGCTGCAGAGGCTGAGGGGATGCCTCAGCAGGTGAAGTACTTCACTGGGGACAGAAATGGGTCAGGCATTCCTGAAAGCAGCATGTGCAGCCCTGGTCACTGGGTTTGGAGGCAGGGGGAACTGCTCTTGTCGTTCCACTTCCCTGGGCAGCTTTACAAATCCAGTCTGACAAAAGAGGGATTTGGAAAGGCAGATATTTTTGAACAGCTAGAGCAAAAAATAATGACTTCTTCAAATGCAGGCAAAGAGAAAGAGTGAATTTCAGGTAAAGAGCATTGGCATCAGAACTTCTTATAATGGGAGCAGGAGTTGGTACCTTGTAGTTGGGAAATAGGCATAGGGAAAATAACATGCAGATCCTGTGGAAGGGAGGTGGCATTGGTCTCTAAGTAAGTGGACTTTGTCTCCGAACACTCGTTCTTCCACAGGTTTCATTCCCTCACACTCATGTATTTCCAAACCCCTTGTGTGTGTGGGAATGAGCCTGGATCCTCTGTGGGCTTAGGGAGGGTGTGAACCCCTTGCTGGGCATCCTCTGACACCAACATACTCAGTCATGCCCTTTACAAGTTGCTGCCTGTTGCATGTGGGTTTTTGCCACTGAACTCACTTAAGTTTGGAGAAACTTGTCATCCTCCTCTTTAGGACATGGACTTTTCTACTGAGAATTTGCCTGTGCTGGGTCCTTCCCATGTGCTGCCTTCAGTGCTTGGCACTTCCTCAGCTTTGACTGGGAACAGTGTCCTTTGTTACCAAGGCAGACCCTCCCTCTGAACCCTTTGCTCTTGTGCTTAAACCCCCCATTTCCATTCACAGTGCCCTTATGCTAGCCCTAATTTCTGGAATTCTGGGCCTTCATTGTTCCGGGTCACTGTTGCCTGTGTGTTGTATTATTGCTCCAGGGCTTGCAGCAGGTGCCTGTGAGAGGGTTTTGTGGGTTTTGTTTCGATGCACAGCCTTGACCTCTGGAGGAATTGCTTCAAATTCAGCTGGAAAGCTGGTGTTGGGAATGGGGATGAGACTGTCTTGCTGTGTGGCCATGTCACGAGTGCCCAGCTCAAGTGTTAGGAGTTCTGAACCCTGGCATTGGTTGGGGATCAGGAAAGAAACTCCCTCTGTGTTAGGCAGCAGGGAGCACTGGATTGTTTGCCTTCCTGTCATCTGCTTCCTTGGATTACCTGGGAATGCCATTTGTGCCTTGTAGGGCAGAATCCCAGCATGGCATGTATACACTGTGCTTTCCCTGACAGAGAGAGCCCTGTGTTGTTAGTCTTAGCTAGGTGCTTCTTTGAAGCCATGTAAAGTGCCATTAGTCTCAGCTCTGAGCAGGGCACAGGGCTCTGTTCAGTGTCTTGTTGAAGTGCCACCTTAACTGTGCCCAAAGGTAAATCCTGAAACCAGCCTTTGTGGGCCCTGGAGTGCAGGCAGCCTTTCCCAAGCCCTCCAAATGTTTTGGTAAAACCCAGAATTATAAGTGATGTTTGCCTGACAATGCCCTCAAAAGCTATTCCAACAGAGCTCAAGGCTTGGTGGTACAGCATAGATGCACTGGAGCTGCAATCCAGGAGGGAGAACAGCTGCCCAAGAATTCCCTGGGGGATTTGTTGGAAGGTGGATGACATCAGTAAACTGAGGTAGATTATCTTCCCTTTTCTGAAAAGGAATTAGAGTATTCCAGTTTTAGTGGACTGTTTTTCTTCCTCTTCTGGGCTTAGCTGCTTACAGATTATACCTTATGCAAATGTTAACTTTGCAACCAAAATGTCTCTCTAAAGGGCACCTTGCAGGGGCTGTGAGCAGACCTGCAGCTTTCCCAGAAAACAGGGAGGCTCTTGGCACCTGCCTGTCGCAACCCATCCATTCAGTTCAAAATAGTTGAAGTCATACGAAATAATGATTTATGTTCTTGCTCATCCTTAATAGTGTTGTAGGATTATTTATTAACTGGGAAGACTGAACTAACTGTATTAGGAGAGAGAGCAGAGGGAATCCTCTTGAGCCTTAAAAAAATTCCATGTTATTAAGGATGGGAGTGCTCTCTGAAGAGGCTGAGAGGTTGAGTGTTAATTCCCTTACAAAGCTGTAATCCTTCATGAATGTTTTGTAAGCACATGCAGCTGATGCCTCCTACAAAATGGAGGACTGGAGAAAACAAATTTAAAAGCCACCTGTAGGAATCCCAAAGAGGGGAAGGAAGGAATTCTAAAAACTGTTCCAGAGTGGAAGCAGAAAGATCCAGAAAGCCTTTCCTTGTATTTTTTCCATTCCTACTTAGGGCTCTCTGGCTGATTTTGTTCCCAGTCCAGGAGGGTCAGCACTGGGATAGTTCAGTGTACAATGGTTGCTCTGTCCCCTTGCAGAGGGGAGAAGCTGCAAGTGAATGTTTTCTGAGTGCATTTTTTAGCACTGGTAGCAAAGCAAGGGCTGCTTCCTGGATTTGGGAAGAAACTGGAAATGGAGGAGATGTAAGTAGCTGAAATCTCTATTCCTGATCTGTTTAGTGGTGGTGGCACCAGGCAGCCAGTTTGGCTTTGGCTTCCCGTGTCAATGCTGTGTTCCTAGGGCAATTCCAGCCTGGGAGCAGTTGCTGGGATCTCCTCCTGGATGGTACAAATGCCTGCCTGTTACACTGCACAGGGGGGCACATTTGTGTCTGGAGCATGAATTCCAATCCAAGACCAGTTTTATAGGATGGGATTATTGAAGGTGATAGATCCCACAAGGCTCTTGTGACTGGAAATTTGGGGGAGCTGGTAGGGTGGGAGACTGAAAGCAGAAAATAGGAAGAAACCATTATAACAGGCTGGAAAAGTGAAATGAGAGAGCTGTGGATTTATTTCCTGCTGGAGGCAGAGCTTCAGCCCATCTTAGGAAGTACCATCTGAGGGCTGCAGCAGGGAATGGGCATAGACTCATTGCTTGGCTCTTCACATCTCTGCCTGTCCAGACAAGAAACAAGTGGTAGTCTCCACTTTCAGGAATTTTGAGCTGCTGTATGTAAATTATGGTCTCTGTACAGTGTTTCCCTTTCCTTGGCCATGTCCATGAGGGCTTCAGAGAAGTGTCTGGTGGATGCAAAACTAACTTGCTGTACACTGTGGGTCCCGCACCTGCTGTGCTGGAGGTCCCGAGTGCCCTGCTCCTCCTCCAGAATTCCTGCAGGGACTCAGTGCAATGTTTTCCCTATGCTGTTAAATGGTGCAAGGAAGGGAACCTCAGAGTGTTAGGCTGTGTGTTCACCCAGCAGAGAAGGAGCCTCTGCAGCACATCCAGCTTTTCATGCTTCATCCAGCCTGCTCCAAATCCACAGCTGGTTTTGAGTCAGTGCTGTTTTTATTTAGGCTTGAACATTGGTGTTTCTGCCTGTCATGTTTCCCATGGAGGCTGTTCAAGAATTCCCTGACTTGCTTTCTGTAGCTGGTTTGCTGATCCCTCAGAGTATTTTGCAGTGTAACTTCCATGCTGCTTCACTTGTCTTTGTCAGCTTGCTTTTTCACTGTGGATTCTCCTTTCCCGTGGAATCAGTTTTGCTCCTACTTTTCTCTCGTCGATCTCATCCAGAGCTTGTTTTTGCAGCTCCTGTTCTGATTCCATTGTGTCCCCACCATTTTCTACTCTCTAGGTTTATTTCCTTTCCACATCTTCCCAGTCTATTTTTGCCAGTGTCCTGCCAATTCCACCAGACAGCTTCTCCCCTTCCCCCAGTATCCTTCCACTGCCTCCCAGCAGGACAGAACGCTGTTTTCTTGGTCCAGCTCAATGTCTGCCAGGAGGGGATTTGTGTTACACAAAGTAGAATTCCCAGACCTTCCTCTGAGACGTTTCTGGATAGATTTGTTCCTGTTGTAGGCATGTGTGGCCTTGCTGGTGCCAGTCCAGGGTGGGGAGGGCACAGCCTGCTCCTTGCAGGCCAGATGTCCAAGACACAGGGACAGGATCAAGCTGGATCAAGCTGGGTTGCACACATGAATGACACCCCTGCAGCAGCCAGTGGATCCTCCTGTGACCTGACTGCTCTGTTGTGCTTCCCATTTATGTTAAAGACACAAGGAGTCACCACAAGCTGTCTCTGTGCTGTAGTGGGGCAGAGGCAATTCCTGGCATGTCCAGTGTCTTCATGAGCAGGAGCCTGGCAAGAAGGAAAGACAGTACCCAAGTCTTTCCCCTCTTCCAGTGCTTTGCCCATCTGCCTGTTGGAAGGCTGTGGTTGTCCTAGCACATCATGTTCCTGCCCTGCCAGGAGTGATGCTTCAGAGGGTGCCAGGGTGGCTGTGCAGGAGAAGGGGGTGTTTGGGCTGGAGGAGGCCCAGGGAAGGGTGAGGTGTACCAGGGTGATGAATTGTGCCACAGCCCTTGGCTTGTGCTGCTGGGATGTGGAAATAAAGCTGCTCAGGGCATGTGGAAATCACCCTGGCAGCACCAGGAGTGCCCTGGTTGCCTCTGCCATCGGGGATGTGGGATCAGAATTGCCTGGGATTCCTGCAGCTGGAGGGGTGTGGGGTGAGCCTGGGGGTGAGTTACACCTGACTGGGCAAGAGCACAGAACAGGAGGGGCCCAGGCTGGTCATGCTGTTCCCTTCAATATTCCTCAAACACATTCTCCAGTCAGCTCCTGCATCTCCTGATTAGAGTTTCCAAGGTCTGAAGTCTTTTGACCCAAGCACCCGAATTGGTTGTTGCCATCTACTGCATTCTGCTAATTATCAGTTTTCCCATCAATACATGGAATTATTCTGCTGTTCCTGTGCAGGATATTTAACCCTGCAGTCGTAGCTTCTGGTGGCAGTGCCAGTGTGAAGAAAAAAATATTTAAAAATAATCATAATGGTCATATCCTGTGATTCAACTTCTCATTTGTTCATACAGGATCCAGTTTATGGAAAAGGGAAACTTGGAGAAATTCAGGGGCTTGTCCTGGGAATGCTGGACACCTTTAACTATGAGCAAGTAAGTTGCCCCTGTTTTGCTGTGCCCATTGCTGCACTCAGGATTATTTTAGCTCTGTGACCTGCTGCTCTCCCTTTCTTGTCACTTCTGTCTGCAGGGCAAAGTCAGTGGACATGTGAGTGATTTCTGTATGATTGGAAATGGGGATGAGTTTGTTTTGCTCACAGATTGCAAGTGAAGGGACTGACAAGTA
This sequence comes from Serilophus lunatus, assembly GCA_013399895.1. Classification (NCBI taxonomy): domain Eukaryota; kingdom Metazoa; phylum Chordata; class Aves; order Passeriformes; family Eurylaimidae; genus Serilophus; species Serilophus lunatus. The sequence continues at coordinate 67,622 of VXBA01005910.1, read as the reverse complement.
CATGGTGAATACCTCTGCAGCTCAGTTCTGTGTTAAATGTACTGGAAGGATAAACATCTGCTTTTCTCCAGCTCATGCTGCAGTTAGGGATTCAGAGGCACTAAACTGCTATGTTTTGTCTTTTTATGCAGTTCTAAAGGGTAATGCTGCACTTCCTTTGTGACCTGATGAGATTTCATCTTAGTCTTGCTTTTCTCTGTCCAGTGCCAAATCCCAGAGAGTCTCCACCCTTCAGCAGATTTCTAAAATTCCTTTTCCCCTAAGCAGCTACTGTATGGCCCTGCCATCCCATCTTCTGCTCAGGGCAGGTCTCCCTGCACCAGCAGCCTGTAAAAATACAGTGGAAAATAGCTTTGTGTGCAGCCTCTGCAGTCTTTTGGGAGAATCCACACATCCCAGCCCAGGGCACCTGCTGCTGCTGAGAGACCGACCACTGAAAACTCAGGGCTTTTGGCTCTTCAGAAATGGACATCTCCTTTGGGAAGCACGAGATGAGCAGTTTAGGGCTTTTTTAGTACTTTAATTGCCATAGTGCATTTGGGCTTTGATTTTTATCAGCACATTTCTCCTGAAGTGGGGAATGTCAGCAGTGACTTGCTAGGTAGAGAGGGAGAAAGGGTGTGGAAGATGACAAAGTGAGCCTGCCATGTCTCTGTTAATGCTCTTTGACAAAAATCAATACAGGGCTTGTCTAGTTAAGAGTGGAGAGGAACCGCCTCCATTAACGTGCCATGAAAGGATAAGTGTTTGCAGGGCAATGGATAGAAAGCACAGAAGAGATTTTATTGGGTTGTTTCTGCTCTCAGTGATCTGCTAAGCTGCTTGTTATGAAGGATTGATCAGCAGGGAGTTTCTGCAGTGTGGAGGGGATGGACTCACTGAGGTACCCTGTGCTGTCTCCCACACAGACCCTTCTAGAGACAACTACGAGCCTTTTGAACCATGACCTGCACTGGTCCCTGTGCAACCTGAGGGCCTCTGTCACGAGAGGCCTCACCCCGAAGCAGGATTACTGCTGCATCTGTCTCCAGCAGTACAAGAGGAGGCAAGAAACTGCTGATGAAATCATTGTTTTCAGGTAAAGTTAAGGGGTGGGGTCACAGCTGTGATCCTGTTAGCAGTTCTAAAAGGGGGAAAAAAGCACAAATAATCATCTGTATTCCTGTGAGCACGTCTCCCTGTAAAGGGCTGGCTAATCAAACCCATCAGAGCCTGCTTTGCATGCAGCCAGCTCAGCCTCTCTAGAAGGAATTGCCTCCCAGTCCCCTGAGCTGGCTGTCAGCTTTCTGTCCCCTCATCCAGCAGTGCACCTTGGGTATTGCAGCACCCTGGGCTCATTTGTGGATTTGGACACCTCAGGCTGACTGCAGCCCTGGCTGTGTACACAGCTGGCCTCTCCCCTGCTGCCCTCTGGGACCAGAAGTCTGTAAAATAGGACAAGACCATTATTACCTTGGTGTTATGGTCTGTGGCTGTATCAGCACACAGGCATCCACCGTTATTTTTGTGAGTCTGGAAATGCTGCAGGAGGGTGAGGAGGTAGGGAGTGCATACGCTGCTGATCTGCATTCCTTGTGTCCCACTGCCCAGCCATTTCCTCTCCACAGCGCAGAGCTCAGGAGGTGCTGCCCTGCTTCCAAGCTCTGAATCCTTCTCTTTCCAGCTGTGGCCACCTGTACCATTCCCTGTGCCTGCTGAGCAAGGAGTGTGGGACAGTCTCCAAGGGCCTCATGAGGTGGATGTGCTATAAATGCAACTCCAGTAACAAGGGGGGAAAGCTGAGTGAGAACTTCTCAGAGCTGAAAAAAGAAACTGGAGCATCCCTGGCACAGGTAAGGTTTGTGGAGTGGTTTCTCTTGGGACAGACTTTGATCATCACTTTGTTCTCCTGTGTCTGTCCTTGCAGAGAAGACCCTGGTCAGTGACTGTCAAACACTGTCAGCAGCTGATTGCTGACCTTTCTGAATGCCATTGTATTTTGGAAGTCATGGAGATGTGTTCATCCAGAAGGTGTGGGAGCTGGTGTCAGGGACAGCTGGATGCTTGCAGCTGATTGCCTGCTACATGCCTCCAGTGCTTTTTGTTTGGGAGAGTCTGGGATGGGTCATTGCAGGGGACAGTTCTTTTCAAACTGTTTATAGGTATGCCTTATGTAAAACTTGTATTAGAAGCTGGCATGTGGCTGGGTCCTGGAGCCTCCATTCTATCTGCTCAGGATAACCTGCCTTTAGGTAAAGGATTGGTGGGACCAAGTGCTTGCACAGTGTTTTAAGAAGCTTGTGTGTAACCAAGACCGATGCAGCTGGATTTTAGTGGGAGAACAGAGAATTAGTTTGTATTTATTGTCTGTATTTGTGCACAAGAAGTTTCACCATCTGTGATTCAAACAGAAGTGCAGTCTCAATATGCATGGAGCTGTCTGTTCCCTGGCATTGTGCTGTGGGTTGTAAGCCACACTGGCAGGGAACTTGTTGGGATGTCTGTAGGGATATTGCACGTGGTGAGCTGAACTCTGCACTCCAGCCCAGGCAGCCACTGAGGAGGGTTTGTTCCTGAGGGCACTCAGTGCCTTTGTCACCACACAGATGCATTCAGAGCAGCATGTCTTTACTTTGGAACCAACATAATTCAATCTGGGAGTACATTTTTATAGTAGTACTTTAGTTCTCTTCTAGCGGATCATTTCAGTTTCTGCCAAATCAATCCTGGTCCAGAGCTGGCTGATGGCACTAACAGGAAAGGCTTCCTGCTTGAGGGGAGTTGTGGAGAAAGGAACCTCAGGGGCATGTGTGGAGCCCCATGCAATCTCTGCAGTCAGGTTGTGTTAGTGTTTTACTTGGAGACAGCAAGGAAAGCTTTTCTGGGAGCTTGCAAGTCAACTGTGGTCCAACCAGGCTGCTTCCAAACACTGTCCTGCTGCAGTGGCATGTGGGCACTGGCTCTAAAGCTGTGCAGGTTGAGCAGCATCTCATCCTCTGCACTCCTGTTCCCAAAGAGTGGGTGTAAATGGGGGTGACAGGCTGGAGGTACACAGAATTAAACACTAAAACTGCATTCAGCATTCAACACCTGATCCCAGTGCCTTATAACTGGGTTCTCCCTGGATTTCCCAGGAGTAGTCAGTCAGAGAGCCCCCATGCCTCCCCGTTAACATCAGTCTGAATATATGCCAGGAAAGGTGGGGAAAATGCTGCAGATGCCATGGGAATGGTAGGGGCAGGAAAGGGAAGATGTTTCATTTTATTTAATTGATGGAAGTGAGGGGCTGACTGGGACTTAGGGCTGAAAGGGAGATATGGAGAGACAGGATGGGGAAGAAAAGTGTTACAGCACGAGCCATCCAGTGCTGGCTGGAAAATGTCCATGCCCAGGCCATCAGAGTGGGGGATGCTTCCCTGCTGTTGCTTCCCTGCTGCTATCATGTGCTCTTGGCAGGGAAGCCATTGCTTCCTGCTCCACACACAGCCGGCCCAGCCCAGCAGAGCTTGGCTCTGGCTCAGCAGAGCCCCAGCACTGCTTCAGGCCCCCCACTCCTCCTCCCCACGTCCCAGATCCCCTCCAAGTTTGTGATGCTCCTCACGTGTTTCACTTACAATATTTAACTGTTGTGCGCTCATGTAATCAAACTGTTGTGCAGTCAGAGCTTTAAAAAGCTCAGTATATTTAGACTTGGCAACAGACTGTAGAATCTCCAGCTTCTCCAGGAAGTCTGTTTGCTGAACAATTGCTGCTCAGCAGTGTTAATTAACCCTGGGAGGTAACGGGGCCGTGGGCTCAGTTACAGCACTGGCTTTTGCTGGGGGAAGTGTTGTGACTAGGAACTGGAGATGGGGCTTCTCTAGGTCCCCTCTTAACTCTGCTGGCAGACCCAGAGCTCTGTGTTGGACAAGCTGGTGTTTGTGAACAGGAAGTTCTGAGAAAGGTCACATTCTCAGGGTTGTCCTTCCAGCCTTGCCCTCCCTTGACCCCAGAGAACCACCTCTGGAGCTTCCAGGCCATTCAGCACATGGATCTGTGAGGAGGGTGTTTCCCTGCAGCCACTTTGAAGACCCCGAAAGCTAAGCCTGTCTCTTGGCAAAATCTAATGTGGCTTTTCTTTTTCTGTAGGGTAATCTTCAGCTGAGGTATTTATTTCCTTAGGAAGCCTTGAATTAGGAGTAGACTCATACTGAGAAATGCCACTGAGCATCTGGAGTGCGTTTCACAGCACTAATTCTGCCCTGCCCAAGCAGAGACTGTCAGTTTGAATTGTGCACCGTGGCTGAGATGTGTATGTGAAACGACGGCCCAGCAGACAGTGTTTCTCTGCCCTGTGCTGTGTGTGGTGCTGCAGCCAGTCCCTGAAATTGGGGAGGTGGAGAGATGCCACAAACCAGCACTGACCCATTATTGGATCAGTGACAGTGTGTATTGATATGAGCCTGGCTGGGATAACTTGGGACACTGCCCCAGGGAAGTGCCCCCTCCCTAGAGAGGGGGACAGAGGGGCTTTTCCTTCCTCTGGTTCTGCTACCAAAAGTTTGTGCTTTCTGTGCTATCCCCTAAGCCTTAGTGATTTCCCAAGGATAATCTTCTGGGGCTAAAGGATCATCTGTCCTGTCCTCCCTACCTTACCATAAATGAGACTTAAAAGAAATGAAAGCTTGTGTCTGTGATGGGTTTTAATCCGATTGAAATGTTGCAGTGTTGGTGTTGTGTTTGAAGTTAACTGAGGCATTAGGTGCAGGCACAGCAGCTGGGCTCTGCCTAAATACCTGTGTGAAATACTCCTGATATCTCAGCCATCCATCCTCAAAACTCATTTGCCTTGTTTCAGTGAACTGGTTTGTATTTTCCATGTGTTCTGCCAGCCTGTGCACTAGGGATCAGGGAGAGGAACAGTGTCTTGGCTCCTGGGCCATGAGCCCTGCAGGAACTGCCACAGCCCTCTGAGCTGCCATGCTCTGGTTATTCCATGTTTGAGGAGGTGCCTGAGTTTTAAGGGCACCATTGTTGGAGCTGTCCAGATGGCAAATATGTTTTATTCAGGAGCTTAATCCTGTCAAGTCACGCCAGGATGGACAATGGACATGATCCATAGTTAATCCAGTTTGTCAGGCTCTACCTTTGAGCTCTGCCCTGCAGCCTTCCAGCATTCCCCCGCTGTGAGCTCCAAGTCTGGGCCCTCTGCAGCACATCTGGCTGCTTTCTGGTGGTAACAGTGAAGGGTGAGGATGGTTCTTTTCACCAACACTTATTTTAGGGCCAAACAGATGTTACATGACCTCCATCAATCAGTAAACAGAGCCAAATTTACCATTTTCAGTGTAACAGTGACTTATCAGTTATTAGCTTGTTTCCAGTGATATACAAAATTTTGAAGGGCTTTATAAGTGTGAAAATACCCAGATGAGATCTCCCCCAATTACACCAAGGAGAAAATCAATGTTTATACAGTTACAAGATGGTACATTATCTCCTCTGGAGAGAATTTCCCCATGTACACATTAACTGAGCAAACAGCCAGTCCCTCAGCTTTGGAGTTGGCTTTGTGAGTGGATTCCTTCACTCCAACAATGTGCAGGAAATCCATGTGAGGAAGGAAGTTGGAGACACAGAACATCTGTGTTTAGGATTGCTTGGAAACAAAAGTGAATTGGCAAGAAGAAAACTGAGTGCAGGAGTCTTCACAAGCAGGTAGAGGAGGACTGACACCAAAGATAAAACTTAAAAGACAGATTTGAAAACTAAAATTATCCTTTAGCAGCCTTTAAATCAAAATAGATGGTTTTCTGAGATATTTTGTACTAGAGAGGTGGGTTAGTTTTGTGTTCTTTTGAAATCAAATTAGAAGGAATTGTAATTGTGTCCCCTGGCCTTCCTGCAGAGCAATCTGCAGCCTGGCAGAGGGTTCCTTCCACTGGCACTCTGAGTTCCATGAGAGGCTGACAAGAAGCAGGGACAGCTGAATTCCAAACTGTCCCAAGGCTGCCAGGGCTCAAGGAATGTTTGGACAATTCTCTCAGGGATGTGGTGGAATTGTTGGGGTGTCCTGTGCGGAGCCAGGAGTTGGACTGGATGATCCTTGTGTGTCTCTTCCAACACAGGATATTCTGTGATTAACTTTCCCTTTCTCTCCTCAGTTCCTGCCATTGAGAGAACTCTTCAGTCTTCTGTAGTTGGCTCTGTGGGATCTGCTCAACAGCTTCTTGGCTCACCTTTAGAAGGTGAATCCTTCATGCACGAGGCCTCTGTCCTCTGAGGCCCTGAGCTGAGCTCAGCCTGAGCACAGACCTGTTGGGCATCATCTTTACCTCACATTTAATCCCAGTGCTGCCATGCTTCCCTGGGAGCCTGCTGGATTAGACATAAATACCTTGTCTGCTGGGCCATCGTGTCCAGTGGGATGTGTGGGGTCTGTGTTTGTCTAATTAATCCTGAACAGCATTATTGCTCCTTTGGCTGAAGGCATCAGTGTAAGTCCAAGGGAATATTCCAGCAGAGCCTGGTGTCAGCAGGAGCTGCTATCCAGAGCACTAGTGGGGAAGCACAGAGGTGTATCCAGGTATTCCAGGTATCTAACAGGCATGTTTCCTGCTCTCCCCTCAGTCACTGCAGTCTGACACTGCAGCAGCAGTGACAGATAAACTTGTGCTCTCCCATGCCTTGAGAAGGAGGTTTGCTCCTGAAGTTCCCTAAGTTTAGCTGGTACACTTTTGCCTTCCCCTGATGCTCCTGAGGAGGTGGAGGCCAGGGCTGTGAGGTTGGCTGGGCTCAGGCTGCTCTGCCATGGGCCCTGCTGGTGGTCCTGTTGTTCCCAGCTGCCCCACCCTGTGTGTGCTCCCACAGGGAGGCTGGTGGAGCAGCACATCCTGCTGCTGTGGCTCTGGTATTGTCCCAGGGAAGGGCTGCCCAGGCCCCTGTGTGGCTGTGTCTGTCCTGGAGTGTCACTGCAGAGGTGCAGCAGGAGCACTGCTGTTCTCTGAGGGGTGTCCTGAGCTTTCCCTGAAGCCCTTCAGCAGTTCTGTAAAGTCAGTGTTATTCCAGTGACTTTGGGTCAGAGCTGCCTGCCTTGCTCTTTTCTTGGATGACTGTCCCAGGTTTCTGGGCATCCATGGGAGCAGCGGAGCCTTATCCTGCAGGAGAAAAGTAAATTTCCTTACTTTAATGTTAGTGTGCTCAGCTTTCATGAAAACACTGAATGTGGGTACCCGTTTGTAAGGCTGCCCAGCTGCAGGGGGGGAAGACTTGGTGCCTGTTGCTTGTGGGCTCTCTAAACAGGGAGGTGAGAGTTGCCTTTGTTCCTTGGAATCCCAAAACCTTCCCTGGGACTTCTGGCTGCACCTCCCCCGTGTTAGGGAGCAGCCCCTGGGGCAGTGTGGTGCTCTGAAGCTCCAGGTGATGCAGCGGTGTCTTGTGTGGAAGGAATGGCTGGGGGGCGGCTCTGGGATGGGCCTCTTGTGTGACTGCTCAGACTGCTGAGACCTGCTTTGCCTAGGCAGGGCTGGGGATGGAATTTGTAGCTGTTAAAGATAATTGCAGGCTTGGGAGGGCTGTGTGGTGACTACCAGAGGGGGTGGAATACGTGCAAGCAAAACTTGCTCTGGAGATGATGCGTTAGTGGTGAGATCCAGGAGAGCTGGAAAACAAAACCAAGCCTTTCTCCTTCCTGGCTCAGATCCTCATGGGATCAGCCACGTCTTTGGGGTTCTGTTTGTAGTTTGAGGCTTTTCCAAAGGGGTGTAGGGGCGTTTCCAGTGACTGGACATGTCTTGGAGGTGCCAAATGGCTTCATCCTGCGCTACACACTGGAGCTGGCTGGCCCTGGAGGCAGGGGCTGAGCTCTGGGCTGAGCCCAGTGACTTCCACCAACACCAGAGAGCTGCTGCTGCACCCCGAGAGCCTCCCCTGGCTCCTGAAGGGAAACATGCCTTTAGTGACACGGCTAAAAAAGGAAAAGGCCTGACAGCAGTTGTTTCCATGACAACAGAGAGAATTGCCTGCAATATTTCAGCTCATCAGCCTGGGAACAGCCTGATTGATAGTTACATACACGTGGTAGGGAGAGAGCAGGAGAGGGGAGGCCAATTATATTGCATTTTCCTTGTCCTTCAATGCCTGAGGCCACAGCAACTGTAGAGGGCAGCTTTTTCCTGCTTTCTGTTCTGTCCAAGTGAGGATGGATGACCTGTGAGGCCCTTCCAAGTGCCAGTACAGCCCCCAGCTGTGAGTACCTGACCCTCAGTGTCCCAGGCCCTGTGTGCAGGGAATGGGGACATGTGGCTGCTTGACTGGCAATTAGCAAATAGTTATTTGCACTATGGAGAGTATCTTGGACAGGAAGGAGGGAGTTTGGCACATGATTCCTGCATAAGGGATCTGCACTTGGGATGTTCCTCTCTTCCTGGGCTGATGATCAAAGGCAAGACACACGTGGCTTTGGGACAGTCATGGAACTATCCAGGCTTCTGGAAACCTGTGGTGGGTTTGGTGCATCTTCTGTTGGCAGAGTTTCAAGTCAGTGCAGCTTCAGTCAGTCCCCACTTGTAGGACCACAGCACTTTTGGGTTCATAGCCCTTGGGAAATGTATTTTGGGGAAAATATTTGCATGTTTCCTTAAAAATAGATCCCCAGAGACAACAGATGCCAGGCTGCTGCTCATGAGGGAGGCTGTTCCCCTGGCTCCTGTTGTGGTTTCTTGATGATGCTTTTCCTTTGCAATATGAGCAGAAACATTCAAAATAGAAACACTGTGGTGTGATAAATGGAACAAACCTACAAGAATCCGTGATGCTTTGTCATCTCTCCCTGGGATACGTAAATAGTGCTGTTTAAAGCAGTGTGAGTATGCAGCCCTCCTTGTCTTAGTGCTCTTGTTGCAGCTATGGGCCCTCTCTGCAGCTCTGGAGCTGCCCCTCCCTGCTGGGCACACTTGGCCTCGTTCCCTCAGCGGGGCAAGACCACCCTGGCTGCTGTGTCCACTCCCAGGGAATGTGGCTGCCACTGCTGTGACTCACCCCCTTTCCACCCCTCACTTCCCAGCTTTGTCTGTGACATCCCACTAAGGGAAGAGAGGGACCTTAGGATGCAATTAGTTGTTTCAGTCACTGGCACAGGGCTGGGGAGGTGAGACAGGACTAGGGGAGCTGCTGCTGCTGCTGCCTGAGGAGGAGCCCTGGAGAGGCTGCTCATCCACACAGACCCCTTACTTCTCAGCTGGCTGTAGATTAGTTTTTCCCATCCCTTTTCTTCCTTCCTTCCCCCAGGGTTATCTCAGTGCTGTTAGTCTGTGCCATCAGGAATAGATTGCCATGGTGGATGTAGAGGTGGATCTATCCTTTGTGTGCCACAAGAGGATTTTTTCCCCCACACTCCCAAATCTGAGGTGCACACGGTGGCTTGAAGCCAAAGGAAAGGTGGCTCCAAAGGCCTCTCAAACAGGCTGTGGACCAGCGGCTCCAGGCCCAGGAGTGAGTTTCTGTGTTTAGGAACTTGACACCATGTTGTGTGTGGTTTCTGTAACCTTCTCACTCTCTTTCTTAGATGAGTTCAGAGTCTGTGTTGGATCCTCAGCAAATCCAAGCTTTTGACCAGCTCTGCCGACTGAACCGAGGGACTTCCCGAGTATGTACCTCCTATTTTCCTCTGTTTTAAGCCGGGGACAGGCATTTTTCAGGTTGTGAAGCCAGACATCAGCATTGACAGTGAGGGCTATGGCTTTTCTCTTGGGTTTGGTCTGGTGCTGGCACTTGGCTCTGCACAGAATTTGCTGTGGCACATTGTGAGACAGCCACACTGGGGATTCCTGGGCAGGGAAACCATGGGAATGCCTCTGGCTTTGGGGCTGGGCCTTTTTGGGTTTGTAATGAACCTCCCCCTTCAGATGGTCCCATGGTCATTTGGAATGTTCCCTCCTCCTGCCCCAGGAGAGCACAGGACCCCCCGTCGCTGGCGTTTTCCTTGTGTCTCCTGCCAGTTTTGGCTGTGGTTGTTGGCACTTTCAGCTCTTTCTGAGCTTGTTTTATGTGACTTTAAAACAAGATAAAGACCCCTGGGGATTTGTTTAGTTCAGGACTGATGTCTCACACAGAGCTCTGTAGGGTCCCTCCACACCCCTTTGCTTTGCATGGGTGAAGGTTTCCCTGGTTGCTGCAGGAACATGGTGACCCCCTGGGCACTCTGTGCACCCTGCCCAGGTGTTCCCAGGGTGGTGGAGGGTGATCTGAGTACGTTTTCCTTGCAGTTGGCTCTCCTGACAGAACTGGCTCGTGGTGGGCACGGTGGTGGTGAGAAGCACGGGCTGCTCAGCATTTCCCACGGGGACACGGCCACCAGCAGTGTCTTCCAGAATGAGAACTTCCAGCTCCATCTGACCCCCCCTCCGCTGGCTGAGGACTAATGCTCCTGCCCTGGATCAGGTCTTGGTGCTGGGAAGCCCTTCCATCACACCATGGGCCTTCCCTCCCCCACATCAGCTTTTCCAGAGCCTCCTGGGCTGACTCCTGCTGTGCACTGGTGGGTTTGTAGCTGGGTGATGTCCCAGCTCTGCTGCTGCCTCTCCCTAAGCCAAGGCAGCCGTGGGGCAGCTGGGCTGGAAGCTGGAACTCCAAGGGCAAACCCCAGCGTGGGGCTGCTGTGTTGACCTGGGCTCGTGGCAGCAGCAGAACTTTTCCAAATAACTGAGTTCAGCTCTGGAGGAGCCTGTGCTGTGCCCAAAGCCTGCCATGGCACTGTGCTGGTTCTGTGTCCAGCTGCCACACCTGAGTTCCATGTTCTTCTAAAAGCAGCTGTTTTGGCAAGGCCTGGCCCTTGTCTGAGGGGACAAACGTGGAGACGGCTGAGGAATGCAGGAAATCATACCTGACCTGCATATGGTGTGTCCTACCAACCCATTAAAAAGGCCCTTGGCTGAACTTCTCTGTGTGATTTCTACACAGGGGAGTGGGTGGGGGCTGCTGGTGAGAGAGGTGCCTCTTGTCACTGTGGGGGAGCTCAAACCTCCCCTCTCCCCTCCTTGCTCCTTATGCTGGGGATGTGGGGGAGCGTGTGTGTGTGTACAGAGGCACCTCAGACCTTTGGGTGCTGCAGCAGGGACAGGGTGGCTGAGTTGAATGCTGATGGTCACAGAGGTTTGTCACTAAGTTCTGTAACACCAAACTGGGCTGTCCCCCATCCCAGCAGCACCTCTGATCTCACTGCTGTGACTGACGTTGTAGGGTTTCTGTCACCTCTGGCTTGTCTCGCGCACATCCCTCTTCCCCTGCTCACCTTGTCACTGGCACCTGGGTGTTTGCGGTACCACACCCCGGGGGTCCCATCTGCTCCCAGAGCACAGCACTGGGTGAGGGTTGTTCTCCCTGCACGAAGAACTCTGGTGGCTGACATGGAATGGCAGGAACGTGGGAACAGAGAAGCACCAGGTGTTATGCAGAGCTCACCTGGCCAGGAGCAGCGCCTGGGGCCCTGTGTGTCCTGTGCGCTCACCTCCTTCCCAGGAGCATTGAGAACTGCACACTGGTGCCCACACTGATGTTTCCAGCCTGCAGCCACATGGGAACCTGGGCACAGGTAAATCAGGGCAGCTGGCTGAGGAGCTGGGGCAGCTCTTCCAGGTGAGTGAGAGCTGGGCCCTGGGGTTGCCCACTCACCCCAGTATTTGCCAGGGCCTGGTTGTGCTCACCTGGTTATTGCCTTTGTCTGCCTGGCCCCGGGAGTGTGTCAGGTGCTGCCATCTGAAGCTGTGGGTGACCCTTCCTGTGCTGAAAATACCAGACTTTTGCTCTGCTATGGAAAGCACATGGGTAGTTAGGACAAGCAGAAGGCCAGTTGTTCAGTACTTTTTATTCAAGAGGAAATATACACACCTCTCCCTGGCAGGGTGGAGCAGCCAGCCCAGGGCACAGCTCGCCAGTGTTTGTGCAAAGGAAAGGAACCATGTGTTGGTGGGAGCATTTCTGAACCGGGTGTGTGATGGAGCACAGGGAGAACCTGCTGCTGGGCTGCTGCCCCAGCACTCCCCAGAACAACCCTGGCCCACCCCAGGCTGCTCCACTGACATTTTCCAGGAACAACGGAAGAGGCAGCTTATTGTGCTTAAGACATCTGAACAAATCCTGGGTAGGAGACACTCACAGCTTGTGAATATTGCTAATTACTTACAGTTAAGAAAGGATGGATCCTGACAGGGACAGGCACCTGTGGGCCCACAGGACCTCGTGGTGAGTCTCTGCTGTCCCCACCCCCCTGAGTGTCCCCGTGCTCACGGCCGGTGCCCCACGGCGGGGCTGTGGCTCCTGCTTGCCTGCAAACAAGGTGAGCTCGTGCCAGCTCAGGGGGTCCTGCTGACCCTTCCTGTGCTTGGTGCCTGCAGGGAGAGCTGGAGAGGAGCTCCCTGCCCTTGGGAAAGGCCCTCACCGCTCGGGTGCAAGCAGCTGCCAGCCCGCCAATTCCCCCTGGGAAGGAGAACCTGCTCCCGGGGAAGGAAGAGCCTTCCCCTTTCTGGAAGGAAAGCTCAGGCAGGCCAGGCAGCAGAGTGAGCTTGTTCACCTCTCCACTCAAATACAATTCAAAGGTTAAATATGAATAAATGCTGTAGGTTTATACATAAATGTTTCCTTCTACCTATGGAATGTGTCTGAATGGTCCAAAGACACCAAAACATTGTTAGAAACCTTAGTTAGCCAAGAAAGACAACCCTGCCCTTAAAAAATAAATTAATGCTATTTAGTTTTACTACGGCCTTTGTTTAAATGCCCTCAGAAAAACAGTATTTTCAGGTGCCTTGTGAGAATGTATCTGTTCATGCAATGGCCCAAGTTCCTCATTTCACAAGCATTGCACTTGCGTATGTAAGTCATCAAAACTATAAAACCTATTATTTTTGTCTGAAAGTGTTAGTCTAAAAAGTACAGCATTACTTTATATCCACCCATGGACACTCCTAGACACGTATGTGCACAGACACACACACTGCTGCCTAAACGTCTTCTAAAGATACTGATTACAAAGTGTATAAAATTGGGAATACATTGTCAGGATACAGAGAGAGATGAGCCATCCTCTACCACGGACTATAATCTAGGATCAGTCACTAACTGTACACCTTTATACAGCCTTGGATTCACCAGGGACTTCTGAAAAGCAAACAGCAACTCCACCAAGGACGGCAGTAACACTGCGGGAGCACAGGTGTTACTGAGCCCACTGAAATCTGAGAGGGACAGTTTGGTTTCCTTCAAGCAGGGCTGAAACCAAACCTTCTGTGAGATACCTTGTGCTACCAGCTGTGTGAGGAACCCACTCCTGGGCTGGGCAGGGGCTCCTCTCTCTGCTAGAACGACCTCAGGCTGTATTTTAACAAGCCACACTGAGCCCCAGGGCCGTGACCCACGGGCACCTCCACGCTGTCCCCAAGCTCTGCCAACACGGTGGTGTGGCTGATAAAATCCTGCTTGTTTCAACTTTGTTTTTCTTCAGGCAAATGCAGGCCCTGAGGCCATTGGGTCCTGAGTGTCCTGTACCAAACAGCCCAGGAGGCAGCAGGCAGAGCCAAGGCTGGGTTGCATGTGTTCAGAGGTAGTGGCTTCCTTTGCCTGTCCCTGTACACCCCAGTCTAGTTGGTACTGGTTAGATGGCACTGCTCCACCTCTGCCTGCTCTCCCTCCTGCCCCCTTCCCAGATCCAGGCAGTGAAAACGGACCAGCTGGATTCAGGCAACTGATCCCCCTCCAGAGCAGGAGCTGCCTTCTCAGGAGATTTCAGAGCCTGACCTGCCTCAGCAGCTGCTTGGTGCATAGCCTGGAGAAAAGTTGGAGGCACTTTGTGCATTCTCTAGCCCACCACTCCAACCTGCTGGAAGTGTGGTGCTGACAGCCTTGGAGAAGGGTCACACCAGCACTAGAGAGGAGAGGCTGGACAAGGTGCAAGGACAGAGACAGGAGGAGCCTCTGCCTGCCACACCTTGTGTAGCTGTTTGAGAAGAGAGTAAGGGCAACTCGGTTTGCTGCTCCAGGCGTGCACCCCCCCCTGCTCTGAGGCCCACTGCCAACATCCCAACGGGTGGAAACACCTTGAGTGGCACATCCTCGTGGGAGGAGTGGTGTGTGGGGTAACCCAGACCCAGGAAAGGGCCTATTTATGCTATAAAAGTCTTAAGATTTGTCACTACCTTACGTGCAGACGTGGGAGAGCTGATCAGGCTGAGAACATGTTAAAATTGCTCAGGCTGCTGCTAGTTCACCATATGTAAGTCCCGTGACCGGCCTCCCATGAGGAATCTGAAATACCAAGTGCACTGGAAAAAAGGGATTGTCAGAAAAAAACAGAAAATAGAAATACTACAAAAGCAACATTACTGAGTGGGAACTGGACTGAGGCGCTGCCGCCGGGCCGGGTCACACAGTGGTTTCTATAGTCTCAATCACCTCCAGCTCGCACTGCGAGGGCGACAGGAGCGGGCACTCGTCCGGCTCCCAGCTGCTATCCGGGCTGTAATCTTCCTCTGAGCTCAGCTCAGCCACCCCCTCCGTGTCCTCATCGCACGACTCCACGTAATGAACCCCCACCGCGTTGATCCCGGAGTCCTCGGAGCTGGAGGGGGACGAGCAGTGCTCTGTTTTTGGTGTATTGCTCTCTCTTGTGATTAAGGCGTTGCGAACGGAGGCCTCCTCGGCCTTCCCCCTGTGGGGCCCGGGGGGCAGCTGCCTCTGCACGTAGCACATCTTGCCGTTGATGCACTTGACGCGGTAGTTGTCGATGAACAGGTCGGCGATGGTGCAGAACTGGGGGGAGTCGGGGGGCAGCGGCGGCTGGAAGACGGGCGCGAACTTGAGGAAGTGTTCGGTGAGCGACACCGAGATCTGGATGGTGTTGGGGGGCTCCCGGGGCCGCACGGGGATCTCGGTGCTGGGGAGCTGCTCCACGGGTGTCATGGGCTGATAGACGTATTTACCTGTGTGGGGAGAGAGGAGCAGCCTGTAAGGGTGGCCGTTCTCACTTGATGCCCTTGGCCGCTGCTTTCAGTGGCCTACAGGTGTTCAGGCCTCTCCTGGTACGGATTCCCTGACACCTAAACCTGCAGGTAAGTGTAGCCCAGCACGGCCCCTCTCCCTGCCCCTCCTTTGAGGACATCATTAACTCCAGGGGCACAACTCCATAGTCAAGAAGTGGGAGAGACACCAAATCTGCCCACAGTCCCTTTCCAGGATTAAAAAGTGATGCTCAGAGACACTTCCCCCTCCCCCCCCACTGAACAGAGCAGTTCTAGTTTACATCTTTGCTACAATGATCAAAATTTTATTATATTATTATTATTCCACTGAGTCTCCCTGCATATGTTTCCATGTTCTTTTTTCCTGGGGTCAAAATCGTGTTTTTCTCTATTATAAACCAGAGTTCATACATGACTGCAATTAGAATTTTGAGGCAGCAAATAAGGGCATTTCCAGGCTATAGAAATGCTCTTGGCATCCTGATTATCTGGTTAAGTAGTAAGAAAATAGGATTATGTTGGTTATATTGAGCAGAACAAAGTGTGAACTGAACATCTTTAGTAAAAGAAATAAATAAGAGAGCAGAAAATTGGGACTATGTTAGGAAAAACTGAGAAACCCGAGGCTATGCCTAAGACTGTAAAATGCTGCATTTTATTTGCATGAAGCCTCTGAAAGATTCATGTCTCCCTAGGGGCTCATCCGCTGGGAAAGCCCTGATTTCCAGAAGCCTTGTGAGCAGTGGGGCCGTCGGAAGAGTTTTGCTGCACACGTTGCAAACGCTGCTCTGAAGGGGCAGCAAGCGCTGCCGAAGGGCTGGGTGGGGGCTCGGAGCTCTCCAGGTGAGGGGCAGAAAATTCCAGCATCGATCAATGAACGCGGCTGTGCTGCGCTGAGATCCGCCACGTGCTGCTGTGTTTCCAGCTCAGAGGCAGGTACGGCCCTTCTCTCCAGAGTTACCCCTTCCTCTGGGAAATCACACAAGGGCTTGGGTTGGAAAGGACCTTAAAGATCACCAAGTACCAGCTCGCTGCCATGGGCAGGGATGCCTCCCACCAGCCCAGGCTGCTCCAAGCCCCCGGGAAGAGCTCGCTGCCCCTGCCGTTCCCTCTCTGCAGCAGAAAATCCCCCTCGCCATCGAGCCTGGGAATCCCTCCCAGCCTTGGGAAGAGCTGACAGCGCTGGGCCGGGCTGAGCGCTGCTCCGGGTGTTCCCGGCCCCGGCGGGCCCACGCACAGCCTGTGCTCTGCCAGCTCCGGGACGTCGCCAGGGGAACCTCGAGCGCCGGGAAGGCTTTTCCCACCCCGCGATGCTGCCGGTGTTGGAAGGGAAACGGCTCGTGTGAAAATCGGCTGGGACTCCCAATCCCCGCCGCCCAGGGCCAGGGAGAAGAGTGGACGTGCAGAGCCCGAGGAAGAGCCGAGGGAGGGTGGGACAGGCTGCGGGGCCGGCAGTGCCCAAGGCAGGCTCAGAGCAGCGAGCGCCGGGCTCGCCGGGGAGGAAAACCCATCCCCGTGCCACCGGAGAGAGCAGGCGGAGCAGCGAGCAGGCAGGGATGGGAAGGAACAGCTTGGGAATGGGTTTGACCAGCTCCCCTCGAATATCTCATCAAATGCTTCCTCTCTACGATCTGTGGGGAACGTAATTGGTAACAGAGCTGCTGGGAAAGCTCAGCGATGATGAACTAAGCCTTTTTTTTCCACTCCTGTTTACGACTGGATGACAGAAAATACAAAGGCATCCTTTCCACTTGCCCTCTTTACTGTACCACGGTGTTCCTAAAGTTGCTGTGACTCAGAGGAATGAGGTGCTGGCATCCAGCAGCTGCTCACTCCAGCCACAGGCAGAGCAGAGCTCTGGTGCCCTTCGGAGCGGCACATCCTTGGCTCTGGCAGTCTCTGAGCGATGGGGTCTCGTGGGTGTTCCTCAGATCTTGCTGATAGAGCTTCCCTCACCCTCCCAGCCCCACAGCTTCCCAGAAACCCTTCTGTGAGATCCGTGAACATTCCATCTGCCCCTGCCTTGCAAAGCCCCACAGCTGCCGGCTGAGACAGCGTCTGATAGTCAGCTCACGGAAACCAAAGCACGGCCTGTCCTTGCCTGAAACCACAATGCTCTATTTATCCAGGGATTTGGATTCCGTGTGGGCTCCTCTCCCACTCCAATGACAACCAGCTACTAGTGAAAAACGTTTCCTCAACTCGATTTTGCGCCACCTCTATTTGAAGCAACCAAGGAAGATTCTGGTGAAGATTTTAACAGGATCAAGAAAAACGGTATCTGCACAACAGGGCTCTATTTTCCCACTTAAAACAGGCACCACGTGCTGGCAGAGGGCTGGGGGATGGTGGGAGAAGAAAGCAGAGGATTTAAGCCAGGGGAGCTCTCAGCATGGGCATGGAATGGTGAGGCAAAGATTCAGCAGTTTGACTTTTTTCTGTTGTTTGTTTTTCCCCTTTTGGGAGAAGAGGAAAAGGGGTGGCAGGTTGCTGGGAGCTCAGTGGGTTGTTCTCTCACTGCGGCAGCACGTGGCAGTTCCCTGTGTGTCTCAGAACTGCCCCGCTGGCACTAATTCCAGGGCAGGAGCAGAGGATTTCAGAGCCCGCCTGTGTGACCTCACAGAGGCGGAAACATTTTCCTCACGCTCCAAGGACAAGTTCAGCCAGGGTAAAGCAGGAATTGGCCAACAGAAGACAAAGAGAATTTAATCCATGAACTGATTTGTACGTTTCTTTGGAATTCTGGTACAAGTTTGTCAAGTTTCAGCTGGTTTTAGGGGCAAATTTGTTTGTTTTAGACAGATTCTACTTGTTTTAAAACACGACCAGGTGCTCAGAGCTGGGACTGTCAGTCTGGATCAGGGACAAATCTGCACTCACAGCCTTGGTTACAACTCCTCACCCCTACATAATGCATGGAAATGCGTCAGCCGGGATGCAGCCTATGAAAAATAAATGCAGAAACTTAAAAATAAGATCACCCCCACCCCTGCAGCTTGCAGGATTGCCAGGGGTGGCTCTTTCACAGCAGACGATCCCAGAAGCACAAGTCCCAAGTTCTCTTCCAATCCATCTCGATGTGATCAAATGCCCGTGGAAATCAACAGCAATGTTTTTGCTGACTCTGAACAGCTGGCAGCCGTCTGGGATACAACAGTGTTTTGAGCACCTATTCTGATCCATCCCATTTAATGCACTAGCACGGAATTTACTGCCTATTTATTCCACCCAAGTGGGCTGAGCAGCTCTGCGCCTGCGCCCTGCTGACGAGTGCTCCTGGAAGTGACAGTGTTCTGCACAGATACAGGTGCTGGCCCAGACTCTGCATCACAAGTTGTTTCCTGGGTCACTCACCACTGCTGCCCACGCGGGAGGTGGAGAAGGAAAAATATTGCACGTGTCAGACACGTGTCCAAAAATCCACCTCCAAATCCCGTGGAAAGCAATTTGCTGCATTTGCAGAAGTTTGGGAAAAGAGGTGCTATAGAGAAGCCTCACAGTTCTGGCTCTGCAGTTCCACCACTGTGGAAAAAGGGCTCAGGGGGAGCAAGAGCCTATTTCAATCCTGGGAACAGCAACTGTGTGAAATTAGGCTCTGCCAAAATGACTTTCAGGGTAAGTCTCAGTTGTCTTGTGACAGCCCCAGGCTGACAGTGAGATGAAGAAGTTAGAGACCATGAGAGACCCCAGAAGAAGGTGTGTAGGATACACTGAACCATTTGCTCTGGTACCTCGTTCTCCATCAACACTGCACCTCTTGTCTGAGCCACTGCAGTGGCAGCAGCCTGTGCACAGCCAGAAAGGGCTGATTGTTTCTCCATTTCTTTGTTATTCAGCTGACCCTTGTGCCAGCCCACAAACCAAATCCTCAGGGACCTGGCACATGCTAAAGCTGATTCTCAACTGCAGAACAACTATTCAAACGTGTCCAAGGAAGTGCTGGGCACAAGGAAATGCTCATCTCCCTGCTGCTCTGTGCACAGGAATATGATTTCCATTGCCAAATGGGATGGATGCTGTTCCCCAAAGCCTTGGCTCTGTGCCTCCAGTGCGCCTGCCAGCAGGCTAGGGCAGGATCCAGCAGAGCAGTGAGCTCTGTCATCACCTGCACATCCCCAGCAAACTCAGGTAACTTGGAAAGTTTTTTATGTTTGTGGCATTGACAACCAGACCTATGTGGCTGATCGATTGGAAGCTGTATTATAGAGCTCCTGCTTCCAAAAACCCAAATCAAACATTGAGAAACAAGCCCCGAGGTCCTTTCTCTCTGATTTTTTTGCTAATTGGGCAGTCTGCATGCATCCTCACCAAACAGACACAGCAGCAATTTCCATGGCTAATACAAAATAACTTAACCATGAAATAAGCAGAGGTGCTGCTGGAAGATTTTCTTCTCCACTTCCCTTGTCCCAGCTTTCTGGTTTACCTCTGACACTCATTAACATGCTTGGCATATTGGAAAAAAATTTTTTTAAAAACTCCATCTTTCAAGAGTGAGGCTGCTCATCACAAATCCTCAAGCTTTACCCTCTGAAAATGCTACCTGGGAGGACTTGGTCCTGATAAATAACACGAATTGCACTTCAGAAAATGGAGAGTTGTGGGTCTGATGAGTCTAAGTCAGCAATACATACTATGGATATTTGTT
This sequence comes from Serilophus lunatus, assembly GCA_013399895.1. Lineage (NCBI taxonomy): Eukaryota > Metazoa > Chordata > Aves > Passeriformes > Eurylaimidae > Serilophus > Serilophus lunatus. Next base: position 48,005 of record VXBA01005910.1, on the reverse strand, counting down.
CACATGCAAGGCATTTAGACATCTATTAACTGAAACACAAAAGCTTTTTTCATATGTATTCTTCCCCCTGCAGCTGGTAGAACAAATATTTCTCCAGCCTCCCATCTGCTAGCTCATCTATCTCCAAAAATCAGCAAGGTTAACGAAGACCTGATAATTGCACACTATTGAACATAACCTGGCTCACTTTAACCTGACCTGGCTCAGCTTAGAAACTGCTCCTGTGTGGGCTGAGTTCTTGTGGCAGAAGCCTGGAGCCGAGGTGGACTGGAGGAGAACTGGCTCTGATCCCAAGGGACAACTCCCTGCCTTTGGCTGTGGTGTGTCCTGCAGAGAAGCTGAAGCTGTGACCCCAAGGGCTTCCCCAAAGGTGTGTGAAGGGTTTGTGCTGTTGGCTCCCATGGCTTAACAGCAGGGAGCTGCTCCTTAAATACTGGGGACTTGGTGCTGCTTGAACCCACACCTGTGTAACCACAGTGTGATCCTCTGTGGTGAAGTCAAATGGAATTCCCGCTCCAGCTGTGCCAGACTTTCCCGTTGCCGCATGCAACCCTGCCAAAAAAAATCAGCTCATATGGGAGGGGAATTTGTCCCACCAGGAAAAACATGGAAAAATTCTAATTAAATATCACACAGCTCTGAAGGAGCGAAGGCAAAGCAAGCATTCATAATGCATGTGTGACAGGAGGCAGTACTGCCTTGGAGGGATCCTGCATTATTCCAGGGAGAGCTCACTGCACAGCTGTTCTGTGTGTGGAAACCTTGGAGATCAGCTTGTCAAGCACTGGCTTTTGTCATAGCAAGAGACGGAGACCCACCAAGTGCTTTTCCAATGGCAGTGGCTCCACATCTCATGGGTGTGGGGGAGAGCCAAGTCTGGCTGTTCAGGAAGATGCCTAAGGAAGCTGTCTGGCAGGAGGTGACAGCTCTGGGCTGGAGTGGTGCCCTGCTGCCTGTGCTGGCACAGCAGCACAAAGACAGCACTTAACCCAGCTGGGTGTGGGACAGCTTTCCAGGGCCCCTGGGGCAGTGGGTGACCCAGGTTTGCCAGACCTGCCTGGGGTTGGCCCATGCACAGGAAGGAATTTGGAATCACTTCAGCACTGACGAAGCAGAACCTCAGTGCAGGTGGAGGGATTTTTCAGTACAGACTAAAACAAAGCTGGCTGCCCACACCCTGGATGTGCTTATTGAGGGGCACCCTTGGCCTGCTGGAGGTACCCACCCCGTTTGTTTAGAAGTGCTGAGAGTAGAATTCCACCTGGAAGTTTGATGCTGGTCTGTGCCCCTGCCTGGAGCTGCTCCCTCCCAGCCCTGCTGGCTCCAACAGAGGACAAAACAACTGCTCTGGCCTTCCTCCTTCTCTCTCCAGTTACATGCACTGCTTGGAACAATAAATCTTTGCAAACAAAGATTGCCCTGACCATAAATACTTGCTAAGGACTAACACACACAAATTACACGTTGCTTAGAGCCCAGTAACAGCTTTTCCAGAGGGGTGACAACAAATGGAAGCACATTTACAGATGGCAGATATGAAACCCCCCACTGCTAACCCAGTTTCCATTCCTTTGTATCATATGGAATGGCCATCATGTCATATCCAGCAAAACATCACGGGCTGTGTGGTGAACCTGAGACGTGGAATGAGCCACTGGAGGGAATAGAAAACATTTCTGGACACTGAGGCACTGCCTGATTTACAGCACGAGCTCAAGCAGAGCTGAACTGGGCCACTGGTGGTTATGATGAGGCAAAACTGAAATGCTTGTCAGTGTTGAAGGAGCCTCGTAGATAAAGATACACAACACCTCAGTGCAAGTGTTATTTTTGCCTTGCACCTCATCCAGACAACTATGAAAAAGCACTGAGATTGCTCAAACAAATTGCTAGTGCAGGGCATGCAGACAACATTCCACACACCTGCAGGACTTCTGGCAGAGCCCTGTAAGGGATCACACAAGAGGCTCCAAGGACACAAACCAACTCTGCAAAGGAGCAACAGAAGGAGAAGCCATGAAACAGGACCTGAGCAGCAGGAAGGGGCAGCAGGCTCCGACCTAACACAAGTGTATCCTTGCAAAACAGCGCCTTCTTGCAGAAGCACCTCCATCAGAGCACTGATGGATCCATCCCATTCCCAGCCCCATCCAAGCACAGAGAAGAGCCAGTCCAGCAAGGCTTCTGCAGTGGCTCCCCAGCAGCGATTCTGCAGAGCTGCCAGCTCTCTCCTGTAGAGGAGAGGTGTTTCCTCCCTGCTGTACAGCCACAGACAGCTGTGCCAGCCCCTGACTTGATGCTTTCACAGGAAACCAAGATAGAGGGGGAAAAAATCAGAAAGTTTTTCTTATCAGATTTGTATTTTAATGCCCTTTTGTCTTGATCTGTTTTGAATACAAAAAAGATCATGACAGTACATGCTGTGAGCTGTCTAAGCCTTTCAGGGGCTTCTGTGCACATCAGCTTAAGAGCAGGTAATGCTTAAATGCAAACAGACCCTGGAGCTTCCTCCATCATCCCTGCTCTTTCCTCTCATTTCTTACATGGATTTACTGGACTTAAAGAAAAAGCAACCCTGAAGGCTTGAGAGATGTTTCATGCAGCTATAAACCCTCTTAAAGGGGCCATATTTGCTCACTAACCCTCGAAAGGGAACAGAATCAACCCCCAAAAAAAGCAATGAGCAGCAGCACACACCACGTGTGTGTTCTGCAGGAGCCCCTTTCCTTTCAGTACCTGGAGAGATGCCACAGGTACCACTAACCCCAGCCCCACTCTGGATTCCAAGAACACAGGCACATGGAAGTGCAGCCATGGGAAGTGTGGCAGGGCCCTGGACAGCTCCACCAGCACAGCAGCTCAGTGCTGTCCATCCCTGGGATATTTGCCTTCCAAAGCCAACCCCAAAGGGCAGAACAGCAACTCTTTGCACATTCCTCTGAGGAGTTTTATCCCCCAAGTTACACTAGATATTTTTAAAATTCAGTACAGAAAATAGCAAGAAATGGCTTAGTGCTAAATATTTATTCTACAACCCCATCCCTATGCACCATCTGCTCAAGTTTCAGCATCCCATGGTTTCCATGCAGCCAGTCAGTGTGCTGGTATGGCAACAAAGCAGGATAAGCACAGCTCAGTGTCAAACTACCCCAAAAGCCATGGCATTGCCTGTGCATGGAAATCACAGACCCTGGAGAGACAAGACACAGTCATTTTCCAGGTGTGTAGTATGTGCTGCAGGGGGGCACCCTCAGCCTCTGAGTACAATGGAATGTTTTCCTGGGAATTCTCCAGAAAAGCAGGACAGCTTCTCGGTTCCTTGAAGGAAAAGTCCTCTCCAAAGACCTGCACTTTGCACCCCCAGGGGACAGCCTGGATGGACAGCTGGGGCAGGAGGTTGGGTTTGGCTTGCTTGGGACAGACACATCAGTGTGGCTTCAGCCTGATTTCCTGGTGGCCACTCTTTTAACCCTCATCCCATTACTGTTTCTGGTGCCTGATGTGCACATCTCCATTCACACTTCAGCCAAACCAATCTTCCTCTTTCTAGGCCTCCACAGAGCCCATTTCTTGAGGATTTCAAGGACTGGTCTCTTTGCTCACACCCAAAATACAAAAACCATGTGGAGCTGGTGTGTGCAGGTATGGGCACCAACCCTCCCTCTGGAGGGGTGTGGGATCCAGGAAGGCTCTGCATGAGACAATAACAGCCCAGGTACCACCTCTGGAGGTGGGGGAGGTGGGCATCACATTGGGCCATCGTTGGGCAGGTGACTTGGAACACCTGGACAGCACAGGTGGGATCACACACAGCACTCACTTTAAATACCAGATATGGAAGAGGCTTTAAGGAGAAAAAGATTGTTTTTCTTGATCCTAATCGGAGGAAAAAAGCACAGAAAGGCTAATACAAGGTAGCACAATTACTGTCTGTTGATACAGCTGCTGTGGAACCACAATTCATCATGTATTATTGATAATTGCAGCATAATGGGGGTTTTGCAGGGTGTTTAGTAGAATGCAAGATAATTCAGGTTAAAAATGAACTCAGTTGCTACAAAATGCCTATTTTTGCAATGTCCAGGGATGAAACCAGTCTTGTAATTGTATCGAGTGTGACACTTTCTCTCACGGCTAATTCTTAAGAAGTAAAATTAGCAAAACACGGCCGAAGTCCTGCTGTCAGGTCAGGACACAGGTAAGTCCAGGGGTCTGATCCCTCCTGACAGTGGCAGGGTTTCACACCCAGGGAGCCAAGATCCCACAGAACCAGCTGGGGAATGGTCCCTGTGCAGTGAGACCAAGGTCTAGTGACCCAGGGAGGAAGAACACAGCGAGAGGTCAGTGCCTCCTTTCACCTGCCCTGCCTACAGCTGGTGGGCTGCACGAAGGCTGGCAGAGGTGACCAGTGCCCTCTGATACACCTGATGGTGTCCCAGCCTTTCATCTGGGACAAGAGGCATGTGTGAGGGAGTGCAAACACCTGGAGTGGGGCAGGGTCAGGAAAGCACTGAAGTCCAAACAGCACAGGCAGCAGGAAGCATGGAACAGCCAAGCACCCTGCCTGGAGCAGCTGCAGGTGTCCTCCAGCCCTGGCATTGTTTGGAGCAGGGAGAGGGACAGGCACAGAGCTGTTCTGACTGGGCACAGCAGGGAGACACTGCAGGGCTGGGTGCAAGTACCCAACAAAACAAGCAGCTTCCACAGCAGATATGGGGGCTCTGGAGCTCTGCAGCCACCAGTGAGAACAAGAACACAAATGCATGCCTCTTGTTCAAATTGGTTTACAACACAGTTTATGTGTAAATTCCAACTCTTATGTGGCCTAAATTAAAGTGTGGGTATGTTGAAAACAAGGCCCAGTTGCCAAGAAATCAGATTTTACTTGCCCAGTAGGTTTTTGATTTCCTTCTATGCGAGTATACCTGACTATTGGCAAAAGCATCTCCAAACTGCACCAACTGCACTTCTTGAGTTCTGTGATCAGTCACTACATAAAAATTGATTAGTGGAACAATCAAAGCACTTATGAAAATATACTCTGTATCTTGTGGGCAGATAAATTCATGGAGGTGCTGGAAGAAAAACCACAAATTACTAAACCAGGGTCACTAAATATACAGAGAGAGAATCTCTCTGGAATCCAATCTACTGCCAGCCAGCCTTAACATCAGTATAAGCTTGTGCCATCCATCAGCAGCTAAGCCCACACTGTCACAGCTATTGTTCTGGAACATCTTACACTGTTTGTGAGTAAAGCATTTTGTTTTTTAACCTTTATAGAAACACAAATTTCTAGTAGAGCCTTATGAATGTACAGAACTAAGTTACCAAGGCTGGCAGTGAGTCATGAAGTGGATGGCTGGTTAAATTGAGAGCCATTACATAAGAACACCCCAAGATGTCCATTCTCTACAAGCCCAGCTCTGCTGGTTCTACCAACACAAGCAGTGACAAAATGTGTTCTTGATGAGCACACAGGTGCTGCCAGGAAATTGGAGGTGCTGTGCCAAGTACCTGAGAGGCCTCTTCAGTCCTTCCAGTGTCAGCTCTGCAGAGCTGTGGAGTGGAAGCCAGGAAGATGACAATCCTGTGACTCAGTCTCAGGGGACAATGCAAGGGTATGACCAGGGGCTGCACTTTGACACATGAAACATCCATCAACAACCAACAGAGAAGGATAACGTGTTAGCAGGCACTTTTGCACTGGGCATGGGGAGCAGATTCCAGCTGGCACACAGACTCCCCCACCTGCAGAGTCCAGGAAGGAAGCCACACACTCACCACAGGCACTGTGCTCCAAACAGATTCCATCCTGGAGCTCTTCCCTCTGCAGTGAGAAAAGTGCCTGCAGGAACCTCCCTGAGAGGAGCAGAGACCCAGCCATCACCATCAAGTGTCCAGGACACCCTGAATTCCCAGCAAGTGCACCAGCTGATGGGACACAAGGTTAATGAACTTTTCCTTCAGAAGTACTTGCTTCTGGTAGGAGATAACCCCAGCCTTGTCCTTTCAGGCTTCAGAAAACCAGCAGTTAACCCTTCAAGCAGCCACAGAAGAGAGGTGTCAGTTATCTGCTGCTCTCAGAGGCGCTTACCACAAATTACTGAGTTTTGGGCAAGCAGAATTAATTCTTTGTGAGTCACTCTCCTCAGATAGACATTATTAAGCACAGCCTCACAGTCATGAACAATAAAGAGTTCTTGGCTGGCAGGAAGCGTTTTGGTACACAGGCCCCTTTTTCTCAGGACTTTAGGAGAAAAGTGCAGTGATTTCTGTTCAAACCTGTATGAGCTGTACAAGAGTCAGTCCCACCAGACATACTGAGCAAGTACCTTGAATTCAGAGATTTTCCTGTGCTCCTGTTAAGTGATATCAAGGGCTTTGTTAATAATAATAGAACATGCTAAACATTCTAGTAAGGCTTTCAAAATGAAATCCAGCAGGTTCTTCCAGAGGCGCTGACGTTCCCACAAGGTGAGATGAATCGACACATGTGGCTTCTCTTTCCAAGACACAGCATCAATAGGACATTCATATTGTGATTTCTGGATTGTAACTGAAACTAGAGGAACAAAACACTATCCAGGCCTGGGATGGTGCACCTATAGAAACTGGTGGTAAGTGTTTTCCCTTAGAGTAACACTTCCAAATATATTAAGCTGACATTCTTTCCTTGGTTGTGTACAGGTTAGTGAAGCGAAGCTAGAATATCATAGCTCTTCAAAATACAGGTGAAGAAAAGAGCTTGCACAGCCACAGGCAACAAATCCTCATTAAAAGTCTTTTTCCATTACAAGCTGAAAAATACACCTTTCTGCAGCTCCTGCCTGGTGCTCAGCACAATGCCTGGCTTGTGCACAAACATTCTGTCCAGATACACAGACTTAAACAGGATGGATGTTCAAATCCTTTTCACAGCTAAAGCAAGTGAAAAGCACCCATTTCTCCCAGGATTTGTGATCATCCTCCCTCCAGAATAAGCTGCTTTTTCCAGGAATGCCCAGCCCCAGAGTTTTCAGCCCCATCGCTCCATTCCTGTTTAAGTTTTCCACAAAAAAAGCCTATCAGCCTCAGAATGTCAAATTTAAGCATGTTACAGCTCCCTTTTCCCATTTATCCAACAGGATAAATCATCAGGATGTAGTTTTACCCTGAGGAACATCACTGCTGGAAATTCAAGTTGCCATCAGCACTGGCAGGCTGGCAACTTCCAGTGAGCTCCAGTCCACACACCTTCTGCAGACAGGGACACACGTGGAGCACTGCAGCACTTACTGCCCTTTAGCACCCTCCTGGATGTGGGAATGAGTTTTGTAGCCACCAAAAACCAGCAGCAGGAAAACACACAGGGACAAAAGCAAGGCTCTTGGAGGTCTGCAGCGTATGCTGTGCTGCAGAGCACCCCAGGGCTTATTTTATGATCTCCTCACCAGGGTTGGAGCTGCTTCTCTGACAAGGAGGGATGAAGAGAAGCTGGCTGCAGGCAGACACAGCTCTCCTCTAGACCCCCAAGTTCTGTCATGGTGTGACAGCCCCCCATAACCATCTCAGCTCCCCTACCAGTGGTGTGTCCCAGGAAAGAAGGATGCCTCGCTGATTCCCTGCTCCCAGTTCCCACAGGCAGACTGAGATCTGAATAATTACATGGAATTGGAGATGATCACAGCCCCTGCTGATGGCTCCCGATGCTGGAGAGAGGAGAGGGACACCTTGGAAATGCTGCTTGTGTGCACAGACCTACTGCTCTGCTGTACAATCACTGTGGAGGGAAAACCTCTGCACCTGGGCCTGGTGTGTACCTGCCCCAGAGCAGGGAGGAGCTGCCATGTGACAGCACCACCTCCTTCTCTCTGGAAGAGGTTTCATCGAGGAGAGTCTCGACAGATTGCCTTTGATCAGCTTTATGGGCCAGAAAACAAATGGTTTCATTTTAAAATGTTATAAAAGAAAACCACTGGTATTTCAAGCAGAGAAGAATGTGAGCAGCAGTGTCTGCTCAGAGCACACCCGGGTGCAGTGCCTGTGCTGATCTGCACAGCTGTGGGTGAGAGAGGATCACCCCCCTGCCCAGCACACAGCTGGGACCAGTGAGACCCCAACCAGGATGGGCTGGGGGCCCTCGGACACCAGGAGGGAGCAATGGAGCTCTGAGAGCCAAGAGAAACCCTGAGCTCCCTGTTCAGAGGGCAGGTGAACAACAAATGTAAATGTACTCCGGTTCTGCATCCCCAAGTACGTGCTGCTACGGTCAGACTCAGAGAAGTCCCCCCAAAACCACCCAGAAAAACGTGCCCTTCATGGCAAGTCACCCATCACACAAGCCCATTTTCTCCTCCTGGCTGGGGAATGACAGTTCCTTGGGTCTCTTGCCAGTCCTGCCTGACCTCACGCAGCACCTGCCAGCTCTGGCTCCAAACTCGGGCGTACCAGTGCCGTAATTCTGTGGTGCACACCGGGGAGCAGGAAGCTCATTGAAGCCACACGTGCAAGTGCTATCCACCACTTAGCAAAACACAAGGGCAGGGGAGCAGGTGTGCTTTTTAAAACCTTTACTGCCAATCTTTTTCCATGCCTGAACCTGGCAACCGTGTCCCCTTCCTGTCCATCCAACAGAGATCTCGCAGCTTTCTCCTTCCTCTGTTTTCTTGTAAATGGTTCAAACAGCTGAACCTTGTAAAAGTGGTGGAACCGAGATTTATTTGCTGCATTTACTTTGCAATAGAAGATAGGCAAGAGCCTTTGAGAAGCAAAAAGCTTGCTTTTCTTGATGCTGAATAAGGGAGAAAAAAAAGCACAGAAAGGCTAATACAAGGTAGCACAATTACTGTCTGTTGATACAGCTGCTGTGGAACCACAATTCATCATGTATTATTGATAATTGCAGCATAATGGACCGAGGGTTTTGCAAGGTGTTTAGTAGAATGCAAGATAATTCAGGTTAAAAATGGGCCCAGTTGCAACAAAATACCTATTTTTGCAATGTCCAGGGATGAAACCAATCTTGTAATTGTATCACATGTGATGCTTTCTCTCACGGCTAATTCTTAAGAAGTAAAATTAGCAAAACACGGCCGAAGTCCTGCTGTCAGGTCAGGACAGATGTAAGCCCAGGGATCTGATGCCTTCTGACAGAAGCAGGTACCACCTCACAGCCAGCAGCCTCACAGACAGCACCGGTGCAAATCGGAGCTGCAGCAGAAATCCCGAGGTGAGAAAAGGGAGGCAGGCACCTCACTGCAGACCTGCCTCTGGCATGTTTCCTCTGCCTCTGGAAAAAGTAGATCTCAGTAATTTAAGGCTCTCAGCCTTCATCTAATAAACAAAACCTCACCAAGCTGTGAGAGAGGAGGAAAGGGGAAGAAGGCAAACAGGGGGCTGCACGCAGGGACAGACTGGAGGGGCACAGTGCAAGCAGGAGAAATGTGTAATGGGAAAAACACAGGGGCTGAAGTCAAAACACCTCTTGAGTCAACGCCTTCTTCCCTACAGGGAAAAGGACTCCAAAGTCTTGAGCCCTCATCCCACTTCCACGTGGAGACTGGAGCTGGTGGGTCACATACACCTGGCAGCACACAGGGACGGGTGTTCAGACATCCACTGCAGCATGGACGAGGTGTTCCCTGCCCTCCCTGGTGCCCACAGAGCCCAGAGGCATCTGAGGCACCCACCCAGCTCAGCTCAGCTCAGCTCAGCTCAGCTCAGCTCAGCCCAGCCCAGCCCAGCCCCCCAAGCCCACTCATCCTGCACATTTTTCATGCACCTGCTTATGGGTTCTGAGCTCCCCAGGAGCACACCAGAGTAGCACCTCCCAGGGAAATCTGCTCCCCACTGAGCCAGAGACTAACTGAAAACAACCTGAAATAAACTCCAGGCTTAGACACAGAAGTCATACAGGCACCCAGGGCAGCTGAGGTTCTCAGAGCTATCTGGATACACTGAGCAGTCTCTGATCTCTCCTGCCAGCTATTATTGCCATTTTATGGACAGAGAAACATCGGAGGTAAAAAGAGTGCCTAAAGTACTGCTCCCTTCTGAGCACACCAACCAAAACGGCTTTGGGGAACTCAGGCTGGGTTCTTTTTCAATTATTCCCTCCGTAGCCAAGTGGCTCTGCAATTCTAAATTGCTTCTGTCACTGAAGTAAGCAGCTGTGATCCTGAATACACATGAGGAGACAATCTACTCATCATGGCATGGTGAGTTTTTGTAATTCCTCAGTGTAAGTGTACTTTAACTGAGTTGACATTCTTCGGTAGCTTGGCCACTGATGGCAAATAATACTTCAAAGGCCCTTTTAATTGATGCAGAGCTTCCTGTACCCCAATACAGCTTTTAGGAGTCACAGAAAAGCACTTTCAAGAACCCTCTGAGGATTCCCAAGTCGGCATTACAGCACTGCGTTTATGGAAGATAACTCCCAACACTGTTTAATTACATCTCTGACCTCTATACAATTTCCCATTATAGACCTCATTCTTACCCCTTTTAAGTCCAACTCAACTCATTCTGGAGAAGTGGGATACAAAGAAATCCTTAGCTCTGAAATTTGCATTAGGAAATGAGGGGCAAGAAGGGAGCGTGCTTCTCCATGGCTTTCAGGAGATTAAACAAGGCAATGGAGTGTGTGACTTCCTTCATTTAAAGTCCTAGTTTCATAGGGCAGAGGTATCTCAAAGTTTCTTTTGCCTTAAAGAAGGAACTAAGGATGTCTGTACTTCTTGCTAAAGCTGTAACTGTTTCTAAATCTTAAAATTACAGATGACAACATGGAAGCTGAGGGTCATAAGGGTTGGATGGGATCTCAAGTAGTCCTTCTGAGAGGGAAGCAGCTCCTTGAAATGCCTGAGATACACCAATCTAAGTCTTCCTTGAAGGCCTTTAAGGACCATGACTCCTCACCTTCTCAAGTTCCCCTGCTTAATTAGTCTTCCTACAATGTTTTCTAATACCCAAACCTAAACTCTCCTTGCCACAGGTAAGTGACACCTGGTTATCTGCCAAGTCCGTGCAGAGGAGGACTTTCTTTGCAAGGCTACCTTACACTTTGGAAAGCTCATGTCCCCTCTGTCCCTCAGCCTTTTACAGCCCAAGCCTCCTTCCTTTTGCACCCCCTTGTAAAGCATATTTTCTAAGATGATCTCCTACAGAACCTCCTCAGTTCTCTCCAGCTCTATAAAGTGCAACGCTCAAAGCTCAGCCCATCAGCCTGGTTTCCTCATCACTGAGCTGAAGAGACTAATTAAATTGCACACTTGCCATGCTCCTGGTAATGCATCCCCAAGCGAAGGCTGGGGTTCTGGGTTTGCATTTTCTACCACACAGGCCTCCTGCTGCTGACGCACATGCACTTTGTCATCCATCCTAATCCCCAGATTCCTCTCCACAATGCCACTTCTCCAGGTGTTCCCAGCTCTGTGTTTGACTTCCCCATTCCAGGACCATCCCCAACTGATTTTGGGTGACATCTCCAGTTTATAAGCACCATTTTGAGCTCTGATCCTCTACTCCAGAGTGCTCAGAGGCTCATATATCTAGATGGGGACCCCAAATAACCGAGACCAGAGAAATTTTGGGAAAGAAGACTATATGCAGGTCATAACTTGAGGCTCTTTGTGTCATCGATGAAATGGCAGTGAGACATCTCTGTCCCCGTGCAGCAGGTGACTGTGGCACACTCAGTACTCAGGGCACTGACAGAAAAACCCCATTGTTGTGAACTGATTTCAAATGAACCCCAAATCAAGACAGAATCCCTCCCTAGAATATCCATTAAATTCCAATAGAAGCTCACATCCAAATAAAAGGTGGCTTTTAGGGCAGGTCCTTTTCCCCATGAAACAAAATCTGCCAAGTGTGTGAAGGGGAGTCCGTGTAGGAGATTAAATTACAAGGAGAGAAAGCAATGGATTTAAAAGGAGAATGGGACGTGGAAGTCCGGGGACACCTTCAGCAGCATCAAGCAACCCTCACACAAGGTCCAGCATCATCCTGATATCTAGGCTTTAAGATCTCCAGAACACAACACGACCCAAGTACACAGCTCCATCCCCATTTCCTGACCTCGCACCAACATGCTGCTGGGAAAGCCTGCTCTTCAAGGCTCTATAGGATTAATTATTCATCAAACTATGTTTGGACAGCCACAGTTCAATCCCAGCCTCTATGATTAAACACATCAGGATCTTGAATACAGATATTAAAATAGTCGGGCGCCTTTTCACCAGAGTTGGATAAACACCGGATTTTGAAACTATCTGCTATATATAGCCTACAGCGGCTACCTCTCTACTCAGAGGGGCTTATGCCTGTAAAAAGAAAACCATTAGAACGGAGAATGAAGTAGCTGGTGCGGAGGACAGCGGTGCCCAGCAGCAGCCAGTGCCTCCCGGGAGCGAGAGGCGCTGGGACCCCGATCCCGAGGGAACTCTCCGGGCGTTGTCGCTGCCGCCCCTCCGGGAGTAGCCGCCGAGGTCGGGGTCCCACTGCGGCCACCTCGGCAGGGACAGCTCCGGGACAGGGATGCTCCTCGCCCGGGGGACGGGACGGGACGGGACGGGACGGGACGGGACGGGGCGGGGCGGGACGGGACGGGCGGTGAGGAGCGCGGGGGGACCGACAGGACATTGGGGACCGGCGGGACGCGCTTCCCCCGCCCGCCCCCGCGCCCACTCACTCACAGTGGCACCATCCCAGGTGGCAGCACCAGTGGAGGCGGAAGCAGCGGCCGTGGCTGTGGGTGGCGCAGAGCGAGAGCCCGTCGCAGGGCTGGAAGTCGGGTCTGCCCGCGCAGCTGCGGGCGAGCGCCTGAGCCTCGTCCAGCTTCTCGCTCTTGGCCGCCGCCGCCCCGCTCATGGCGCCGCCGCTCCG
>VXBA01005910.1:6523-35013 GCA_013399895.1 Serilophus lunatus | reverse complement strand
GCCCCGCCCCGGGCCCGCGGCACCGCCCGCGGCACCCGGAGGGGACGCGAGGGATGGGTCCTCCGGTGGCCGTACCCCCCGATGGCCGTGTCGTCCTCGATGACTCTGTCCCCCGATGGCTCAGTTCCCCGATGGCTGTGTCCCAGATGGCTCTGTGTCCCACTCTGTCCCCCGATGACTCTGTCCCCCCGATGGCCCTGTCCCTCCTGTGGTTCTGGCCCCCGATGGCTCTGGCCCCCTGTGGCTGTGCCCCCGATGTCAGTGCCCTCTAATAGCTGTGTCCCTCGATAGCTGTGCCCCCCCAAGGGCGATGTCCCCCGACGGCTCTGTCTCCTAATGGCTTCTTTCCAAACATGCTGTGATTTTAAAGGCACTGATAAACTTTGTCTTCCATTTTGCAAACTAATCAGTAGATATAATTTTGGTTAATAATGATACGAAAGTGTGTTGTTATTTCCAACAATCATATCTTTAGAACAAAATTAAAGATCGGATTTATCTGGAGCTGTGGCTGTGTTATCTGTTTCCTCAGTGTCGTGGTGGACTTGTTTCCCTGTCATGTTTGAAAGTAAATTGTGTTTTTATTGCTGCTCTGCTCAGCACTGGGAGTCGAAGCCAGCTTCCTTTTACAACAGAAATCAAATGGTCATTTTTGTAGTCTCTTATCTTTGTACAATGCCCGATAGCTCTTTGTCTGAAGCGGTCAAAAAATACGTATTTTTTTTGTGTTTTCCAGAATATTCCCAGACAGTTCCCATGGGGTCTGGGATAGGTCCCAGAGGTGTTCCCATCCTGTACAACCTCCTGAAGGTGTTCTGAGGAACTATTTGCTTCTTGCCAAGAAGAAGAGCTTGATAACAGCCAAGCTGCCGGTGTCTTGCTGTGATCAGCTCCTACTTTATGGGTCAGACCAAGGGATATGGGTCATAACTGCAGAACAGAGAGTTTCATTGGGGTTTTGAACCACCTGACTGTCATCTCTGACTTGCGGCACAGACCTGTTCCCTGCAGCGCTGCTGACACTGGGATGTTTCACTGCTCACACGGGTGCTGGGCCAGGACAAGGCTGAGACCCAGCAAAACAGCACGTACAGCTGAGCAGGTCCTGCCCCGTGCTCTGCCCTGTGCTCTGGTTGTGCTGCCAAAACCACTCAGCATCTGCCTTTCCTTTACACTACACTTCCCTTCTGCACACCCAGAACACCCAGAACACCCTTCCCCCCACAACAAAGGTCCCTTCTTCCCAACAACAGGGGAGAGCACTTTGCCTCAGTAGATGGGCCGGGTGCCAGAGTGGGAGGCTGGAATGCTCGTCCCCACTGCACCTGGCTCACTTCAAGAGCAAGGCACATGGGCAGCCAGGACCTGCTCTGCTGCTGCTCCTCCTGCCCTTCCCTTGTCCCATCCTGCAGCATCTCAGCGGCAAGTGAGCCCTGGGCACACACTACTGTGTCCGAGCTTATGCTCCCATTCCTGGGATCTGGATGAGGAGGCTACACCCATTAAACTCAGCCTAACTGGGCAGGACATGGGTGCCCAGCTGCACTGAGCAGTGGCTTTGAGCCTCCCTTGGCACCTGTCACCAGGACTGGGGGAGCTTCACAGGCTCGTACATTTTTAGTGCCTTCAGGGCTCATTAGACTGGAAAGAGATTATTCTGACTCACTGCTCGAGGCTTACCTGCCTTTGCTTTCCGAAATCCCACTGAAATCTGCAAATATTCAGGACCTTGCTCAGCAAGCAGAGGAGAAACTGATTGCAGATCCAGGTGTTTCTTTGACACTATCCTGTTGTCCTGTTCCCTGGAGCCCACCAGCAGCAAACAGGGGGCACATCTCAGCTCCCACGAGACCCCTGGCCCAAGGAGAACTGACACTTCTACCTGCTGGCACATCTCACCTCCAGAGCTGATCTCAGACCATCCTGGGCTGCCACATCACCCTGTTCAAAAAGGAAATAAAGTGAAGGAAGGTGAACTGTGGGTTGCAGAAGCAGGAGGAGGTACTTCTGATAAAACCCAAGCATCCCATCCAATTTGGGCGTACAGGACTGCACCTCTGAGCAGCCAAAGGCAGGAAGCTCCCTGCCTTCCTTTGAAGGCCCAGTGCTGCAGGGCACTCTGATCAAAGCTGAAGCAATTCTCTCCTTTGGTGCACTCCCATTCACTACTGTTTTGCAAAATGCCTGCGGCTGAGCAGTTAATGGAGGCATCTGCTGCACTGGCAGAGTTCACCGACTTAATTAAAGACATCTAACAATCCTGCAGCTGCATGCGAGGGGCCGCGGGTACTCGCAGGCTGACACTGAACCTCCTCAGACTGAAAGCGAGCACCCCGCTGTGCAGAAAGCCAGACATGCAGCCAGACACTCACATGAAAGAAGAAGCAGGGCCCAAAGATTAAGGATGGACTGGAGCCAGCTTGCCTTGTGTGTCACCAAGGCCTCGACGTGCTGAGAACTGTACAACCTCAGCTCACAAACAGTCAGATGTGCAGAGAGTGAGCAGAGCTGGGGACATTCCTCGCCCAGAGGAATGGTTTTACCTGGAAAACATTTTTAACAGAGATCTTTTCACTGAGTGAAAAGTGGTTTAAAAAGACAGGTGGGAAAACTAATCCTGTACCAAATGTTTATCAAGTTCTCCTGATGCACAGAGCTGTGTTCTCTCCTGTTAAATGAAGAAATATTTCGCTCATGGGCATATTTCTGGCATCACTGCACATTTGAGCTGATGGGGACTGTGCAGGGCTGTTATTTTAACAACTTACCAAAGAGGCTGACAGAACAGGCTGGTGCTTTCTGCTCGGACTGCTTGTCAGCAGGCACCGAGGGCTTTGGATGAGGCTGTCCGTGCCCTGCAGAGCCGGGGGCCGAGGAGCTGGGGCTGCTCTTTGGCCGCTCTCGCCCTGCCGGGAGCGGAGCAGCCCAGGGGCCGGGACTCCCACGCACGGCTCCCGCCCTCCCGGAGCGGGGAACGCGACCTCTCAGCGGCAGCAATGTCACCGCTGGCTGCTTGGGCGTCAGGCAGACAGCACAATCGATGCCGGGTTGCTTTGGTCGATGGGAATTTACAAATTAATTTCTGTCAGGAGAGGCATTACTGGTGTGAACAGCCCCTGTTCTCAGCAGTTTCTGAGAAGGGGAGCAGGCGCATCCCATGCACCAGCACACAGGTGCTGCAGGTGAGGAGAGGCTTTTCGGCCCCAGGGTGAGCTGGTGGCTCTCGATGCTGCTTTGAGGAAAGGCAAGTCCTCTCCTCCTCAGCCTGCCGCCACTGCCAGGGGAATTACCCTTTCCCAGCTCATGCCCGGTGTGGGTGAGCACCTCTAGGCACAGGACAGGGGAGGTGAGTCTGGGCAGAGCTTCGTGTCCTGTGGGTGACACGCCAGGCTCCAGCAGGGGCAGGGCTGTTGTGTAACGCGTCACGCGGAGCCTGCTGGCGTGGGAGCAGCGCTTCACCTTGGAGCTAACGCAGGGCTGCTCTCAGCTCCGGCACACCAGGGATCCGGGGGGAACTGCAGCCCGCTGAGCTCCTTCTCCGCTCCTGGAGAAAAATCCTCCCTGGAACCAGGTACTGGGGTTGGCTTGTGACGACTTCCAGAGGGTTTTCCGCCCTCAGTTTTGCACCCTCACGCACTGATGGACAGGAGTAGACAGAGGGCAAAATAAGAACAGACTGAGGGAAAGAAAAAGAGGCGTGCAGCCTTTTCAGACACAAACTCCTCCATAAACAGGAAAATTATCTAATTCTATCACGTAGAGAAGAGACAGAGAAAAAAAGCAAAGAACAAGCACATTTTCTTTTTTGTGCTATCTCATATGACACCATACAATCTGTCATTAGATAAGCAAAGCAGTTTTATTAAATTAAAAGCAAAAGTTAGACATCCAGTGTCCCTGAGAAAGGAACCCAGATCAACCTATTCCCTGCACCAGACTGGAAGATACACTCACTAGACATGTGAGGTGTGCATCAAGCCTGGAGCAAGTTTGGCTCCCTCTCCCTCTGCTCTTTGCTAAAGATCTGCCACCTCTCTGTGTGCCTGCAGCAGTGCCCCTGCCTGCACAGCTGTTGTGCCATGCCCTTCCCAGTGTGCCCTCCACTCATGTGAAAACCCAGCAAGTGCCAGGCCATGTTTGAATCTGGTCAATTAGAGCCTGCTGAGCACCAAGACCTGGTAGCTGTAGGCAGAAAAGATGGGAGGGTGATGGCAACACATTTCCACACTTAAGAAATGCCAGAAGATGTTTCTGCTTGGACAAAGCCGGGTGGGGATAATGGTAATGAGGATGGAGTCTGGATGCAAAAGGCCAGTCGTGAGCCAACGCCACAGGGCATGGTAGTGAGGTTGATGTATTTGTGGCTTTCTGGCATTTATTAGAGTCTCCTCTGCAGCACGGAAGAGGGACAGTACCAGCCCTGCCCCTTGCTTTCTGCCTGGACTTTCTCTCTTCACTTCATCTGCCTTTACCTCTGAAAGGTGCTGTACCTTGTGCCACTTCTGCCTAGCAGCAGAAGGGGAGCAGGCTGTGGAATGCTAGGGAATCCAGTGGAGGTGGGCTGGACAGGAAAGAACTGAACAAACTAGTAAATAGATTGAAGGCAAGATCTTGTAGATCCAACTGGTTCTTGGGTCAACTGTAATCACCTCCCTCTTGGCTCCTACCATGATTTGCATGGTGGGCTATGGATGCTCTTCCCTGTCTTCCCCAAAGGCAAAATGGAAGAGGAGGACAGCCGTGACAATCTGGAGGCAGTATGAAATGAGATGGGCCTTTACACAGCAGTGTGTGAAGAAGGTGGTCGAGGCTGAGGCTGAGAAAGAAGGATGGATGGAGGCAGTGGTTACTGGCAGCAAGAATCATTTCCTGCAAAGGCCCAGGACAGTCCATGACATTGTTTATGAGCCTGTAGCTCTTTGGGTTTGATTGGAAAAGACAGTGCAATTATAGCAGCAGTTTTGTGAGATCAGCCTCCATCAGAGGAATCACAGCCTGGGGCTCTGCCGGCTGAGGTAGGACATCCACTCTTTGAGTGGGGGGTTCCCCACAGCCACCAGCTTTTTCAGAAAGGCACTGGGCCTTAGCCCAGGAACGTCAGGATGGGCCTCAGAGTACTTCTGCAGTTTGGCCAGCACTCGAGGGAGCCCCACGGTGGAGGCGTAGAACATGGGGCCGCCCCTGTGCTTTGGCCACCCATAGCCATTGATGTAAATTACATCCAGGTGCTCTGGGTCTGAGGCTATTCCCTCAGCCAGGATGGCAAACCCTTCGTTGATGAGGGAAAACAGACACCGCTCCAGGATTTCCTCCTGGTCTATAAAGCGTGTCTTGATGCCATGGCTGTCTCTGTACTGGGTGAGGAAGTTGTGAAGCCATGGATCTGGCGCGGCTGTCCTGCCCCCAGCCTTCTCGTACTGGTACCAGCCCTTCCCGGTTTTCTGGCCGAACCTGCCGCTCTCACACAGCAGGTCCGGCAGGGGGCTGTACCGCTGGCCGTGCCGCTGCCGGGCAGGCGTTCCTGCGGGGACGGAGGGCCCCGTGAGGCCCTGACCCTTCCGAGACCTCCAGCCCACATCCAGCCCGGCGAGGTCAGACATGCGGAAAGGCCCTATCTTAAACCCGAAATCCTCCAGAGCCTCATCTACCACTTCTGGTCTGCTCCCTTCCTCTAAAAGGAAAACTGCCTGTTGCACATATGGAAACATCATTCGATTCCCAACAAAGCCAAAGCAATTCCCGACCACCACTCCAACCTTCCCGAGTGCTTTGGCCAGCTGCATGGCAGTGGCGATGGCAGAGGGGGATGTGTGGCGGCCATAGATAATTTCCAACAGCCTCATCACGTGAGCAGGGGAGAAGAAGTGGGTGCCAATGACCTGCTGTGGGTGGCTGGTGGCAGAAGCTATTTCATCGATGCTCAGGGCTGATGTGTTTGTGCACAGCAAGGCCCCTGGCTTGCAAATCCTTGATAGCTTGTGGAATATTTCCTTCTTTAGTGCCATGTTCTCAAACACAGCCTCAATGACTAGATCTACATCATGCAACAAGTCAAAGTCCACAGTGAACTGGAGACGTGCAGGGTTATGGAAATCCAGGGTTTGAGCACCCCGCTCCATTTTCATAGCCTCACGTTCCAAAAGGAGCATCACAGCTTTTCTCCCCGTGTTCAGGTACTCCAGATCCTGCTCCAGGGCTACCACAGGTATGTTGGCCTTAACCAGAGAAGTCACAATGCCACGGCCCATTGTTCCCAGCCCTAGGGAGAAAAGTGAGATAAAACCACAGACTATGAATAGAAAATTAATCACTTGATGGTATCATTTCCTTTGTATCTCCAGGTTAAAAAGTGAAAGCCTCTGCAAAACAAGAAGAGCACACATAGAAAAAAAATTGTAGACTGGGGAAAAGGAAGGTGAATTCTTTCAATGAGTCCAGATGTTTGAAAAGCAGTCATAAAGGCAAGTTAGTGTCCTCACAGCCTGACAAAATTCCAGTGGGGTTCACCCAGTTGTAAGCAAGACTGTTTGATTCATGTCTTCTCCCTGCAAAGTTACATACCTATGGAAACCAGCATCACTTAGGAGTGCTGACATCAAAGAGGGGAGATCTGAGTTGCAGCTGCAGCCCTCTTACCACCTTCTGCAGGCAGGTTCAAAGCAAGCTTCACCCTGAGGGTATCAGTGCCTCACTGTTCCTGTGAGATGGTTTGTTTTGAGCAGTAAGCAAATACACCCCAGCTGGAGATTTTGACACCTGCAAAGCTCAGACCACTGGTTTCTCTCTCGTCTTTCCAAGTGTCCCCTTTGTCTCCCTCCACACTTCATTGTGTAATTTTTGGAGTGGGAAAAATTCAGCTGCTCTTTCTCTAAAGACTCTTGGATGTTGATCTGCTCTAAACTTTGTCTCTAGCATCTTGTGTAAGATCCATAAATGTGCTACTACCAGCTCATATCCCTAGGAATATCAGTGTAGAGATTACTGGCCTGATCCCTTTCACCAGCTCTGCCCTCTGTGACATTAAATGAAGCTGCACACTTACACTTTCCTGTGATACACAACTCACACCATTGATCCTGCTCTCCCATGGTGGAGGCTTTTCCAATCAAGTTAATACAAACTAGTAAGGGAAGGTCAGCACAATTTTACCAGCTTTAGAAGTGTGAAGCATCTGAATGGGAGAATATGAATTAAAATGAATTAATATCCTAAAAAAAGCAGCAACCAGACAAAGTAGAGGTTTTTTATAATTCTGTAAAAATTATTTTTTTAATCCCAAGTTTACAAATGAAAGACAGCTAAACAAATAAATGGAAAAAAGGGGATTAAAAAATTGTCTAAAGCAGCTTTGTAAAGAGGAGCTGAAATGATGTCATCATTTAAACAACCAAGGTCAGACAAAGTAGGATCTTTTTCCTGCATGCTACACACCCTTGGTTTATTTCTGCCCAGCCTCACTTGGGGGCACACAAGGCATTTCAAACATTCCCTGCTTAGCCACCAGAAGGTAGTTTTTACTGACATCAGTAGCCTGGCAGCCTGCTTATAAACCATTACACTCCCAAGCAAGTGCTGAAGTTTCTTTCAAGGAAATTAGATTTGCTACTTCATAATCAAGTTCTACTGAACACTAATTTGAAAATAGAAGTAGAATGACATGAATCAGCTGTTGGTACTTCAGTGTCCATGGTTTGCTGACAGAAAAAACAAACACAAGAACCTCCTCCCACTCTGCTCATGCCCCAGAGCCTTGGATGTGAAAGCAGGTACACTTAGGGATAGTTTTTCCCTGTCTTTGGTGAACTGCATGAACTGCTTTCTTCTCAGGAAGTGCAGGAAAGTAACACACTCACCAAGCCCAGCCCCATCTTTCAGGCTCTTCTTAGACATCAAGCTAAAGTGTTTGCAGTTCCACACAGCTCCCTCTTAAATCTCTTCCTTTCCAAGGTGGAGGCCTGGAGTTTCTCCCTAGGATTTCCAAGCTCTCCACACATCCTGGGTCTTACTCACTCCTGGTCCTCTTAGCTTCAGTCTTGTGACTGGAATCTTAGCACTTCTTTTGCCATCTGAACGTGCTGCTCCTTCCTAAATCAAAACCTCTGTTCTCCAGCCTTCTTTTCCAGGGAAGCTCTGCAGTGGCAGTGGTGATTCCCCTGTTTGCTTTCATCATGAGTACTCCCATGGAGGCTTCAGCCGTCCCATGAGAGACAGGCACACATGCTTGTAGTACTACTTTTTAGGCCACGGGAGCAGACTTATAGATAAGATATGAGCTTGCCAAGCTTGTTTCTGACCTAGAAAAGCTGTCTCTCAACTTCCTACAGAACTCTGCAGTGGCCTGTATGAAATGATGTTTAATGAAGCTGGCAGAGAGAGTAATGAAAGCCCCAAGGGGTTTGTTACATTAGAGCTTGCACAGCATGATTCCCCTGGAAGTATTTTCTAAAATTGGGCTATAAAACTAAGGAGAGCTCTGGCTATCTAGCAGGGAAAGAAGCATTTCTGAGGACTCTCCTTTTCTGTTTCATAGAGACAAGTGATCTTGGGGAAGAGTATTTTAGAGTGGAAAATAATGGTAGGGAATCATTGGCCCTTACATGTGTAGAAGATGTGGAAGAAAAAGGAAGGGAGATGTCTCATGCTCAGCTCAGATCACACAGACCAAAACACGACAAGAAACTACTCCAGAATTTCTGCTGTGTGTTCCATTTTCTTACTTAATAGTGCCCTCACTTTCCCCAAACCATGAGAATCCCTAATTTTTCATTGTCCACGCAGGGGACTATTTTCATGTCCAAGGCACATCTCTCAAAAAAAGGCTGAAATCTGCTTCAGGAACAAGAACAGTGTCCAGCCATCCTGCTTCTGGTCTTTTGTTGTGAAATGCAACTTTGACATACTACACTTGAACACATGTAATTTCAGACCAAATATGGGGATGACAAATCCATTTGCTGGGCAAGCTGAATGAATAATGATGCTTAATTATTGATCTGTCACGAGGTACTTAGAATATGAAAAACTATGCAAAATTAATTGAAGACTTTAAAAACAAACTTCAAATCAAAAGAACTTGAAATACGTACAAGACATCACATGTGCAGTCACACACTCTACACAGACCAGTGGAAAACACTCTGAACTATAATGATTATTTGAATTTTAAAATGCCTGGCAATGGAAATAATCCTTTATAGATTGGTAAAAATGTGCAAGGGCTGTTCCAGTTTTCCTGTTAAACACAACAATGAGCAACTGGAGTGGTGGCTGCTGCAGACTGGGGCTGCTGCTTTCTCTGTTTCAGGGTATTAATTTCAAGCAGAAATACTGTGATACTCCAGACAAGCAGGGAGCTATGGGGAGATGCAGTTGGCAGGGACACAGAGAGAGAGAAGAACTCTTTTTCTAGATGATGATAAGCCAAAGAAATTGAAAAGAGGTGGGAGCCAAGAGTTCAGAACAACAGAAGTGAATGAAACAAAAGGTTTCATGAAAAAGTGAACAAGTTGCTTCTCATCATGCAGCAATAAAAGATGGAAACAGCAGCATAATGCAACACAGGTTTAGTGTGTGAAACAGCCCAGCACTGTCTGCTGGAAAGTGGGGTCTGCATGACTTCTGACAGCCTAAATGGATGGTGCATCCTTCTCTGACTGCCTTCCTCCCTGCAGTGAAAATAGAGAGACCTTGGGTCACCTCAGTAGACTCAGCACTTGCATGGATGAGCAGCATGGTTTTAAAAGGTGTCAATCCCTCAAAACCCATTCCTAAGGTTTTGATTTCTGGTGCTGCAAGGATATACTTAAGATCAAAAATGTGAAGTTATAAAATACTGTAGAGCATTGTACTGACTGGAGAATGACTTTTTGTTATAGCAACCTGAAAGAAAAAATACAATTGTGTTGGCATATTCTCCACCTGTCTTTAATGCACTCACAATTTTACTGATATCAAAAGACAAAACTGAAGGCAAACTTTCCAGAGGAAGGAGAAAAAGCACAACAAGGTGGAAGAAAGAAGTGGGAGAAAGCAGTGACATTTTGGTGTGGGATCCAGGGTTAAAAGGAGGTAACCAAGGACCTCCAAATGAGGAGATGTCGCATCAAATGAATTATGACATGAACAAAACCCCACCCACCTGCACTGTCCATGGGCCTCTGAGCCTCAGTTAAGCTCAGACCTGGGTTTGCAGTCCCTTCCTAGGCTCTGTTGGAGGAGTTCTGGTGGCTTGCTGTGGCTGTGGCAGGCATAGACTCTGCTGATCCAGACCTCAGCCTGCAGGGTGGCTTCCCACCTTTACCTTGGACCCGCATCATCCTGGGAACTTTGCCTGATCCCCTGTATTTTGTAATTTTGTGGCCAGTGGGAACTGGCCACGACCTCTGGGCCTGCCCTGCTTGCCTTGCTGAGGTACTGTAGTACTGATTCAGCAGTGGGCTGTGCTGCCATCCAGAGGGAGAAAGGGTTGGGCAGGAGCCTAGGAAGCTCAGCACGGGGAAGTGCAAAGTCCTGTACCTGGGGAGGAACAGTCCTGTGCACCAGTACATGCCGGGGGCTGGCTGCTGGAAGGCAGCTCCCTAGAAAAGTCTGGGGGTGCTGGTGGGCACCAGGTTGCCTGAGCAGCATATGACCTTGTGGCAGAGAAGGTTACTGGTCTATGGAGCTGTGTTAGGAAGGGCCTTGCTGGAGCTTTGGGGAGGTGGCCCTGCCTCTCTACTCAGCAGTGGTGAGGTCACACCTGGAGTGCTGGGTCCAGCTCTGGGCTTCCCAGAACAGGAGTGATATGGAACTATTGGAGTGAGTTCAGTGAAGGGCCAGTAGGAGGATTAAGGGACTGCAGTGTGTCTAATGAGGAAGGGCTGAGAGAGCTGTGACTCCAGCTTAGAGGCTTGGAGGGATCTCACCAATATAAATAGCTGAGGGAAAGGTGTGAAGAAGATGGAATCAGGTTCGTGGCCACTGGTGATGGGCATAAATTGAGACACGGATGTTCCATCTGAACATAAGAAAACAATTTTTGTTACTCTGGGGGTATCTGAGCACTGGCACAGGTTGCTCACAGAGGCTGTGGAGTCTTCATGCTTGGAGGTGTTCAAATGCTGTCTGCACATGGTCTTGGGCAGCTGACTCTAGGTGACTTTGAGTAGAGGGGTTGGGCAAGATGACATTCAGAGACCCCTCCCTGCCTTCAAAGATTCTGCAGTTCTTCCTCCAGGAGGTGTTATTGCCATTGCTCCCCTTCCCTGGGGTGCAGCTGCTCCCTGCCAGCAGATAATTAACAGGATGTGTTGCACATGGCTCATATGAAGTTGGCTGTTACCCTGAGCATTCTAAGCAGGAGCAAGGAAGTAACATCCTGGTATTTGGTCTTGGTGTAATTACTCCTGGAATGTTGTTCCCACTTTGGCTATGCATGGTTTATTAGGTGTTGAAAAATTAGGGGAAGTTCAGGGTCATAAAAATGACCACAGTATGACAGACTTTGCTCTGCAGCAGAGGTATCAAAACACTTCATTTATTTATTCTGCAGAAGTATGGATTAATTTGAGCATTGTCTGTAATCAGCTATGAAAACACTGAAACTTGGGGTGAAGTTGGGGCAGTTTCAGAGACCTGTGTGGAGATGAGGCAAATACTTAATTCAGTGGTTGGAAGATGCAGCTCAGCCAGTTCAGTTTGGAAATGAGATACAGGTTATGTTTCTCCTAGAAACTTTCAAACAGAGGTTGCAGTTTGTCCTCTGAATTCTCTCTAGCTCAGTTACAGCAGCAAAATAGGCAGATCAAACCTAACAGCCCTTCTGGCTAAACTGTCACTGCGATTAAGTCTTTGCCAGTGTGTTGTCCTGGTGTGGTTTAGCAGTACATAGCAAAGAATGTCCTTCTATTCACCTGGTCATTCCCACAGATCCCAGCATGAGCCCCTCCTGGCAAAGCAGGACTGACCTGTCTGGGACTGCCTGTGCCCAAAGTCCTGTGCTCTTCAAATCACAGAAAAACTTGGCAGTAGTGAATGCCTCTTTACCTGAGTGCTTTAACAGCCACGGATCCTGCTCCCAGGGCTTGTGTACCAATATTTAAACCCCATTTTTATTAAAAATATGGCATGGCAGATAATGAAGAGAACTTAAAAAAAAAAATCCCTAGTCTTATGGCCAGAAATGAGCTGTCAGACAGCTCAAGAGCCCTGAGAAACATCCAGAAAAGACCAGTGTTGATCTGGTGAGCTTCTTGAAACAGAATGGATATTTTCCAAGTGCTCCATTACTTCTCTAACCATTTTTTAGTGCTACTATCAACAGGCAGAGCTGAAAGATTTTTTTTTTTTAATCTCAGCAGTGCATCAAAGGTTTTATTTAAATTGCTCTTATAAAAAATTAATGAAGGCATTATCTTGCTGGGCTACAAAATGGCAGGAGTGGATCCCAGTGAGATGAAATCTTCTTAAAATACAGCTGTCAAAACATTTTTGTATTAATATATCCCTGAGTGACTCTGTGCACATTCACTTGCAGTACAGAACTAGACCAGGAGGAGGAGAATTTCATACAAAACTACTTCTAACATGGAGCAAGGCCGGGACACAGTTTTTAAAGGGGAGCAGACCTCTCTCATGGTCCACACATGAAGCTGTCTCCGAGTTTAGAGGAGGCTATTCTTCCAAAGAAAGATGTGGCATCAGCTAACGATCTAGTGGGATATGAATAACCACGTGAATTTCTGAGCTTACCACTACACGGACAACTTCCCTCCTGGCACGTCACCGCTGAGGGTGGAGGATCCGTGCCCGTGATGGCCGTGAGTGACAACTGGGAATCCCACTCCTGCCTCCTGCCAGGAGCACAGCCCCATCACAGCGACCCCAGGGCCAGCCCCCACAGCAGCTCTTGCCCTCTCTTACCTATCACTGCCGCTTTGCGGATGGGCTGCGGGGAGGAGCTGCTCCAGGAGGCTCCGCTGGGAGTTGTCCACTTCTGGGCGGCTCTCTCGGCGAAGAACGCGTACTGCAGGGCCCGGGCTTGGCCCGAGCTCAGCAGCACCATGAACAGCTCTCGCTCCCTCCGCGCTCCGGCTGCGAAGGGCATCTCCGTGGCGGCTTTGACGGCCTGGAAGCACAGCTCCGGAGCCAGGCACCCCCGGGCTTGTTTCTTCACCTTCACAAGAGCCTCGCGGAGAAAGGCTTCCATGTTGGGCAGTTTTGGAACGGGCTGCAGGCTGAGCCTTCGGGGTCCCAAGGGCTGGCCTGGGGGAGGGAACGGGGGTTACAGAACGAAACATCACATCTTTCCAGATGTAGTCTTTCCAGACTACAGATTTCCACCCCTTTCCACAGGCTGAGAAGGCAAACTGTCTCTTTTCCTCTGAATCTCATTGCATTAGGGCTTGCATGGCACAGTGAGCTGGGTCTAGAACTAAAGCATCTGACATTTCTCTTTACCTCTGTTTGCTCTGACAATTACAATTTTTCAAGTCCCTTCTCAGACTTCAACAAAAGGTAAGATTTCAGTTTCAAAGGAGTAATTCTCTCCTTTTTCTCAGCTCCCCGAAAGCCTTGACTTTTCCATTTCTCTTCTTCCACAGTCCTAGCTGCCACATTCATATGAAGCTTTCTTATAAGCTTCAGTACTAAAATTTTCCTCCAGTACTGTTGAATACTCAGTGCCCAATTGACTGTGCTATCCCAGCCAGGATGCTGACCCTGGAATAGATGAGAGACTGGAAAATGCACCCTGACTTCAGGCCTTCCTCAGCTACAGCAGTCCCTCAATTCACTTTGGGACTAACCAAGAGGAAAGCTCACAAAGCATGAGCTGGGGAGCAAATGAATGACAAGGGAGAGTTCATGTTTCTGTGTCAGCAAGGGGTGAAACAAGCAGCCACACAAATATGTGAAGCTCGTTACAGACAGGGGTTGCTATGGTGATACCTAGAAAGGATTTTAATTGAGAGAAGTTAGTTACATTTCAGATCCCAAAATTCCCTCCATCTTCTTCAGAAGTATAAATGTGGTGCTCTAGGAGAGCTCTGACCTGGCCATACTCGGGTGTTCCTGGGCAGCTTACTCAGTAAAGATTGTGAAGGAAGATCAGAAATCCAGGATGTATCCACTCAACAGTGCAACATTCTCACAAAGACCCTGTTGTCATCACGGCCACATCCAGGCCATTAACTGTAGCATGCACCTGCATGGATTGCTGCAGTACTGTTCCCAGAAGCACCTAAAACTACCACCGAAGCAGAGTGGTGGATTGAGAACCTTCTGCTGAGAAGCTCTCTGGTACACAGTCTCACTGCCCTTGCCATACTTCCTTCCAAGGCAGCATATTGCATCCAGATCCCGTTTTTCTTCCTGTTGTCTGAGTCAGGGAAGTGCCAGTGCACCAGCAAAAGACTCAGGAAATCATCCAAAGGATGCTGAAGAGCAGGAATAATGGCAGCACTGCAGGCATGGTTGCCCGAAGAATATGTCCTGACTCTAGCACTTCCTCTAAGACCAAGCAACATTTAAGAGAAATAGATACGTGAGTTTCCAGAATGAGTTAATACACTGTTTTCCCAAAATAATGGTCTTCAAAGCTCAGGCTTTTTAATTAAGCCTTTTAGAGAACATAAAGAGATGAACACTCACTGTGTAAGTAGCTTCTCTTGTAATCAGAGTTCATAAAAATGTTTTCACATTGAACAGTGGATGTAATTTTTATCTGCCAGTATTGCAGGATTTAGTCAGGATAATGTTCCTTTATTTTTGAATCCTTTTTTTCTCCCCTAAATCTATGCTTTTAACCCAGAAATGCCCTTTATCCACAGTCTTTATTTAGGACTCAAACAGTGTGTTTCGTTCCATTGCAAGAGGAAAGCTCAGGTTTGTCCCAGAAAGCTGATCTGGTGGCTGGAAGGCCACTTAAGACTGGGCACATCAAGGGACTTCATATGAAATCTGTGACGTGGAAAGGACTGGAAAAAGAGGAATACCACTGGGAGCCTTTAAGCCTGGTCTTCAGACAGTGAATGGTACTTGTAAGCACAAATATTGATGGGGGACAGGAGACAGAGTAAAAAAAAACAAGTCTCCTCAGAATCCTGTAATAAAACTCTTATTTAGCCACAAGCTAAATAGGTTTTGTTAAATGCTTCTACAGAATCTCCATGCAGTATCTTTGCTTCTGCAATGCTACCAAGAATAAAGGACATCTATGAACAGGAAAGAATGGTCAGACTCCAAACCTGGGAAGAAGAGATCAGTGTGGGACACTCATGGCTTGATTTCTGAAATCAAAGCAGCAGGAAGATGATGGGCATTGTCAGACATCAGTGCTGCAGGGGAATGCACAGGAGCCAGCACAGATACCTGCTTTGTTTTACCAGGGTTTTTTAGCCAGGTGGCACAAAGAACAGATCGAGTCCATAAAATTTCTCTCAGCAAGAGCACCATGTACACATGTACATAATATTATACTATTTAAAGATAATAATATCATCCCAGAGTTGTAAACCCTTGGGATACTGCAGGATGGCACATGCAGGAGGCAGGGCCAACCTAACAGTCTGTGAACTGCCTGTGAATTTCTGAGGAACAAAGCTGAGCCTGGCCCCTGACCCTCGGGACTGCAGTGGTCTCAGGCGGACAGAGACAAGTGCAGTCTCTGTCAGACCTTTCACAAACTCTGTGTCTCAGGAGCACTTTGCTAGGCCGTCTGCCTAAGGAAGGTGGCAGCCAAAATCACGAGCCTGGAGACAGATTAAAATGTCTTTACATAGTGCAGAGATGATGCACTGAGAACCCTCAGAGCTGTGATGGAAAGCCTTTCTCCCCCAGTCTCCATTTCCAGTATGCAATTACCCACAGCAGTATCTGTTACGCCTCTGGGTTTTATGATCCTCAGGAGAAGCAGCTGCTTCCTCCACAGTAACTCCCAGTGGCTTCCAGGGAAAAACTCATCATCCTTCCACGCAGTTCAATACCTGTGGGGCCTGAGCTAATCCACGTTGCACTGGTTTTCCTTGCTCTTTGGTGCAAGCCATGGATGCTGGTGTGCTCTGAGATGACAAAGGTCAAACAGCAGATGTGGTCAGAAAGCAAGGGCTGGTTATATATGAAGGGCTTCGAAGTTTGCTGTGCAAAGGACCAGCACCCATTTTCTCCTCCAGCTGAGGAAGACTAGAGCAGGCCAGCAAGGTGGGCAGGATGAGCTGCAAGCTGCTGCCTGACACCAGCAGTTCCAGCAATTTGTCAATTTTGTGATGCCATCAGCTGGGAAAAGTCTGAAATGCATCTTTGGATTACTGCAGCGATCATCAAGCACTTTTAATGAAAGGACATCCTCCTTGCCTCCAAGGATTTAGCTCCTGTCTATTCCTTTTAAAAAATGCCTTCAGAAGTGAAGATATTTTCTCTTGCCTGAAGAGGTCAGGAACTTATTTCTCGCTTCCTATCTGCAATATGTAACTGGTTTTCAATGAAAAATCTAACTCAGAATCACTGATTGCCTCTGTGCATTCCTACACCCACTTACTGTTTCAGAGCATCTTTTGAAGGTGTTCTTCGTTAGGAACAGTCCATAAAAATGTATGGATGAAGATGCTTTCCCAACATCCCATAAATGTAGCTCTGTCAGCTGTGTATTACAACAATAATCAAAGACCCTGGCTACAGTAAGGCCAGTCATTTGAGACTGATCTCCTCCCCTGAGACCACTGCAGCTCCAGGGCTGAGAAAGCTTTAGAAGAAAATGATTTCTGAATTGACTCTTTGAGACTTATCTTGCAGTATAGCCTTCCCAGCAATAGAAATTCCAGCAGTGACAAAACTAGTGATTTAGCCAGACTGCTTTAGGAGAAGTCAGCAGTTGTTAGCTTCGTGTTGAAAAAAGTATCACCAGAAACAAAATGTTGTGGGTCACACAAAGCCAGTGGACTTCTGGGATGGCAGTTTTTTGATTGTATTAAGATTATCTGAAAAACATCCACTGAAAGCAGAACTCAGTGTGAAGAAATCCCAGACCAGCTATGCAAGACTGCCACCTCCTCTGCAGCCCTGTTAGTGCTTGCTGGAGAGAAAAAAAAAAGCACTGGTTTGCCTTGGTATGACAGGAAAATTACTAACTTTAGGCAAAGGCCAAGGCCAGGAATGACTCAAAAGGAACATACAGGCTCTGGGTACACCATTCTTTCAAATTATTGGATAACCTGAGGGTAAATGGTGCATCAAAACTTGTCATGGTCTTCTGCAAGGTCTAATGAGAAATTTTCAAGCAGGAAAGAAATAGATTAGCTGTCTTGCCAGTGTTTTCACTGTTAAAGTACATACTGTAAATGCCAGCAAAGCTGTTGGAAAGAGTCTGAAAGCATTTTTAAAGTCCTGTGGGAGTTGATATATAGTGTGATGTGAAACACCATAGGTGGCATTACTCATTTTTACTGGGGTAACTCAAACCACCAATAAACTGATTGAAAATCTACTAATGTGTAAGAGTGGGACAGGTTACCTGCTGAACATCCAGCTAGGATCTTTGTATGCCTACATAACTCTAAACTCCCCCCCCCCTCCCAGTTGGTAGTGACAAGTTCCAAAGAAGATGAAGCTACAGAACAGGAATTTGCCAGTAGTGGATATAAGCTCCAGAAAGCAAGTTACCCTGAGAAACTGAGTGCTCAGTGATTCCTTCCCCTAAGGGTGAGCTGGTTTTCACAGCTAATAACCACTGCACAAAGTCTGTCATAGAAGAAATAAGCATAAAAGTACCTAAATTTCACATAGCATTTGTTGGAATCCAAAATGTTTGTTGGTTTGCTAGTTCCAGCAATGTATCCATTATTCATTTCATGATGCTGTTTCTCCTGCCATCGATACTGGAATAGATCTTGTGCAGGGCATTGTTCAGAGCCCAGAGGGTACATCAGATGGAACACTGTTTGTTGGGTTAATTTGCCTAGAAGGGTGGTAATATTTCACTGCTCTCCCAACAGATGGAGAAACAGAATTCTCATTCAAAACAGACAAAAATCAGTGAACCAAAGTATCTTTGTTTTTCTTAGAAGCAATAGTGAAATACATCACCATCGCCCACCTCTTGCTAAAGGAGTGTGTCTAGTCTGCTGACATACAGGGAAAGAGGAAAGAGAACTGCTTGTGTCATTGATTCTGCACTAGAAAATGAAGCCCAAAAGTACTGTAGGATGAATGCAGTGAGAATGATGGGCATCTGCTACAGAAAACCTGGCCAAAAAATACCTTTGGCACCTGTCTGGTTCATCTCAAGGTGTAGGGAAGGATGGAAGACATTTCAGAATAGCCTATTCTTTCAACTAGCTTAAAAATATGGTGCACTGTCACCTAGTACAAAGCTTAGGCTGCCTCAGCTTCTGGCACAGGTGAGGAAAGGGCCTTATCTGTAGTGAAGAGAACTGCAGGAGCAAAAGCAGCTTGGAACAGCACTGCCTGTAAAGGCCACGTGGTCAAAGCAGGAAGGGTTTTTTTGCTTCCCTGCATTCAATTCATTGTGTTGCAGGTCCAGATGAAATCCTGATGGTACTCCATGGTATGTTTCTTAAGGTACAAGGAGGTGGAAAAACATCCTGTTTTCTCTCAAGGTGATGCTCCTCACACTGCACAAGGAATGTTTCTCTTCCTGAGTTAACTCCAGTGAATTTGATTCTGTTATTTCTAAGGTGGGGAAAAATAATCTCCCCTCATCCCTCCCACCTCTACAGGCCATTTTTCCGCAAGGTCTCTGAAGGATTAGGGACAGAGTCACTCATAGACCATGGATGACAAAATGGGGCTGAGGCTGTGCAGCCCCTCCACTATAGTTATTTTTGTTCAGCCATTATTGATGGTACAACTAGAATCCATGCAATCCCAGCTATATCCAGGACTGTGTGTGGAAAGAGCCCTCACTTCCCAAACTCAGTGGAGTGCAGCAGCCCAGAGGAATATGTGAGTTTGGATATATAATTAAAAAGCAGGAGGACTTGGTATTTTTTCTCTGAATCTCACTTGAAATTTCTGCAGCTCTCCAACATGTTTTTTTTTTCACCTCAGAAAACAAATTCTGCAATTAATTCCGTCCTATATGGATGCCAAAACTCTAGAATGGAGCACATAAATTGGAACAAACTGGTGGGCTTTGTTCTGACTCTCTCCAGCCCTGAAATATCACCAATTATTTCCTGGCATTGCTACAATTCTTTCCTCACCAATCACTTTGTTTGCCAGGCGGATTGCTGCCTCAACTGTGTTTTCTTCCACAACTTCATCAACCAAGCCCAGCTTCAGTGCTTCTGTTGCTGGAATGAATTTTCCTGTGATAAAAAGAGAAATAAGTTGACTACAGTGGAGTCTGATGGGCAGTTTTATTCTTTTCCATCTGATCAAATGACTCATGTAGCTGGTCATTAGCCTCTCATGAGTGGAAGCAAGTTACAAACCAAGCAGCTACACAGGTAAGAAAATTCCTGTTTTTTAGATCATGCTGGTGGTATGATTCCATGCCATGTTCTTATAAACAGAGCAAGGCAAATGCTTTACCTGTGGTGATTATATCCAGAGCAGCTGGTACCCCAAGCAGTCTGGGCAGTCGCTGAGTGCCTTCAGCACCTGGAAGCAACCCAAGAGTGACCTCTGGCAAACCCATCCGAGCCTAAAATGAAGTAAATTCAACAGTAAATCTGATAATGAATGATAATTACAAACTGAGCAGAATAAAGACAAGCAGATGTGAGTCACATTGCTCCTGCAGGGAAGCCTCAAAACACCTACGTAGAAACTTAACCCTTGCTTTTTGCCACTTAAGACTTCTAAGATAAAAGCCCATTTAACCATTTCAAGGACTTCTGTACAAATGCCCAGGGAAAACATGACCTTTCAGTGGATGTCTGTGTGCCAGCACAGCACTGTGGGGCAGCTGTGGGGCCAACAGCATCCCCCAGATTAACACATATGTAAATTAATGCTTTCAAGCAGTTGTTACCAAATACTGACTTAACTGTTACCTCTCTGCTGTAATTCCAGGAAGTTCAGTAAAGAGTCACAGATTAGTTTGGGTTGGAAAGCACCTTAAAACCATCTTGTTCCAACCCCCACTTTCCACTAGACTAGGTTGCTCAGAATCCCATCCAACCTGGCCTTCATCACTACTGAACTCTTCATTCATATTCCTTCAAATGCCTCTTGGTGCACTTGACATTTTGTAGGGTTATGGAAGAAAAGCCAGAGGAATCAGGAAGAAAGGTCTTGCCTTCTTTTCAAATTCTATCTAGATTTCTTTACCTTTGAAAAAAAATAGGTTGCACGTTTTCTGTTGAGCTTTTAAGAGATTTGGAGTCACTTCTAGACCACTACTTGTAGTGCCAGCAGATTTGTCACTTTGTGATAGTGTTAAGTGGACATGGTGGTAATTGGTCAAAGGTTGGACTTGATGATCTTGGAGATCTTTTCCACCCTTAACGACCCTGCTGTTCTATAGTACCTACCTTAAGTGCTGCATAGGGTGATGTAGAACAGCTCTTTATGCTGTTACAGCAACCCACAGTGTCATGGAGAACCAGGGATTCACACTGCAAAAGGGAGGGGATGGCCCTGTCTCCATAAGGAGATCAGGTACTGCTCAGAGGTGGGTCAGCATTCCTAAACCTTGGAGAGGATTCAAGAAAAAAAACTGGATCGCTCCTTAAGACTCCTGAAGCTGTTTTTTGGTCAGAGCACTCCTTGAGGATCCAGAGCTCATGGGGAATCTAACCATAAATGCTCCATGCTAGCTGAGTTTCAACTGCCTATTGAAACTAGGCCATGAGCAGAAGAAAATGCAAAATTCACTGGGCTGGAGAAAAAAAAATAAATAAGAGAAAGTCACGCTGCATGAGTCAGTAAGATACAGCTGTCTGCATCAGAATATAGATAATGACTGCTGAGACCCAGGGCAAATTAACATTTGGTTACTGAAGGTTCTGTGCAGCCATCTTATGCTACTAGTTACAAATCAATTTTATTTTTAGAAATGACTCGAAAACGATCATTTAGTAAGGCTTATGAGAGCATGTCAGGGGTGGTGGTGTAGCTGTAGAGGGCTTGAGCACACAGACTTCCACCCTGCAGCTATAAAGCCGCTCTCCTCTGGGCAGAGGGTCTCAGGAAAAGCTCTGCAGGAGCGAGCTGCCACCCTGCCCGTGGCTCCCGATGCCTACAGCAGCCTCTGTGGCTCGCAGTGCGTGTTACCTTCACGTGTGCAACCCGGTAGTGACAGCCCAGCGCCACCTCCAGGCCCCCTCCCAGGGCAACGCCTTCGATGGCCGCCACCACCGGCTTCTTGCTCCTTTCTATGAGAGACACGAGGGCGCCCAATGGAATGCCCTGTCTGTTTGGAGAGGAGAATCCTCGAATGTCAGCGCCTGAGGTAGCAGAGAGATCAACAGCGATTAGTGGGCAAGGCAGCAATCCTTCCCTCTGTGCCACTGAACACAGCTGCTCCCAGGGGCCCCAGTCCCTGCAGAGGGTGCTGCTGGCAGGACAGTGCTTAACAACCCCTCTTAGGAACCCTGTCTCCTTGATCCTATTCAGAGACCTCAGGGGAAGGCTGACTTTAAAAATACAGAGTAGCTCTAAGGATCATACAATCACTGCAGAAATTTGCAAACAACCTTGGTGTAATAAAGAAAAATTTTAGTGAGTTACTAGTGACAAGCAGTGTGGGGCTCCACAGAAATTCCCTTGCTTCTGGGACTCCCGCAACTGGAAAAGATCTGTTATTCACCACTGCCCCATCCCAGGTACATTCCCTACAGCTGATGGTTCAGAGATTTGACACAAACAAAGCTATGGAGAATAAGGAGGCACCAGTACATTAGGGAGGGGAGCAGCTGTCCCAGCTTATTTCTGGCCAGGACAGTCCAGTTTGTCACGTGCCCCATGTCAATTGTAGCACAGCAGAATAGACAAAGCCCACTGTCTTGTGGTCATTCCCAGACAAATCAGAGCAGAGAATTTTCAGACATGCTCAGGCTGTGTTTGACGTTTTACCTGCACTGAATTTCCCATTTTCACCACAAATCATAACAGCTTTCACTGAGGGATCTGCCTCTGCTTTCTTCAGTCCATTCTCTAAACCCTGGAGAACTGCGAAACTGAAATAAAACAGAGATTCAATGAGTAACAATCAACTACATTCCCCTTCCTAAGAAGCCAGTGTTATAAGCACCAAGCACCCAAGTGAAAACAGGCACTCTGTCCAAGCAGGCCTGTCCCTCAGTCTGCCTGCTGCCACAGCCTCTCCAGGGGGATCCTTTCCTTAAGTCTCTCTCCTAATTCCAGGATGAGCCAAAATCCAACAAGCCAAGTGCTGACCTGTCACTCACTGCCTGGGAAGTCATCTCCAGGCTGTGACACTGCTGCTTCCACAGCAAGCAGCACAGGGAAACGTGCTTTTGGAAATGTCTTCATGAATTAAACATCCAGATTTTCAGGAAAACTGTTTAGCATAATTTAAAAGTAATTAATGCTAACCCACTGACAATCTAAGAACTTTTTAAAAGGAAAAGGAGCTCCAGGGATAAAAAGAAAAGCTATCTTTTAAGCACCTGACCCAGCCTGGTGCTGTGCTGATGATTTTAATGCTTTTGCCTTGTGAAGATCTGTACATAGGTCCAGACTTAAACGGGTATGGGATCCTGTCAAAAGGGAATTTGGGCATGAAACACCACACAAAATGTCTTTTGACCCGTCTGAGCAGATATTTCCACAGACATCAGCAGAAAATGTGGCCAGCAAAGAATTAATGAAGAATTTCGAAATAGACCAGTAAAAGTATAAATAGTATTTTTTCAAATCAGACACCTAAAAGGTCTGACCTGATTGTATATCCACTTTACATTTGACTCTTAAAAGACAATTGCATGTGTGTGTATGGATGGACATGGAGAGCATGTGTTTTAGAAGGTGGTAACAAGAGAGATGACAGGTAAAAATAGAAGCACTGGTGCTTATTAATAGAAATATTAATACAAATTGTGTATCTAGAATTAAGATGCTAAAATATACTGGTATACACATAGTTCTAAATATATAGTTTGTGAGAGACTGTTCTGTGTGCATGTGGGTACACACACACCATATGTAGAGATGCCTCTGATTCAGGAAATCACAGTCACAAGCACTTGGAAGAATATCCAAGTATCACACCTGCTTGCCCAGTCCTTTATAAATACACCTTTCCTTCCTAGACCTTCTCTAAAACCTGAGCCCAGCTTCACACAAAAGCTTGGTGCCGATGACAAGTGAGCAGAGCTCTGCTGGTGCCCAGTGCAGAGGAGTGTTAATTATACTGAGCTGATAGAAAGGCCCAGGGCACACTCAGTTTGTGCGTGTTTTTCTACGTATTTGAGAGCATTTCGTCTTTAAAAGAAGCTTGTCATAAAATAGATGAAAAATATATCATGTGTGCACCTATTTATACAAGGCAACAGCTTGCAGCCTTGAAGTGGGAATCCACAGCCTGAAAAGGAAAACCCAGAGAGCCCCAGGAGTTTCCCGTGAGCTGGTTGTGTGAAGGACTGCCAGCCAACCTCTGCATATTCCTTCTTCAAAATCAAGAAGGGCAACAAACCATGAGCAAAGTCTGTTAATGAGGGCTGTTGGCTGAGGAGGGTCTCCAGGACCAGCTGCTGCCTGGATAAGGCTGAGCTACACAGAAGGATCAGTGGGAATCCTGAGACCTGACAACCAGAGACTGGGATCAGTGCTGCTTTTGGAAAGAGAACAGTTAAGCACCACTTGCCTCATCCAGACCTCAAAGACAACTGGGAAGTCTGATGTCAGTGATGGTCCTGAAAGCTGAAACCTAAGATGAGAATAATTTGGCCATGGCAAAGAAAGATGTGAGGTGAGTCCCTAAAGCTCCTCCTACTCCATCCACAGAATCGCAGAATCACTAGGTTGGAAGAGACCTCCAAGATCATCTAGTCCAACCCTTACCCTAGAACCTCAACTAGACTAGACTATGTCACCAAGTGCCACGTCCAGCCTTTTTTTAAACACATCCAGGGATGGTGACTCCACCACTTCCCCGGGCAGTCCATTCCACAACTTTATTACTCTTTCTGTGAAAACCTTCTTCCTAATATCTAACCTATACCTCCCTTGACGCAGCTTGAGACTGTGTCCTCTCGTTCTGTCAGTTGCTGCCCGGTGAAAGAGACCAACCCCCACCTGACTACAACCTCCTTTTAGGAAGTTGTAGAGAGCGATAAGGTCACCTCTGAGCTTCCTTTTCTCCAGGCTAAACAGTTCCAACTCCCTCAATCGTTCCTCGTAGGGCCTGTGCTCCATACCCTCCACCAACCTCGTTGCTCTCCAGTTCCATGCAGCAGAATATGCAAGCCTTTCCAAATTTAATCTGTTAAATACAGCTTAATATGTTAAAAAATGGCTTTTTATCTCTCTCCTCTGGGCATATCAAGTGTTGTGGCTGCTGCTATTTGAAGAGCACCCACAGGCTGCACCCAGTGCTCTGGGAGTTCTGTTTGTGCATCAGTGGAAAGACAGGGCACAGCAACACCCAGGGGCTGGGAGATTACAGGGAAAGCCATTAGGAAATGTCATTACACTCTACAAACCATGGTGCAAAGAGGGAGAAAAAAATATGTACCAGGATCCAACCAAATGTTAAGTTACTGATTTGCAAATACAGTACAGACAAATGACATGATTCTGTCAGGAACAGACAAGAGGCAATCAAAGCATTTCTGTGTCTGTTGCAGGCACATGATCAGCAGATGCAAAATGTCCATCTGAAAGAGGTGTCTGCAGCACATGGAAAGGGTCAGGATTTTATGTAGGAAAAAACAAAACCCCCCATACCAGTAAAAACCAGTCATCAAGGCTGCCAGAAATGAGCAGTTCAATACCTACCTGTCCTTTATTAACCCAACAGAACTATTTATGCCAGAGAATAACTTGACTGGATACTTGTATAAGTACTTCTTCTCCCTCCATAGGGCATTTTCCCAGTGGGATTTTTTTTTTTTTTGTGGGACAAGAAAGAACAAAATTCAGACTTTTTTTGCAGCTGCTTCTTCTCCCTAGACGGATATGTTTGCCTTGGATATGTCACAGTCCAATCACAGGCTGTGTTGCTTTGTCACTCACACATTGTAACTGCTACTAAAAGTTGCAATTTTCAATGAAAGCATGGTAATAAAATGTGTGACAGTAAAACTATAAAAATACTCAGGAGTATCCCAACTTCAAACAGCTAGAGCACTAAAGAAACAAAAAGTCACTATACTTTGCATAAGTATTTCATGACTGTGACAGTGTCGTTCATCTAGCAGTAACAATGTGAAAGTTCCCCCCATGCATTTCCATCGAGGCTGCATCCCATGTAGTCAGCTCCACCATGGAAACTATTTTGACTGCAAGAAAAGTGATTCTGCCAAGATGATTCAGTGTTCCATGTTTCAGAAACACAAAGCAGGTGCTGTTAAAGAACAGGGGTAAGAGAATATTCTTGGAAGCGACCAGAGCAGCTTGTTTTTATTTTGTGTAACTCGTTGCAGTGATAACGTGCTGGATTTACAACAAGGTTTTATTATTTACTTTAATTATTTTAGATTTTTGCTGTGCACACCTACACCCCTTCTTTTCAGCATCCTTCCTACACCTGTCCCTGGGTGTGCCCCATCCCTCTGTGGTTCTGCTGATCCCTCTTCACAAGGTCCTGTGGCAGCAGGGTCTCTATTATCTCTTTTAAAGCAATCTCCTACTAGTTTAATCAAATGGTCCCAGTCCAACAATGCAGGATTTAGCAAAGGGTTATGCCTTTATTTACTTTCTTTATGACTTTATAAAACTTGACCTTATTCTCCCACAGCCTTTTTCTCTCCACACTGATCAGACTCAGTTTTTTCAGTCTGCAGCGCACCAGCCCTTGGATTATTTTGGTTGTCCCTCTCTGGATCATCCCTATATCCCTCTGCAAGCACAGAGTCAGAACCTCACGCAGCAATCCAAAAGGTCCGTATTGCAGAAAAGGGATGCCCTCTGCTCTGTTCTCAGCACACATCCTGATGGTATCCAGGATTCTGAGGGCTTTTTTGGGCTGTCCCAGCCTGTTGAGCTGCTGATTTCACAGAACTATCAAAGGTAAGGATCTCTTCCCTGACTTGTCACTGCCAATTTTGACCACAGTATGCTAAAGCTTGTCCTGAGTTATATTTTTGCTTAAAGAACTTTTTGCTATTGTTTTTTAGCATGCCTTGGTCCACTCTGTATTTTTGTAATCTCAGTTTCCAGTTTACATTTCTCCTGTAATGTTTTATGGGGTTTCTTTTTTTTTCTTATTTGAGTAAATTTTCCACTTCTTAAAAAACTCAAACTTCTCCCTTACTGTTCTTTGCTTTCTCATCAAGTCAAGCAGGACTTTTACCACATCACTGGCTGAGCAGTTTACCTGGGCTTCTAATAAAATTAAAAAAAACCCCAACAAACTCTCAAAGCTACAAAACAATTAACAATCCAGGCTCTCCCTTTGTCACAGGCTTTCTTGTCCTTTGGATAGTTTCTTTGCTGTGTTGTTTGTTTTTTTTTTAACTGACTGATGAGTATTTACCTAATTCCCTTCTCGAAAATGGATCCTCATGTGCTGGATTTACCTGCCCTACTGTCTCTTGCCTCAGTGGCAGATCCAGCTGTGTAGTAGCTGCTGTCACACCTTGCTAATATGCACATAAATTAAAGCCAAAGCCAGAATGGCATCCTTTGGGTGGGATTTTAGAGTAGTTTTTTTAGGAAGCAGATGCTTATTCATCCCTGAATTTTCTCTCTGCATCTCATCCTGATAAGTTGCTGATCCAGCCCAGCACAGGTAATTACATTCTCCCACCATTGCTACCTGTCCAAAATTGCAGCTTCTCTAATCCCCTTTACATTTTCAGATCATTATGGTGATTGGGGTCAGCAGGACAACCCTGGCAGCCAGAGAGAGCCTTTCCAATCATGCCTGTTATGCTGTTATATGTCATAGAATCCCACACATAAGCTGCTCTACCCCATGTCCTTCCCTGTCTATCCTCCCTGGAGCTTTACTGTCCTTGTCAGCTCAAATGTTGAAATATTCCTTCATATCCTTCTAATTCCCATTGCCAGCAGCCTGCCTCCTCTAATAAGGAGTGCTCAGTCCTTTCTCTTGTGAGTCTTGTCTGACTTTTCCCCAAAACTCCCAGTTCTTGGCATATCTAGGTCCTTTCTTTTGATGCCATGGCCTCATAAATGCAGCTCTCTGAACACTAAACTTCTACCAACCAGGAAAAAAACACTCCAAACAAATGAAATTCGGCACGTGCCACCTCTGCTGGTGGAGCTTGGATGGGAGTTTCTGTGGGAGAGAGATTTTCTGCCAAATTCACAAGTCAGCACACATTCCTCAGGAAAGCACTCCCAGGCAGGTATTTGTGCAGCAGTGGATGGTGCCTGACAGGAGAAAGCAAATTCCTGCCCACCAGTGGCTTCTAAAGTGCTAATGGCCAGTGTGATGGCCTGGGAGCTGGGAATGGGCATGGAGTGCCACCAAGTGTGGGAGAATTACGGATCCCTTCTAAAACAGGGATTACCCTGACATGCCATCAAAGACCACAGGCATGTCTGAAGTTGTAGTTTCATGGATCTAAAATCTGCCAGGGTCTTCCTTTCCCTCCCGGGACTGAGGACAGGACCACAACCACACCTTGTGTCACCCTTGGTGTGCCAGAGCTGCATCCTGCTGTGAGGGCACTGTGGGGCCAAGGAAAAGCAGAGGTCTGTCCTGGAGAAGCTGTTGTGCAGTTGCTCTTGGAAGGCAGAGGCAATTTGGGATTTTCTCCAGAACTTCACAAAAGAGGAGAGATAAGGTTCCCTAAGCACTGATAATGGCTGGACTTGGAGATCTTAAAGGTCTGTTCTAACCTCAGTGATTCTGGGATTCTTTAGCTCTGTAGTTTGTATTTTTCATGGTGAGGATGAAAAGTTGGCTGTGAGCACAGCCTGGAAATTTTCTTGTCACAGGAGGTCCAAAGGATGTCTTGCACCCTACAGTTCTGTGAGTTTTACATGCTGTATTGGTTTTTCTGTGGCCAGGTTTTGGTGGCAGTGGGGGGGGCTGAGGGAGAGGCTTCTTCGAGAAGCTACTGGAAGTTTCCCCCATGCCCAGGCTGGGCCCGCTGCTGGCCAAGGCCAGGCCAATCAGTAGTTGGCAGAACGCCTCTGTGATAACATATTTAAGAAGGAAGAAAAAAAAAAAGTAGTTGGAAAAAGAAGATGGCTGCCGGAGAGGAGCAGAGTGAGAGCCTGTGAACAACGCAGACACCAAGGTCAGTGCAGAAGGAGGGGGAGGAGATGCTCCTGGCGCCGGAGCTGAGATCCAGCTGCAGCCCATGGGGAAGACCATGGTGAAGCAGCTGTGCCCCTGCAGCCCATGGAGGACCACAGGAGTGCAGAGATCCACCTGTAGCCCGTGGAGGAGCCAC